>QXTE01000015.1:16609393-16661036 GCA_003942145.1 Platysternon megacephalum | reverse complement strand
CCTACCTCTCTCCCCTCTGCACTCCCCCTGTGTCCCCTCAACACCCCCATGCTTCCCTTCCATCCCCTCAGCCCCTGGTGTTCCCCCTCTATCATCTCAGCTCACCCTGTGCTCCTTTCTCTCTCCACTCAGCTCCTTCCTACCTCTCTCCCCTCTGCACTCCCCATGTCCCCTCAATGCCCCCATGCTTCCCTTCCATCCCCTCAGCCCCTGGTGTTCCCCCTCTATCCCCTCAACCCCTGCACTGCTCCCAGAGCCGTTATGGGACCGACGCTGTAACTGGCACTAAGAGGAGTTGATCCCCTGCTGCCTGTTCTGAACCTGGCTCGCTGCCATCTTTTATCCCTGAGCCTGGCTGCTCTGCCAGTGCCATGCAGGGGAGGGAGATGTCTGCATGGGGCTGGTCACAGCCCTGGAACCACAGGGCCGAGAGGAGGGCTTCGCACAAGTGGGAGAGGGGTGGGCAGAGCTCTGGCTCCATTAGCCTGCACACTGGAGCCTGTTCAGAAAGGGCAGTAATCTGTGACAATAAGAGGGCAGGCCAGTGCTGCCCCTCTGGAGCAAGGGGGAACCAGAGACCAGACTATGATTCTGAGAGTGACACTCGGAGTTCCTGCACTGTCCCTTGGGCGTGCTGGAGCTTAGGGCTACAATCCAGCCCCTCCACAGCTGCTAGATTGATCTGAGCAGCATCTGCTGACTGACTATGCCAGCTCCTAAAGGGCTGTCCAGATCCCTAGACCTCCCACTGGAACGTCCCTGCATTCACATTAGAGATACCTCTCCCCCTTGGGTTTATGGACATACACAGCTCATAGCAAGGCTTCACCTTCCCATCCTCTGAGCCCAATTGCAGAAAACTCACTGAAAATCAGGCATTAAGAAACTGAGCCATGAGTGTCAGCTTTAGAGGAGGAGGAAGAACGGGCCGTGCTCCTGGATCAAATAACATATGGCAGATTCTGAAAGCCCCACACGAATCTTTCAACAAGATTGAAGAGATGCTATTAATTGCTATCGATCATGGCTCAAGAAATTAAATTGCATCTGCAACTATATCTCTGAAAGGCCTAAGAGTACTTAATGGGTCTGCCTGGCCCAGTGCTGTGATTCATTAAAAGGGGACGAGAACCACAAAATATTAAAAGAAATAAATACATTGAGATGTGTGTGCTTATCTTTGGAAATATACAAATGGAGAGACTAGACAGCTCACTGGAAGGTAAAAATCACAGTTTAACTCTTTCTGTCCTGGAAAATTGTTAATAAAACTCACTGTGGACTACATTATTATTAGCATTTATTATGGGGGAGGAATCAACGGCGTTTGTGCTCCTAAAACCCTTAGGTGCTTCTGAAAATCTCCCCCTAGTTGTATTACGCTAGCGTCTAACCCAGACCAAGGTGCTGTACAAACACATACTGAGAGACAGTCCCTGCCCTAAAGAGCTTGCAATCTAGGCCCTGATTCAGGAGAGCATCCCTATTCAAGACTGTCCTTTAAACATGCGCTTAACTTTAATCATGTGTTCAAGTGTGTTCCTGAACTGGGGCCTGGGTAGCTGAGCCAGACAATGGATGGGTGGGAACACAGCGGTGTGACCCGGCGACTCAGTAGGTCATTATGCAGTGTGGGTGTCGCCGTGTCGGTCCCAGGCTAGTAGAGCGACAAGGTGGGGGAGGTAATAAAGCTTGTCTCTCTCTCGCTCACAAACAGAAGTTGGTCCACTCACCTTGTCTCAGTAGTTCATTAGCAGCGTTGGGCCCAGAACCCAGGCCTTATGACTAGCCTATCCGTTAGGCTGCCCTGCCTTCGCTGTAGGTACTGGAGTACGCTCCTTTGCCATGGCTATTCAAACGTTTAGCTGCACAGGGATGTTAACATGAGCTGGTCACGCGCTGCTTTGCTGAGATGACTGCAGGTGTAGCCGCCTGTGCCGTGCCGCTATAGTATTGCAAATGCTCAGAGAAAAGAGCGGCAGATAGACTAGACTGTGCAAAATACCGACTGACTAGTGATGAAGGATTTTGTGGTTCATCAGCTAGGGACAGCTTGTGACCAGATCCTGAGCTCCTCCCCAGTGTGTATCCATCCCCTCAAGCGCTGCTCCCTGTTCACTCAAACAGGGTGGGCAAGAGGCAGGCCCATGGCCACCTCACTATGCAGCTACATATGGGAGCAGACACTTAGCCTGGGATTTTCAAATGAGTGTAAGGGAATTAAGCACACAATTCCCACCGGCTTTCCATGGGAATTAAGCATGTAACTCCCTTGGGTCCTCTTTGAATCCAAGACTTAAGGGCTGCCAGCGACTGCACCACTCTTGCTGGTGAGGAAGTCTGAGGAACAATGGCACAGTTCCTTAAAGGTATTTAGGTGCCTAATTCCCACTGAAATCAGTGGGAGTTAGGCACCTAAATACCTTTTGAGGCTCTGGGCCAATGTCTCACTGCGGTGGTGAGGTTCTCCACACGTGACAAGAGTTCTACATTGGTGCAAACCTACCTCGCAGCTACTGGCTGTGCCCTGCAGTGTGAGAACGCACGCAGTCATGCCAGTCACCTGTATTTCATAAGAGATCGGGCTCCCGTTTACTGAGCATGACCCTGCCTTTGGACTCCCAATAGCAGCTGACATGGGGGCGTTTTGAAAGGGGAGCTAGGTAAAAGCTGTTGAGCGCTAGCAGCAAGTCAATATCTTTCTTACTCAGCGTTGGAGATAGCTGGGCTTTGGAGGATCCAAGCAAGACACCAACTGGACGACCATCCCTTTTCATAGAAACTCGCAAGCAATGCCAAAGTGAAGCGGTGGCAGTCCGAGGTGCAGGTTAGTGCAGCCAGCAGGGCTGAATGTCTACGGCTGTTGTAACAGACGACTGCCTAAGTATGTGTCAACTAGTCATTCAGCCACGTTGTTAGTCATGCCCTTTAAGTGAGATGAGCCTGACCCACAAGACACATTAGAACGATTTTTTGTCTATGTGGTGATACATACGCCGTATTGTGTGACAGAGAATTTGTATCGCTACAGCAAATGCCCATGTCCACTGAATAGCAGGAATAACACACAACTGTGTACACAAAGGGCTAGATGGTGCCTTTAGACACAGCCCCGAGCAAAAGGTGATGCCTTAGGCTGCAATAGGACTCAACGATACCCCGCTAAGGTACAATTCCTCCCCGCGCCTGGACTCATACCAATAGTCATTACAACTCTGCTGTGTTGGGCCAGGCATTGGAAGGGCAGGGCCAAGGTTCTGCCCACCCACTCCCAGCTCATTATGCCATCTCAGCGTGGCGTAAATGAGCCCATGACACCGGCTGACTCCCGTGCCAGTGTGTAAAGGGAGGTCGTACTTATGAAGGCCTGTAGTGCAAGACACACTCTAGTCCCAAATGAGATGGGAGGGACCAAGAAGCCTATTTCTTAGAATGCACCAGTTGCCTCTTTTTGTTTTTAAACTGGAGAAACAACCCACAACTCAAAGCACCTTGTATTTTTACATATGTAAAGGCCCTGGACCGTGGATCTCCCTGCCACTACAGACGGGCACAGGCCCAAAGCCTTTAGATGTAGGCACCAGCTCTTGGCACAGCCCTTCCCACAATAACAATGGCAGAAGAACAACCGGGCACTGTAGAATAACAGGAATAATCCAGAAAGGGGGAAAATAACCCACAAATGACATAAAATGAGGGATGGATGAAAAATACCATCCTTCCGACAGCATTGGGCCTGATTTTGTTATGTCAGTGCCCAGCTAGCATGGATATAATCACTTCAGACATGGATAAGTGCAGGACTGGTTCTTATTTACACTTGTGCTCCTTTACACCATGAAAAGGGGCCGCAGTGTAAACGCAACTCAGGTCCAGCCTATGTACAAGGCTCTTTCTTGCCAGTCCATTATGTAATTTAACAATCGCACCACAGAAATCCTTTAAATTCTTCACCCAGGATATTGTCACCTGTTTTTCTGATCCCAGTATCCTAATCTGAAACCAATGTTACCTCTCTGCTGAGCAATGACAGATGTCCAGGGCCTTGCAGGTCAGCTTCGCTCAGGAGGAGAACTCAGAGATGTGGGGTCTGGATATGTTCTAGGTGTAACTTGCTTTCTTTACAGTCTCCACCAGTCCTGGAATGAGGTGGTCAAATAGCATGCAGGCAATCCCGCCTTCCAAGCATCTCAGTCTCAAATATTGACTCTAATCAGAACCAAGGTATAACGCAAACTCTCCTGCTGTTCCCATACCTTCCTCTTAACCGTGTACCCCAAACTAACACATCACGCCTTCCCAAGAGGCAAAACTTGCTCTCACACTAAGAACACTAACCTGGAAGACTTGGTGTAACACCAACAACTGGTGCCACCTGTGCTAACAATAGCAGCGGCACTGGGCTTTACGCTAGCTCTTTGTTTCCATGCTACCAAACCGGAACAGCGCTGGGCACGTTGGCTTTGTCCGCTGCTTCAAAGTCCGTTGCTGGGTAAACCAAAGTACAATAAAGCTGTCTTGCCCACAAGCTACATCGTCTCAATTAGCCTATCTCAAGGGTCTCTGCTGCTGAACATGTCCTGTCTCTGCCTGGCCCTAGGTTACCTCCCCTGCTATTTCCCTCAGTCTCACCAGCCTTGTATGACTTTATTCTGCCTCCCAAACCTTCCCCTTGGGCACTTTCTCGGTGCCTTTCTGGTTCATTGATGGCTTTTCCATGCGGCAGCTGGGCAGTTTTGGGTTAGGGTGGCTACTGAGCAGGCATAGAGCATACAACTGCAGGCTCTGGAGTGGGCAGTGTGTTAGCAGCAATATGATGCCCACAGCCCTGCTTTTCACAGGGGCCCATATCCTCAAAGGTATTTAAGCCTTGTATATACCTATCTCATAGAGCTGGAAGGACCCTTGAAAGGTCATCGAGTCCAGTCCCCTGCCTTCACAGCAGGACCAAGTCCTGTCCCTGACAGATTTTTGCCCCAGATCCCTAAATGGCCCCCTCAAGGATTGAACTCACAACCCTGGGTTTAGCAAGCCAATGCTCAAACCACTGAGCTATCCCTCCCAGGGCATCTAGTACAGGAGAGGCGCTCACTGGCAGGTCCTGAGGGTGACTGCCTCTTGGAAGTGATCAGCAGCATGGATGGGTTTCACTGTATCTCCCTGCAGCAATATCCATTTTTTCATAATCTATGAGCACGGCATGACTGCTAAATACAGCAGCGTGTTAATTTCCGCCTTTTAAAGTGCAACACCATTTTTTTTCCCAATACCTGGTCTCTCTGCGAAATGATTTTCCAAAAATCTAAGTTAAAAGTCCCTGTATTGTTTATCACTCCACATCTAAACTGGCTGGGGCCGAGAGACAGGGTCAGTTCCTTCAGCCCTTTTTCACACCCAGCAGCTCTTTACTCTGCGAGGTGTCCCTCTGAAATCAAGAGCACTACTCACGGAAGAAGTGACGATTCAATGCAAGTAGTAGTATGAGAGTCTGGCCTTCAGAAAACACTTAACCAGCATAGCCTGGGATATAGATATGTCTAGTTTAATTAATAATATTTTGTATGTGTAGTGCTGTACATGTTCCAAGCACTGTACAAACATTAACTACAGTGATTAATCTGTAATTAATTAGAGTAACTACTAATTAGGGTAAATAACAGTGAATCTCCCTCTGTAGGTACCAAATTGATTTTGTGAACTGAAAGCAAATTATCATACTGATTAGATGGCATCAAGTTTAAAGTGGTACCACAAGGGGAGTGATAGCAGTGGGGTTAAAGGAAAGGACCAGGGGTCGGGACGGTGGTGTTCACAGCACTACCGTAACTTTTCAGTGTGACCTTGGGCAGCCATGTGGCCCCCTCTGTGCCTCAGTTTCCCCATCTGTAAAATGGGGATCATGATATTGACCTCCTTTGAAAGCACTTTAAGAGCTGGATATTTTATTATTTTCCATTAATGTCTGTTAAGGGGCTCTGAGATCCTTGGCTGGTAGTCGCTAGAGAAGTGCCAAGGACTATTACCATTTTGGGACCAGTCAAGCTCTCGCTATCACAGTACAAGACATGTGGAGCAAAGCTAGTGTCTTGTGTAACTCGCCGTCCTATTGTTAGAGTTACTGGGCTTTCAATGCACTGATCCAGATACTAACTTTGTTGCACCTGGGTGTGTAGGCTAGAGTTGGGAAAAGGCACAGCAGCTAAGACAAGTTCAGGAGCCATCTTGTAACAAATAAACGAATGTTCAAGAAAAGGCTGCGGGAAAGTGCCGCAGCTGGTATAAATCAGTGTCACTCCATTAACATCAGTGCCAATTTACACCAGCTGAGGATCTGGTGGTTTAACCTACTCTGCCAGAATCCAGGATCTCCTCAGCTATTTACAGCCACGAGGCGAGCTCCTGCAGTCTCTTCTGCACAGCTTTACTCGAGCAAAAAACCCCTGGCGATCCCTGAGACTGTGCTGTCTTATTTCATTTGGAACTGGAGGAGAGTGATGAGCTGACATGTACTTTGGGGGACGAGTGGCAGAGTAAAATACACCAAAAACATTTTTTTTTTGCAGGTTAACACACTTTATATTTAACAAAATAATTTTTAATAATATATTTTTTACACATCAAATATTGTTGCTAGAACCCCATATTTTTACAGTCAAGTTTGGGGTTTTTATCCCATTCGTTTTTCAGGCACACTGTTGTTTGGAGCGTTTTGAAATTGGCTAGTCATTGACAGCTAGCCGGTTACAAGTAAATATGATGGTCCCTTATTTAACAGTAGCAGTGTACATGGGCCACATTCTCAGCGGGTGTAAATCGTAGCTGACTTCAACAGCGCTATGCTGAATTCTGGCAGCTGCGAATCTGGCCCCAATAAAACTCAAATGGGGAGGAAATAAGAATACAGAGGCAACAGGCTGGTTGCAAACAAAGGAGCTGATCCTCCTACCATTGATGCCGAAGCAAGCCAGCTCCTCAGCTGGTTTACATCCACATGGCTCCAGTGATTTCAGAGGAACTGTGCTAATTTAAAGCCGCCGAGGAACCGTCCCCAAGAGTTTGCCAGGGACTCTAATAAGAGCAGTTTTGGGGTCCAAAGTCTTAACAAAAAAATCATAAATAAAAAAGCAACCAATGGTTCAAAAGCCGTGACCTGGTTATAATAGATCTGTAAAGTGGTATCACTGCTTTGCGGAGGTCTGTCACAGTATTGGGTTACATCTTCAGGAAGATAAACAAACAGGTGTCAGGGCTACGAAGGCTGAAAGTAAATAGCTTGCAGTGAGACGCCAGGAAAAGACTCTCTCTGGCTGCTAACAAAGACCACGGAGCTGCCCTCCTCCAGCAGTGTTGGTAGCTGCTTTCTGAAGATGGCGTCTCAGTGTATGCACCCTTTGCTCTAGGGAGTCCTTGCCATAGCTCTTGGTGTGCTTATCCTTTGATGCAGAATTATTACATCTTGGTGTCCCAGTTGCATGTTCTCTTTTCGTTCCCCCAAGAAGGACACGGTAGCTCCTTAATAATGGATACATCATGGCTCTACTAAAGGTTTTCTTTGTGTTTCCACCCCAGCCACATCATTTATTTTTTATTCCCATGAATGTGAATTTCAAAGCTGGCACTAGGCTACCTTACTGCAAAGGAAACCATGTCTCTCCGTGCAAAGAAAGCCTGGACTGCCTCTACTTTGTGTGGGCATGAATAAATCACGCAGGGATGCTCATGAATGATTCAAGAGCGCATATTATCTATGAATGGCTGCCACAGCAAAGTTCCAACCTTGGTGCAGACCGGTGCTCTGCAGAAGGGGCTCTGGCTGGTCAGCAGGATGGCAAAGCTATTTGTACCACAAGGAAACCAGTTTACTCAAGGAGTTGAGGGCCAACTCCTCACCACGTTCATTTTAGGAATGGCTTTTGCTGGAACTAACTGCTATTAGGAGGGAAGACTTGTAATGTCTGGGGGAGATGTTCTGAGCCTCTGGCTCATGCTGAGTAGCACCTTACTTCGTGAGTGGACCCATTGGCTTCAGTTGAGCTACACCAGGAGGAAGGTAAGACTCCGCATGGAGAGGAGGTTAATAGTCTGGCCTTGTATGACAAGTGCTATTGTAAATCCTGGGAACTATGTCTTTGCAGGCCTAGTTCAATGGTAGCCCATCACTGAAGTCAATGGGAAGAGTCCCAGGATGAGCTCCATGTAGGGATCAGACATTTAAACTTGATCATTTGCTCTTGGGCTGCTAGGGTCTAGGAGTATCAGAGGTACGAGGAGCATGCTCATCTCCTGGGAGTGGGGATGTTACAGATGGGTTCCTTGGCCATCATGGTCACAGCCTTGGGGGATGGTGAGAAAGTGAGGGGCTCATTAGGAGTGTTCTCAGGAAACAAGATCTTGTCCACTGTCCATAGGACAGGAGAACACGCTCTGCCACAGCTCACACCATGTATGTTAATAAGGGCACAGGTTTAGCTTGCTCTGTGAACAACCAGTTGTCCATGTCACTATTTCTGCTGGTGCTCCAGGGCAGTTTTGTGATTTTAATATTTTTTTAATCACACCCAATATTTTAATTCATAAAAAAAAAAATCTCCAGAAAACAGCTGTAGAAATCTCACTGGGGGCTGGTCAGAGATGCATTCAGATCTGCACTTGCAATAGAAACAGTGGGCCAAATCTTTGGTCTCACTGAGGTCAAGTGAAATTTCGCCACTGACTTCCGTGAGACGAGGGTTTGGCACAGAGTGGTGATGGCACAGTGACAAGGTAAATGCAGACGTAGCTAAGGGAAGCTGCATGTTGAAACCAAATCAGAGGGCTGGTGTCAATGCTGATCACATTCACAGTGGGTCTGCGCATGTTGACCCAACAGTTTATGCTCGCAGAAGCCACAAAGGGCCAAACTAATTGCTGGTGTAAGGCAGCACAGGTACACCAGAAATGTACATATATCCAAAGTGATTACAAACAGTCCAAAGCAAAGAGCTTGGTCAATGCTGGTGACAAATGGGGGCACATTTTCAACCTCGGCTGCAAACCTAGTGTGTGTCATTTTCCAAATTATTTTGGTTCGTGTTTCCCCATCATGTTCATCGGTATTGAGGGAGTTGCGTCCACCTACTGCTGTTATCCGGCATCATTTAGTGATTTGAATGACAGCTTTAATGTATCAGTTGTGATTATTGTGTAGATTTCTTCAACTTGATTGTCCCCACTTGGTGGAGAAAGCATAATACAGACAGAGTGTTCCTAGCGGGTGGCCGATCCCTCTTTATCTGTGCATCTAATCCGACCTTTCTGCAGTTTACAGTCCAGGTTGATTTCTTCCATCTATCCATCCCTCCACCTCCCAGATCTTTTTTAGCATCATTAAACATTTAAAAAGTATTCATTCTTGTTTAACCCATAACCTTATTACCCAGAAGACCCTGGCTGCGAGAAAGTTTAGGAAGATGCTAAAAAAAAAAAATCACAACAGCAAAAATGCAATTCACACTGTAGGAAGTGATAGACAAGCTACAAGTTAATTGGCAGGTTGGAGGCATTTTGAGTGGAGGAACCTGTGCAGGTATTTTCCCTTCCAAAACCTCAGCTACTGAGTCCCCATCAAGCAAAAGCAGATTAGATATCTAGCTACTGGATATATATTCTGTACACGGTGTGGGAGAGAACTTTCCTGTTAGCAAAATATTCACTTTTGTTAACCCTAAAAGGTTTTGCTGGTGACCGTATTGCAGCTGGCAGGAGGTTTAACATGTGCAGTGTAGAAGCCATTACATTTGTCTTTTAATAGACTTGTCATTGGTCTGGATTTTGCCTCTACAGAGTCTGCTTGCCGTGGCATTCGCGTTTTGAACACTGAGCAGGCTTCCACCAGTCCCCGTTGTGACAGTGACAGATGTTACACGCATCCACTTTCACTTCCATGCCAGCCGGAATTATGGTGGTTCCTGCAAAGCAGTTTGGACCTGGAAACACACATACAAAATAAATAAATAAATTAAAATGGCGGCTGGGTGTGTCTGGAAGGAGAGCGGGGGGGGGGGAGGGGGCAGGGATGGGGGCGGGACACATGTTGGATTTGAGAGTTAGACCACATGATAATCGTTTACGAGCAGGGAGTCTGAGGAAGTCATCCCAAAGTACAACCCCTCCCCATCCCTTCAAATCACCAGGCAGTCCAACAGCACCATAGTCCATTAGCACCAGGCAGGAAATCTTGGCCCCATTGAAATCAATGGCAAACCCCTCATTCACTTCAATGGGGTGAGGATTTTGCCCATTGTGCAGTTAAATAACGTTTTTGTAGAAGCCATGAGCCTGCTGAATTGGTTTCCAAGCATAAAACAAAGCTTCAAACATTTAGCTTCCTTCACCACCCTCCCCATTCATTGGATACTTTGTCACGGTCAAAGGCTTCCCCTGAGCAGCTGATTGGTAATGCCGCGTCCCCTTCCTCCTAGACTGGCTGCAAGACCGCAAAAAAACTTTGGGACTAAATCTTCAGCTGGCAGCGCTCCAGTGAAGTGAATGGAGCTCTGCCAATTTATACCCACGGCTGCTATAACTCCCTCCAGCTCCTTAAAATCAGTCCCTGGGATCCTGAGCTGGTTCCCTGATAACAATGAATAATTCACGGCATCAATAATTGATTTGTCTCCCAAACAAGCGTGGTTATAGATTTTATTTTGGAAAGGGGATTCCTTTAATCTGCTGATCTTGACTTTAAAAAAAAAATAAATCTTTATTAGACAATTTCAAATCCAAGTTGCTTCTGAAGTCAGCAGGATTTTTGTTTTCTCGTGCTCATAAAGGCCCAACAAATAAAACGTGGCCCAACTGGTTATGTACATGCAATGCTTCTCCCCCCATACACACCCACTAGCGTTATACTGTGAAATACTGAGCCTCAGAGCTCAATCAAAGCAATTCTGAAGTCAGAGATGTGAGGGGCTGCAGAGGTTTAGCCTCTTTGAGGACTGTTGGCTGCATGATCCCAATCACCGGGTGAGCTGATTGTAGAAGTTAAATTAGCTAAACCAAACTGATCTGGGAAATTTGATTGTCACATGTATTCAGTATTGCCCAAAACTATGGTCAAGTGTAACATCCACTGTCCTCTAGTCACATTTTTTTGCATCTGTTTTCCTACTAACTGGAGTGAATTTGCAATAATATTTTAACATCAAAGCACATGAATCACAGGCTAGCTGTAGAGCAGATCTCTAAACTAAACTTAGCTCTGTTTTAAGGGAAAGCAGCTCTTTCCAATGTGTATTTGTTCATCTCTCTCATAGTGCATTTTAAATCTACATTTCAAGAAAAAAAAATGCATATCTGCAAACATGTATATAAGTGACTGTGAAAGGGGGAGGCTCAATTGCATTCCAGGCTGAGGTGAAAATAGTATTAACTAACAGTTGGAGCTGGTTAGGCATTGGCCATTGGAGTGATTTTTCTAATGGAAAATGTGGTTTCTGCCAAATTGTTATTTTTAACCTGAAATACTGATTTTGCCAAAAAAAACCTGATTTTCCACCAGGGCAAGCCAAAGTGAAATATTTTATTTTGGGTTGGTTCAACCCAAATTAGAATATTTCATTGTCAAAATGACCCAAAATGTTTCCTTTTGAATCAGTTCAACCAAACATTAAACTGCATTTCCTCATGGCGGTCCATTGCCTCACAGGAGTTACAGTTCTGGCTCTGATTCTCAGTGGTTCAAGCTCCCAAGAGAGCGACATCTCCTGTATCAGGACAAAAATCAAATGTTTAAGTGTCAGAATTTCTCCTGGGACAGAATTTCAAAACTGCACTCAAGTCTACCTACCATACCAATGTTAAGAGTCCATTGAAAGTTTCTTTCATGCCATTGGCTTGGTGTATGTGGAAATGTTAATAGAGTCATTGTTCTCAAGCTGTCATCATCAGTAGCTCTTTCCCATTCAATATAACTCCCAAATTGACATTATTTATAGTACAGTAGCACCCAGCTGCTTTTAGGGTGACCAGACAGCACGTGTGAAAGATCGGGACAGTGGGTGGCGGGGGTAATAGGAGCCTATATAAGAAAAAGACCCCAAAATCGGGACATCTGGTCACCCTAGCTGCTTTATTGGGGCTCCACTGTGGTAGATGCTATTCACACACATTAGTAAGAAACGGGCCCTGTCCAAACACATGTGCAGTCTACACAGACAAGCCAGATGATGGATGGGGAGGGAAATGACTTGCCCAAGGTCACACAGTAAATCAGTGGCAGAGCCGGGTCCAACACCCAGGCTTCCTGACTCCTAGAACAGTATCCCATCCACTGGACCGCCTGCCTTTCTCGGCCAAACCTTTGGAAACCAAAGGACGTTTTTAAGCGTACATGTACACAGAGAGACCCAAGTACACACTGGAAATGCTCTTCAAGTTTCTTGCGTTTTGAAAGATTAGCCATTTGCACGACATTCCCTAGACTTAAAAATGGGGACTATTGGTGGAACTGTTAATCTGTCCCCAAACCGAAGTATATAAACACTGCATATATTGCAGTGGTCAGCTACTTGAAAGGTTCCCTCCATTCTATGGACAACAGAAATATTTCCATATGTATGAATTCAATAAAATAACCTTTCAAGTGACTCCCAGATAGGCCCTGTGCTTTAACCTCACTACATAGGCAGAAATACAGTTCTTCTCCCCCTCCCTTCACAAATCCATTTGCAGGGATAACATTTGTGGCATCGCATTAAAAAAAGGGCGGGTGGTGAACTTCACACATTTATCTTCACATTTGCCCAGGAGTCTCGCCTGAAAACTGGAGCTATTATGGGCAAAGCAAGACGTCTGGGCACTCTAAATTATAGACGAGTCTAAATCAGAGGGTCAGTCCATTTAATGGGAAGGAGGTGAAATGCACTATATAGCTTGGTAGGACTTACCGGTCCGTGCCTGTCACAGGCACGACTGGGAATGGGGTGGTCTGGCGCCATACCAAAGATGTTTGCATTTTACAGCATCAGAAAACTATTTCTTTCCTCTCATTAACTTTATTAGTACCGGGACTTTATAGGACGCTTCTCAGAGCTCACAGGTTTAAGTACAACTGGCCACAGGTTTGACATTGCTGGTCTTAACTCCCCAGAAGTAATTTAGATAGTTGTCAAGCAGAATAATTGGTGTTTATTGGCTATTATTCACATTTAAGTCATCCCTCCCTTTAATAAGTGCTGCTATAAATTTAGATCAGCTTTGTCTCCGCTTCGACTGTCCACGCTAATAGAGTCACAATAAAAGCATATGAGTGAGACAGCTCTGATGACTTTCGCGCTAGCATTTGGAGCCATTATATACACCCTGTATCTGCTACTTTACTACCATCCACTTTCATACTAATAGGAACCACTTCCTTGTAATCTCTAGGTTAGTGCATTTGTCTCTGTTCCCCAATTGCCTGGCAGACTGTGGTGTGCTAAGGTATAGCCAAGGTGCTCAAAAGTAACACGCTCCATGTTGGGAGAGGAAGGAAGCTCTTGTAGTTAAGGCATAGGGCTGGGACTCAGGTGATCTGCATTCAGTTTTTGGTTCTGTTGCTGACTTTGGGCAGGCCATTTCATCTCTGTCCCTCAGGTCCACATCTGCAAAATGGGAATAATCATTCCTGTCCTGGGTATTTAGACTATCAGCTTCTCAGGGCAAAAGTGTCTCTTACTACGTGTTTGTCCAGCCCCCTGCCCATTGCATTCCCAATCTTAGCTGGAACCTGGGCGATCATACAAATAATGGATAATAAAAATAACCATGTCGTTACCATGTGGTGCTAACGTTGTAGCTACCATTGTAGCAAACAACTTTGACCTTTCAATGGCCATCCGGGATCTCCTCACTAGTCCTTTTAAAGGAGTGCTGTGCCTGCACTGCTACTCTGTGCGCTGCAGCTTTAAGGAACAAGGCAGAGAAGCGTGAGTGCAGTAGCATGAGAAGCGTATCGCCTCGGAGTAATTCCGTAAGCATCGGCTGCGTGGGCCCTGGTTGACAAAAGGGTACAGCCAGGCTCCAGAAAGACCCACGAGAGCAAGGGAGGGGCTTCATGTGATCTCAGTGTTGGAAAAGAGCAGGCCCGGCCCTTCTGCAAGAAGGTGTGGGCAGGGCCAAATCCATGCACAGTGTGATTCCGGCCAAGATGAATGCCTAGAAAAAGGAGCAAGCTGAAATGGAGGCAGCTGCAGTGGGACCCCAGCAGATGCTAGCACAGGTTTGGGGGCCTGTGTCTTTGGAGGACACTGGTGCTTGTGGGATATATTAATGACCAAGGGCCTGATCCAAAGACCATTGAAGTCATTGGGCATCTTTCCATTGAGTTCCGGGGACTTTGGATCAGGCCCTAATAGGTTGGAGTTAAGGCTGAGAGTGCATGTCAGCAGTTTACGGTAAAATACGGTACATAGATATTGAAAATATCCCCAGACCAAGTGTGACCACCCCAGGAAATTCAGAGCCAAGGTTAAACTTAAAAGAAATCCAGACATGTTAAGGTAACACGCAGTTAAGGCACCCAAACAAGCTAAACTCTGCCCCCTAGGGATGCCATGCAATACCCACAGGATTATGATTAATGCATTTTAATGTTTGTAATCCAAGATTAGAGTCCCCCACCCCACCCCATGGTGTCACTACAGGAAAAAGAGTTAAGGTTGTTTGAATGCCTTAACTGAGCATTTCCATTACTCCAAAGGGGCACACGGCATTTCTATGGCTGTGTATGTGTTTGGGCCGTATAGCTCTTTGTCCCCATCTAGTGGCTGGAACATGTAAAACATTTATGAGTCTGCTGCTGCCATCCATCTAACAAACTTTAGTTCCAGACACTCATGCTTTTAAGATCCAGAGGTTCTGGGTTTAATCTCCATACCCGACCCAGGGCAGTGTTATAATTGATGTAGGTTGGTCTCTCTCTCTTTCTTCCCTTCCTTCCTGATAAACCAGAAAAGACATCAACAAAAGAAAACAACGACATCCGGATTCCCTTTTAACGACCACAATGACGCTGCGCTGTCTAGACAATGCTAATTGCAATTTGCATTCTGCTGTTTTCATGACTTTTATTTTCATTCTTTATAAAATAAGGGCTTTGCTCTCCAGAAGCAGGACCAAATGGCACTATCTCTCTCTCTCTCGCCCACACACCTCCTTGCTTCTTGATTTTAATGGGAGTTGTACACACAGGACTTGGCTCTTTTCTCACTCACACTGCTTATGGACTCCAGCAGTGTCACCTCTGATTTACACCACCTTGAGCAGAGAATCAGGCCTGGTCTGAGAGGACAGACTTTAGCCTGCAATTTTGCTTAAAAAAAAAATAAAAATCACTCAGTATCAGCAAACATATTGTATGTAACGTACTGCTGTAGGTTGGCTTAAATCTCATTTAAACTGTGGAGTGTGTCCTCCACTCCTCATTGAAAACAGCTGTAAGAGACAGCTGGCACCTGAGACAAAGAGGGTGCGGGAGCCCACCCAGAAATCTGAACTGTGTATGTGAGGGAGGCAGGGAGATAGATAGCCTGAGAAGGGTCAGAAGCTTGGTTCCTCCTGTGTTCAGGGAAACAAGACTTTGTATATTCTTTGTTGACAAACAAGAGTGCACCACACTCTGTCAGCACTTTCTCCACCCAACTGGAAATACCGACATGATCTCAAATTCTGGCTAGCCGCTCACGGTAACAACAACACATATAATGAATAACAACATGGTACATAAAAGTACAATGCAAAAGGCAGGATTGTGGCAAAAACTACCCCAATAAGTCTCCTCCCTAGTACATGAATGTCACTCATCCAACGCTAAATATTGAAAACATAATTTTGAACACTATTTTAAATGTATTTTATCAATTTCAACTCCGGTGATTTACATGCTAATAAATCTGATCCTAAATGAGTACGTTTGGTATTCATGAAAAGATCACTTTTTCATTCACACGGGACCTCTGCTTGATAGATTCTGAGAACCATTTTTGTACCGGGCCTTTTTGAAAGCTCTAGTAAATGAGTTTTGCCACAGCACAAACAGGGCAGATTATAAACCCAATGTCTATATTTCTTCCGCAGCCTGTTGAAGTAATTGTTTCTTCACACAGTAGGCTTACAGACTTCTGCGTGCGACTGAACCAAACTGCAGTCTGTGGTGTTCATAACAGATTTTAATTCTCTGCTTCATGAAATCTGAGACATGTTGTTGTGTTATGACACCGAGAACAGACTTTTCCATCAGGTAGACTCATTTGCTTCTGTTTAAAGTCCCTGGTCAAACACACTTGAAATGCCAATAATTGCAGCTAGCTGCATTTAAAGTTGAACTAAGCACCTGTACCTCTTCAGAACAACAGTCTGTTTGCCTGCCAGACTCCTAACAACAAACAGATTCCAAAACAGTCACCAGTTCGGGGCAAGGGTTATCCGCCCACCGGAGTACAGAGAAAAGCCCTTTTCATTAAAATTTAAACAAAAAGCTTCCTCTGGCGCTGAGGGTGGCAAGGAAGGGGGAAGAACTTTTTCTCGATTGCTGCCCTAAGGCTGCCTGTTAATCATTTTATTTGAAAATTCAATACTGCCACAACTCCCACACACAGGAGAAACAGAGGGATTGCCTGGCACTTAAGGATGTAAGATTTATAGCACCAGGCTCCAATTAACTCTGCTGAATGCGTGAGGAGGAATGCAGCCAAGCTGTGCTGGGGGAGGGGGAGGGAGCTGGGATCTTTTAGCGCCAAGGGGTTTGACAGGCTGAGGGAATCCTCTACCTGTCAGCCGCTAGCACAGACTGCATCCGCTGACCCTGCTTGTCTGTCTCTAGCGGAGCCCAGGTTGGGAATTCTGTGCCTTCCTGCAATGGATTTTGGCTGCATCCATGGCACTAACACACAGCAGGACCAGATGACACCGCCAAAGAGCTGCCAAGCTGCAGAACCAGGCTGGAAGGAGAGATGCATTCAGCGCTGGAGGGGGATGCTTCAAGGCCAGAGGGAGGGCTGGATTAGGTCTCCTGCTTTGCTTCCTCCTTCCACACCGTCCTGCCTGTCTGCCCCATTCCCTGACCCACCACTCTGCAGCTGCTGGGAGAGAGCTGCCCACCTCCGGCCCTGGTGATGGTCAGTGCTCCTCTCTGCTCGGTAGGCAGGGCCAGAGCCAGAGCAGGGGTTCTCTGTGTTCCACACAGCAGCACTTGGCTTGGCTTCCCGCCGGGGTCCCACATTTCCGGGGGCAAAGCAGGGAGAGCTGATGGAGGCAGCGACCACCCGAGGGGAGCAGACTGGGCGTGTGTAGACCATCTAAGCTGCCAGCTAGCTAGGGGAGCCCCATGGATCAGTTGTTTCTTACCCCTCTCCCTTTGGTTTGGTCTATTTTACCTCTCCCCCACCCCCCACATACCCGCTGTTGCTTCCATGCTCCTCTCCCGCCTTCCTCTGGTGCCTCTTCCCTCATCTCTCTCCTCCCACCACTTGTTCCCTCTTCTCCCTGCCCATCTGCTCCCCCTCCCACTGTGCTCTTTACAGAGCAGGACTTTGCAGTGACATTGACTAATGGTTAGTTTCATTCTGCCTGTGAGTCAGCGTTGGCTACAGCTGGGTTGTGCTTCTCTCCCCTGGGCTACGAGGGCTGGCTGGCTTCCAGGCCCTCAGGCGAACTGCTGGACCATTCCACCCCTCAGTCCCTCAGCACAGAGCCTGCAGCAGCCCGGGGGGAATGGCAGGGGAGGAGTAGCTCATGGAGGGAAACAGATCAGAGGAAGGTGCGAGCTGGGCAGGCTCCGAATGGGAGAGAGGGGAGGGGAGAGGTGGGGGAAGGGAACTGGGAGCACAGTGCACCCACTGGGAAGGAGAGACAAGGCAGGTGGGCCAAATGTTAGGCGTGTGATGTGCTTGGACCCGCCTTGCACAATAGCAGCCCCAGCTGGGTAAGGCCTCGAGACACTACCGCAATAGAAATGTGAATTAAATAGTAATAACCCTACCAAGCGCTGAGCTGTATTGATCCATTAAGGACCTGACAACGGCCTCTGCATCTAACAGGAACACTGCCACGCTTCAAAAAGGGCAGATCGCCTCCTTTGTGCTGTAATGTGTCCAAACGAGGGTCTAATCAGCAGCAAAGCGCACTGTTCCAAGGACAACCTGCCTGGAATAAGTGGCTTTCTCCAGCACTGGAAGCTGGGTAGTCACTGGGGAGCTTTCTAGCTACCTGTGCGTTTACACATCTGACAGCTAATCCAGCCATACAAAGGCAGAATCTCGCACTAGGGAGCAGTAGGTGGATTTGTGATAGTCCCTGGAGGAATGTCAGCCTGCAAATCAATGAATGGATTACAAGGCCAAACTAAAGTATTTTGATCTGTGGCAGATCTAATCTAGCTCCAATACTCTTCCCGTCGTGCGCCCTTTATCCTCACCCGATAAGCGCCACCAATAAGCGCGAGCGTATACCGCCGAGGACCAGATTTGGCCACCTCTATTAAGCTGAGGCTCTAAGAAAAACACGAAACTATCGCAAACCTAGCAATAAAAAGCACAAGCAGCGGCAAAATGGCATTTCCCACCGATACTTCTTATAGATCTTCTCTCACAAGGCAACTGAAACAGAACGCGGGACGAGGGTGCAAAGAGCCTCAGACCTACGGGCCGGTGCCAGCAAACCCTTGCTACCATTCGGGCATAATACTAAGCACTCCCCTCAGCAGCAAGGATCGGGCCCTACATCGCTATGGGCAAGGCAGTGGGAACTCAGAGGGACGAACCCTCCCTGGACCCTACAGGTGGCCATGGGGCTGCGAACGCTGTGCCGAGCTTCAGGAATGGGGGCTGCTTGCACCAGAGGTGCTGGGCTCTTCTCTGCCTGCCCTGATTTCTCTGGAGTGATATGTTCCCCTTCGGGGTGTGTGTGTGTGTGTGTGTGGGATGCACTGATAGACCCAGCACTCAGAGGAGTCAAGCGACTGCTCCAATTTTAGGAATTAGGATGAGACCTTCATGGGGAGGGGGGGCAGGTTATTCCATTACTGCCTATTTCTTGAACCTTCCTCGGAAGCAGCCAGCACTGGCCACTGCCAGAGACAGGATTTTGGACTGGATGGACCTTGGGTCCAGCTGGCGCTTATGTTGTATGCAATGGGCAGATGGTTCCTCTCCCTGTACTCATGCGTAAGGGCCCATTGTAATCCAGCTCTTAGCGAGGCATTTAAACCCACAGAGAAGGGGTGTGGGGGGAAGTGGGAGCAATCAAAGGCCCAAAACGTGTTGGGTCAGACCCTCAGCTGGTGTCAATTGCCAGGTTTATACCAGCTGTGGCTCTTCCCCATTAACAATAACATAAATTAATGAATGCTAATGACATGGGGCGCTCAGGCAGAAAGAGTTTTATGCTCCTGGTTTACCACTGACTGAAATGAGATAAAAAACAGTCATGATTTTTTGTTTGATTGCTAAGCTAACATTTTGAATGTGCCATAATCCAAGCCTTATGCTTCCTCTTTATGATCCTGGATGAGCACCTGTGTTGAAAACAAATGCCAGAGAAGCATCCAACCCAACTGCTGTTGAGCCACTTTTAGAGTAAATTATGACTTTGTCCTACTCCCTGCTACGGCATTATTGAGATGTGGAATAAAACATTAGAATTCAATAGCATCGTGCAAGGATTGACTGAAAGCAAACAAGTAGCAGGGAGCATGTGGTTTAATTTTCTTTCAGACGCTGAGCATATGGCATCATGCCGACGTTTTGTACATCTTAGCAGTTCAGTGCCAAATGCCACAGCGATTCCTAAGCACTGGGGGCTACGTTCTGCTCTCCGTTACATCTCAGACAAGCCAATTGAAATCAATGGCTTTGCCGGGGGGTCTACATCCGTGCAGAACTGAGCCATGTATGTGTGAACGAATGCTGCAATAAATGATTCAACACTGTGAGTGAGCAGGAATTACTTAGGGCAGATGGTGACACATTGAATAGTACCCTACACTACGAGAAGTCCCATTGAGTTAATAATAATAATAATATTAATAATAATAAGGTTCCAGTAAATAAAGTACTTTTTTGGTGAGTAAAGATATCACAATATGGCCTTAAATATTTCCCAGGTAGGCTAGTCTTTTCGCCCAGCTGTATGCCACCCCCCCCACCCCCCCCCGAATATGGCTAACATCTCCAAAATAATTCAGATAATTGGTTAATCCAAGGGGTATATATTGTTTTAGGAAGAGGACAACAGATACTTTCTGATCTATCTCATGTTGGTTAATTCTGGCCAATTACCTGACATACAGTAAGTACATTTAGACATACTCCTCTACCCCGATATAACGCTGTCCTCAGGAGCAAAAAATCTTACCGCGTTATAGGTGAAACCGCGTTATATCGAACTTGCTTTGATCCACCGGAGTGCGCAGCCCCGCCCCCCCGGAGCGCTGCTTTACCGCGTTATATTCAAATTCGTGTTATATCGGGTGGCGTTATATCGAGGTAGCGGTGTATTTCCCCTGTCTCCCAAACAATGTGGCACATTCCCAAGGAGCGGAAGTTACATTGTGTAACCAGGAGAGGGTGTTGGCTTGTTTTTTGATAGAGGTAATAATCCTCCCCTTGGCTCCATAACATTCAGAGCTGGGTAGATACTGCAAACGTTCCCATGAATAATCATTCAAATGTCTTAATGAATTTGCTGTCAGAGTTTGCGGTCCATGAATATTCTAGCAGAAATGTTTGCTGAAATGGAAAGAGTTTCTAGCAAGTATGGCGGAACCTTCTCAGAAAGCGAATGCCGATTTCCTAGCCACGAATATTCACACCAGAAACCTCGTTCTGAGTTATGACCATCCAATCGGGGAACCAAAACAATAGCATCTGGCCTGCACGTCCAATCCAAACAACTCATATTCCCAACACTGATTAGTCACAAAATACTGACCACACACAAGCTACAGAGCAAGAATTATACATAAAAATAAATGCGGGGGGAGGGAGGGGGATCAATCTGCTTGCAGCCAATCCACAAAGCGAGAAAGAGGTGAAATTTGTAAAATAAGTTATTCATTACAAATTATTCCCCCAGCTCTATTAATATTTATGCATTCACAGTAAGTCTGCTTAATTGCTCATGAGGGTGCCTGAAATGATGACTGTGGCCCATGTAGGAGTGTATCCAGGGGGTAGAGGGAAGAACTGGAAGTAGGACTAAACCCGGATTCTATTCTGGATTCTGCCACTATAATCTTGTATGTATTACTTTGTTTTCACAATGTATAAAAGAGGTTATTTATTTACCACTCCAGGCCCTTGTGTCAACATGCCATAATACCCAACTCAACCACCCCCCCAAACCAAATGCCTGAGAAAACCGGTAGGCCTTGCAAGACAATGGACAAGTTCCAAACCCAGTTTAGCCATTTATGGAATGATTATAACAAGGCCTCACAACACTGGGATATTTTTAAATACCTTGTGCCTGATTCCCAAGGCCTTGCACCTGGCTTAGCCATTTACATTGACACTTGTCCTAAATCACTGCACTATTCTGAGCTGGTAAAATGGTCCAGCCACGTCGCACAGCTGTACAAGTCGCATGGCGCTGGAGCCCCTTTGAGGTCTCTCAATGAAAGGAGGTTAGAACAGAGCTTCCCTGCCTATTCTTGAACTCGTGGTGACAAGTTATGGCAAGTGCTATAACAAGTACCAATGAACATATCCCAACACACTCTGTTGCTGTCCAACCTCAATACTCGTGCATCACACAGCTTGGCTATAGAATCAATCAATGCTCTTAAATGCACCAGAATCCAGCCAAATAATGCTATAAAATAAAGAGCAAAGCTATTGGGCCGGTGCATATTCTCACTGAATTTCCATTTTTTGTTCTTTTCTATTGCAATCATTGTTTTTGGAGGACACCCTCACCCACAGTTATTTTTCCCAAAGCTTTCCCCCCCTATCCATTGTCAGACAAGTCAGGAACTGTGTGTTCAACCTGTTTGGGGTTTGTTGTTGTTTCAGGAGGAGTTGTCTAATCACATGGATCAGCTATTTCACATACCTTACAGGCTGGAGACATTTCAAATTCCCTGCTCTGCCCACCTGGATGTATCATGAGCCAGGTTCTGATGCCTTGACTCACACTGAATAGGATGTTATGGCACAAGCAGGTCCCTGGATGGCAAGGGCACTCCTCACAGAGTGAGTTATTACTCAGTGTGACTACGGATATCAGAAGAAGAACATAAGAACGGCCATACTGGATCAGACCAAAGGTCCGTCTAGCCCAGTATCCTGTCTTCCGACAGTGGCCAATGCCAGGTGCCCCAGAGGGAATGAACAAAACAGGTAATCATCAAGTGATCCATCCCCTGTCGCCCATTCCCAGCTTCTGGCAAACAGAGGCTAGGGACACCATCCCTGCCCATCCTGGCTAATAGCCATTGATGGACCTATCCTCCATGAACTTCATAGAATATCAGGGTTGGAAGGGACCTCAGGAGGTCATCTAGTCCAATCCCCTGCTCAAAGCAGGACCAATCCCCAACTAAATCATCCCAGCCAGGGCTTTGTCAAGCATGACTTTAAAAACCTCTAAGGAAGGAAATTCCACCACCTCCCTAAGTAACCCATTCCAGTGCTTCACCACCCTTCTAGTGAAAAAGTTTTTCTTAATATCCAACCTAAACCTCCCCCACTGCAACTTGAGACCATTACTCCTTGTTCTGTCATCTGGTACCACTGAGAACAGTCTAGCTCCATCCTCTTTGGAATCCCCTTCAGGTAGTTGAAGGCTGCAATCAAATCTCCCCTCATTCTTCTCTTCTGCAGACTAAACAATCCCAGTTCCCTCAGCCTCTCCTCATAAGACATGTGCTCCAGCCCCCTAATCATTTTTGTTGCCCTTCGCTGGACTCTTTCCAATTTTTCCCTATCCTTCTTAGAGTGTGGGGCCCAAAACTGGACACAAATAGAGGGAAATAATCACGTCCCTCGATCTGCTGGCAATGCCCCTACTTATACAGCCCAAAATGCTGTTAGTCTTCTTTGCAACAAGGGCACACTGTTGACTCATATCCAGCTTCTCGTCCACTGTAACCCCTAGGTCCTTTTCTGCAGAACTGATGCTTAGCCATTCGGTCCCTAGTCTGTAACAGTGAATGGGATTCTTCCGTCCTAAGTGAAGAACTCTGCACTTGTCCTTGTTGAACCTCATCAACCTTATCTAGTTCTTTTTTGAATCTGGTTCCTAATGCTTCTAATGGACCCCATTTCTGTATGATAATGCCGTTTAGATACACTGATCTTGCAGAAGCTTTTCAGATGTTAATTCCTTTCTCTCAACGCTTTTTATACAGCACTCCAAACAACTATTTATAGCCAGTTCAGAGTGTAAGAAAAGATCTCAACTTGTGTCCTTGATTAACTTGTCAAAACAGTGAGGAGGTTTGGCTTCCCCCCAAGATACCAAAACTTAAAGATAAACTCTTCTTTGGGGCCAAAATGAGGAATTCAAAAGTCAGCTGATTAAGACAAAACAAAAACAAAAACACCCTGCAAGATTCAAAACAATGCAGGCAGAAGTCCAGCAGCAGAGTGGGGGCTATGCAGTGTATTGCACTGAATGCACCCTGCCTTGTGGGTGGATGGCATGTGTGTGTACTCAGTGCAAGGAGCTCATGGCCCACAGAGACCAAGTACGGGCTCTGGACACCAGAGCAGCTGAGCTGGAAGAGCTAAGGGAGACAGAGAGGAACATAGAAGAGACTTTTTGGGACACAGTAGAATAGTCCCACCCCAAATCTGACAGCCTCTGTGCTGTAGAGGAGGATCGAAGTCTCAGGGAAGGAGAACATCAAAGCGGAGCAGAGGGAAACTATCTCATAGTTGGGAACCTCCTTCCAGATGATGTCATGCTTTCCTCTCACACCGAGGACACCTCGAAGAGACAGGTAATAGTAATGGAGAATTCAATTAGAAATATAGACAGCTGGGTTTGCAATGATTGGGAGAATTGCATGGTGAATTGCCTGCAGGGTGTGAAGTTTATGGATCTCTCGAGACATCTAGACTGGCTTATGTGCAGTGCTGGGGAGGAGCCAGTGGTCATGGTATATGTAGATACCAATGACACAGGGAAAAGTATGCGAGAGTTTCTGGAGGGCAAATTTAGGCTGCTGGGTTAGAGATTAAAGTCCAGGGCCTCCGTGGTAGCATTCTCTGAAATGCTTCGAATGCCACACACTGGGCTAGTTGGACAGGCAGAACTGCAGGGTCTCAATGCATGGATGTGATGATGGTGTTTGGAGGAGGGATTTAGATTTATTAGGAACTGGGTAGCCTTTTGGGAAAGGAGGTGCCTATACAGGCAGGATGGACTCCATCTAAACCAAAACACCCAGATTGCTGGCATATAAAATTAAAAAGGTTGTAGAGGAGTTTTTAAACTAAAGGCTGGGGGAAAGCTGACAGGTTCGGCGGAGCACACGGTTCGGACAGAGGCATCCCGTAGGAGAGGATTTATTAAAGGGGATACTCTAGATCCTAGTAAAGAGGAGAGAATAGAACTTGACGAAGTAGAAGTAGAAACAGAAGAGAAACTGTGAAATGAAAAAGAGTCTGATTCAATTACATCACACGAAGGCAGACAACTAAATATTGACAGATCTTTTAAGTGCTTATATACAAATGCTAGAAGTCTAAATACTAAGATGGGTGAACTACAGTGCCTGGTATTAACTGAGGATATTGCTATAATAGGCATCATTCCACCAAGTTTCTCTGATGCTAATCAATGGGACACAGTAATACCAGGGTACAAAAGACATAGGAATGACACAGTAGCTTGCGCTGGTGGGGGAGTGACACTCTATGTGAAAGAAAGCATAGAGTCAAATAAAGTAAAACTCTTAAATGAATCAAGCTGTACAATAGAATCTCTCTGGATAGAAATTCCATGCTGGAATGATAAGCCTATAGCAGGGGTCCGCAACCTTTCAGAAGTGGGGTGCCGAGTCTTCATTTATTCACTCTGATTTAAGGTTTCCCGTGCCAGTAATACACTTTAACGTTTTTAGAAGGTCTCTTTCTATAAGTCTATAATATAGAACTAAACTATTGTTGTATGTAAAGTAAATAAGGTTTTTAAAATGTTTAAGAAGCTTCATTTAAAATTAAATTAAAATGCAGAGCCCCCCCGGACCGGTGGCCAGGACCTGGGCAGTGTGAGTGCCGCTGAAAATCAGCTTGCGTGCCGCTGAAAATCAGCTTGCGTGCCGCCTTCGGCACACGTGCCATAGGTTGCCTACCCCTGGCCTATAGCAACAGGATGGTCACTGTGATAGTAAAATGCTCAGGGAGATTAGAGAGAAACAAGAAGAGAAAACCCAATGATAATGGGAGATTTCAACTATCCCTACATTATTACGCGTACAAGGGTAATACCAGGAGATACTAACTGAAATCAGGGCCCCATTCTGTATATACACATAGCAAGAGACAGTTGCTTCTCTAGACATAGAAAGGGAAACAGGGACTTACCCAAGGTCAGTGACAGAGGTAGGAAAAGAACACAGACCTCCTGCCTCCCAGGTCAGTGGCCTACCCACTAGTCTCTCCCTCTACTCAGGTGCCCATTGCCTTCCTCTCCCTGCCACCAATAGAATAACTTCACCAGGCCAGCAGAACCGTCTCTGAACTGTGGCAGTTCCTCAGAGGCGAAATGTGCAGCATCTATTCAAAATATGCTGCATTCTTATCAACGGTCTGTATTCGGCAGTTATTCAGGGTGGTTCGGAGGTGTAAAAAGCGACTAAAATTCAGGTTTAAAATCCACCAAACTGCATCAATCTTAATGCTTCAAATTAAACCCCCCCTATGGCAGGGAGCAGGGTGGTGTGGTTGGTGTAAATCTCTGATGCAGTAGGCAACNAATGAATCAAGCTGTACAATAGAATCTCTCTGGATAGAAATTCCATGCTGGAATGATAAGCCTATAGCAGGGGTCCGCAACCTTTCAGAAGTGGGGTGCCGAGTCTTCATTTATTCACTCTGATTTAAGGTTTCCCGTGCCAGTAATACACTTTAACGTTTTTAGAAGGTCTCTTTCTATAAGTCTATAATATAGAACTAAACTATTGTTGTATGTAAAGTAAATAAGGTTTTTAAAATGTTTAAGAAGCTTCATTTAAAATTAAATTAAAATGCAGAGCCCCCCCGGACCGGTGGCCAGGACCTGGGCAGTGTGAGTGCCGCTGAAAATCAGCTTGCGTGCCGCTGAAAATCAGCTTGCGTGCCGCCTTCGGCACACGTGCCATAGGTTGCCTACCCCTGGCCTATAGCAACAGGATGGTCACTGTGATAGTAAAATGCTCAGGGAGATTAGAGAGAAACAAGAAGAGAAAACCCAATGATAATGGGAGATTTCAACTATCCCTACATTATTACGCGTACAAGGGTAATACCAGGAGATACTAACTGAAATCAGGGCCCCATTCTGTATATACACATAGCAAGAGACAGTTGCTTCTCTAGACATAGAAAGGGAAACAGGGACTTACCCAAGGTCAGTGACAGAGGTAGGAAAAGAACACAGACCTCCTGCCTCCCAGGTCAGTGGCCTACCCACTAGTCTCTCCCTCTACTCAGGTGCCCATTGCCTTCCTCTCCCTGCCACCAATAGAATAACTTCACCAGGCCAGCAGAACCGTCTCTGAACTGTGGCAGTTCCTCAGAGGCGAAATGTGCAGCATCTATTCAAAATATGCTGCATTCTTATCAACGGTCTGTATTCGGCAGTTATTCAGGGTGGTTCGGAGGTGTAAAAAGCGACTAAAATTCAGGTTTAAAATCCACCAAACTGCATCAATCTTAATGCTTCAAATTAAACCCCCCCTATGGCAGGGAGCAGGGTGGTGTGGTTGGTGTAAATCTCTGATGCAGTAGGCAACATCTTTGCCAACCCATCTGCCACCACAAATGCTAGTCCTCAAAACACCACAGTTTGTAAGCCGTGTGTGCTGTGTGTAAATATTTTCAGCGTAGGCGGGTGAATCCTGCTTGCTAGCGTAAACAATAAATCCTCTGTTATAGACCCCGAGATGCAGATCTGATTGATTGCAGTCTTGCTCTTCACGTCTAGCTTCCACCAATAGAAGTCCCTGGTAGGAATGCAGATGTGCCATCTGGGATCCAAGGAAGTGAGAGCCTTTTGTGTTGAGAGTGGTATGGGTGAGAAACCTGGGAAGCGAAGCAAAGCTGAGCTGTTCTGGCAAGCATCCCCGTGAGAAAGAGGATGCTTCTATATCTCTGACAGCATGGATTAAATCATTACAAATCCTTCCTAGTGTTTTCCTCCAGAGTCTTTGCATTAGAATATTGAGGCAAGAACACTTCCTCCTGGATGAAAACCTTCCACTGTTGTGGGAAAGTCACCAATCAGGAGACCCAGTTGTTCCTCATCCAGCCAGAAATAATTGTATTGCCTCCATCTAAATCTTTGTTCCGTGATTACTGGTTTTTAAAAGACAAACAGTGCTCTTGAATAGAGCTGGGTGAGATTTTTAATCCAAAAGTTATTTTTCAGCAAAAAATGCAGATATGGGTGAACTGAACTGAACTATTTCACCAATTCGCATCCATTTCAGTAAATTGTTTCAATCCAAAAAACCTAAAAAATATAAAAAAAAATCTGAAAGTTTAAGCATTTTGTGATTTTTGAAATGTTTCAACTTTTTAATTCAAAATGACTTTTTGTTTCAAAGTTACTTTAATTTAATTTAATTTTATTTTAAATGGAAAAGAAGCTTGAAATATAAAAAAAATAATTTTGGTTCAAACGAAATGCTTAACTCAACCCAAAATGTTATTTTTTTTTTTACTTTTCACCAAAATTTTTAACAAATTTTGTTTTTGGGTGAGCCCAAAATGATTTTTAAAAATTTTTTGGGAATTTTCAGAGACCTTGAATAACGAGCGATTGACAGCCCTACAGGCTTACACAGAGTTGGCTGAAAGTTTCTTACTGAAAGATTCTTTTCTGACAAATAATAAAATAATGACAAAATTAAAATTTTTGCAAAAAAATTTCCATTTCTGTGGCAATTTCTCAAGATTTCTCAAAAAACAAAAACAAAAAAAAAAATCCCCAAACTCCACGACTGTTTCAAATATCTGACTGTTTTATATCTATTTTGTGCCTGTGTAAATAAGCAGCAGGTGCAGAACAATGGGCAATCAGGCCTTCAGTTTTATCTTTGTTATGTTTCTTTCTGGACACAACAAAATAGGCCTAATTTAAAGCTCACTGAAATCAGTAGGGATCTTTCCCCTTGACTTCAACGGGCCCAGTGTTTCAGGTAAGAAACTAATTGAGGCGACTGGCATACGTGGAACTAAATAAATCTCCACAAACTAATCTTAAATTGTTTTCCATCTTCTCCAGTAATTCTACTTCTGAGAAGATGATTGTAACAGCATTTCTGAAGCTCTCTCTATTTACTTGTGAGGTTTTCTAGCTATCATTTATTTTGCAGGGCAACTGAAGAAGCTGCTACGTAAGAGTTACTATATCTAAGTAAAAGAATTATTTGCAGTTTCCTTATCTATTTGAAATCCAAGTTGTTTACTCAAATTAAGCAGTAAATCATTAAGGGGAAGCTCAATCCAATTCCCATTCAAATCTAAGGGAGTCTTTCCATTGACTTAAGTGGGAGCTGGATCAGGTCCAGCAAAGCAACACCACAACCTTGTAGTTTGAGGACAGCTAACAAACGCAATGGTCCCAATTCTCATTTACTCTAAGGCCTCTTTGTACTACTCAGGCAGTGTAAAGGAGCTTTAAAGTCATGAGATAAGAGGGAAGGTTTTGTCATGGATCAGTACTTGGTTAAAAGATAGGAAACAAAGGGTAGGAATAAATGGTCAGTTTTCATAGTGGGGAGGGGTAAATAGCAGGGTCCCCCGAGGATCTATACTGGGAAAAGTGCTGATCAACATATTCATAAATGATCTGGAAAAGGGGGTAAACAGTGAGATGTACATTTGTATTCAATCCAAAGCTGACTGTGAAGAGTCACAAAGGGATCTCATAAAATTGGGTCACTGGGCAACAAAATGGCAGATGAAATTCAGTGTTGATAAATGTAAAGTAATGCGCTTTGAAAAGCAATCCCAACTGTATAAACAAAATGATTGGGTTTATATTAGCTGTTACCATTTAAAGATCTTGGAGTCATCATGGATAGTTCTCTGAAAACATCTGCTCAATGGGCAGCAGCCACCAAAAAAAAAAAAAGCGAACAGAAAGTTATGAACTATTAGGAAAGGGATAGATAAGCCAGAAAATATCATAATGCCACTATATAAATCCATGGTACTCCCACACCTTGAATACTGTGTGCAGCTCTGGTTGTCCCATCTCAAAAAGGTATATTAGAATTGGAGGAAGTACAGAGAAAGGCAACAAAAACGATTAGGGACATGGAACAGTTTCCACACGAGGGGAGGTTAAAAATACTAGGACTGTTCATCTTGGCCTATGTCTACACTAAAGAGCTTACAGTGGCACCACTGAATATTCACACCCCTAAGCAACGTAAGTGGGAGTGTAGACATAGTCTTAGAAAAGAGAGGACTAAGGGTGGGGGAGAATATGATAGAAGTCTATAAAATCAGGAATGGTGAGATGAAAGTGAATCAGGAAGTGTGATTTACACAAGAACCAGAGGTAACCCGATGAAATTAATAGGCAGCAGGTTTAAAACAAACAAAAGGAAGTACTTCTTCACATAATGCACAGTCAACCTGTGGAATTCATTGCCAGGGGATGTTGTGAAGGCCAAAAGTATAACTGGGTTCAAAAAAAGAATTAGTTAAGTTCATGGAGGACAGGTCTGTCAATGGCTATTAGCCAAGATTGTCAGGGACAATCAGGTGTCCCTAAACCTATGAGTGCCAGAAGCTGGGACTGGATGATGGGATGGATCATTTGATAAATGCCCTGCTCTGTTCATTCCTTTTGAAGCATCTGGCACTGGCCACTATTGGAAGACGGGATACTGGGCTAGATGGACCATTGGCCTGACCCAGTGTGGCCGTTCTTATGAGAATCAGGCTCAATAAGCCAAATTCTGCTCTCAGTTACACCAAAGCAACCGACAATGGAGCCAATGATCTGGTGCAGGGGTCAGCAACCTTTCAGAAGTGCTTTGCCAAGTCTTCATTTATTCACTCTAATTTAAGGTTTCGCATGCCAGTCATACATTAACATTTTTAGAAGGTCTCTTTCTATAGGTCTATAATATAGAACTAAACTATTGTTGTATGTAAAGTAAATAAGGTTTTTAAAATGTTTAAGAAGCTTCATTTAAAATTAAATTAAAATGCAGAGCCCCCCGGACCGGTGGCCAGGACCCGGGCAGTGATAGTGCCACTGACAATCAGCTCGCGTGCCGCCTTTGGCACGCGTGCCATAGGTTGCCTACCCCTGATCTGGTGCCTGTACAGCTAGTATAAGAACAGTAAATTAATTAGAAGGCTCTGAGGTCATAGATTCTATGCAGGGTGATGAGCCAAAGTCAGAAGCAGATGTCTATTAACCAAGCTGCAAGAGTATTGCTTTGGAACACTGTTATTATTTCCAATCCCATCTTCCCTATCTTTGTAATTACTAACACACACATGTATGAAGCCTAGCCCTGAATAGCATCAGTTTTCATAGGCTATTCCTCTGCTACGTGGCTTTCACAGAGATATTCTGATGAAGAAAAGTTTATGAAACAGACGCTAGACCAAGGCACGTCAATGGTGATTTGCCCAGGCAGCCTCAACAGTCCACTGCATTTCAGTCTAATAAATATAGGGGATAAGCTTGCATTTCCTAAATGATGATCTGCCTTCCACTGACACAGATTGATTTAATCTTAGCTGCTTTGCATCAAACTTAGATTACCAATAGCTTGTTATCATTCTTAATCAAGCGCAATAGTCCCCAAACAAATCAGGGACGGGAAGGCATCCTAAGGGAATACACTGCATTACTCCTTTTTATTGATGGCACAGTTACTTAATTTGATGAGGAGACATAAATGCAGGCAGCACTAGATACCGAACCAGAAATGTTTTGGTACAAAGAAGATCTATAGAAGCAATTTGAAAGCACTCTGCTTAGGAAGGATGGCTTCTACCAATGGAAATTTTGAGATGAGATGTGCACACAGAATACAGATTACTACTCCAACAGGAAGTTAAATACAGACTGCTGCTTTTAGCATTTAAAACAGATCCGCTGAAAGTTGCATCTCCAAGTTCCTTTCCCCAGGCAATTCCTGAGCATCATGTAACATGGCAAAGGCATGACATCCGTCCAAGCCCAAACGAAGCTGCTCGTGTATTCGGATGTTTCCCACAGGTGTATTACTGTATGATCATCTCCAGCATAGCCGTCCCTCCAGATTGCTCAGTTCTAATTAGTGACCCTTATTATGTTCCTGATTGGTAGTAAATGCACTATACTTGGTAACCATGCATTGGGGTTTCCATTTTTGAAAAAAAATAATATAGATATATATATATATATTTGGTGAAGTCTTATGAGTGTATGCAAAATAGAGTTGTGTGAACTCTGGAAACCTCTCTCTTCATTGCAGGGTAGCCTTTCACGCTAGCAGAATCCTTTCCCTACCAGGTAATGGCACAGACACAAGCTGCTCCATGGATCCTCAGCAGCACGTATAACTCAAAGAGGGACATCTTTGCCACTGTTTGCTAGCAAGTGGTGTGGAGTTATCCACCACTGCTGTAGAGAGAGGCAGGAAGAAAGTTGCCTATACAGGCGAGCTATTAATTAGGGCCACAATTCAGGAAAGCACTAAACCATGTGCTTGAATCCATCTCTGTGCAAGACAATATTTAAGCACATGCTTGATTTAAAGCATATGCTTATGTTCAATCTTGAATAGGAATACTTTCCTGACTAGGGGTCTAAGGCTGTGCCAAGTTGCAGAAACAGCTCAACAAAAAGGCCAGAGAAATTTCCTGCAAATTCATTTTGCCCACGTTCACGCCCCAAAATGTCTGCATTTTCCTAAAATTTCACAAAAATGGTAATTCAGTCACAAGAAGACGCAAAACCGCGACATTTGGCTGTGGAAACAACCCCATTCAAAGCTGAGGCGGATCTATAAAGGAAGTGCAAGCAATTCTGACTTTATTTGCGTTCTGTTTCATTCTCATATTTTGAATTTCACTGCAAATATTTTGCCCCCCTTCCCGACCAGCATTCCTTCTCTGTTATGAGCAGTAACGGGGCTTGACTCAGAGAGCTAACGGTGGCAGCACGACCCTCTGAACTAGATTTGCTGGATCTCACAGATGAGTTTAAGGCTCAGCTTGGAGTTATGTGATTTCCTTTGTTTTGTTCTGAGCACGAAGGAGGAATTCATGTTTGGGTCCTAAGAGCCAATCCTCCAAGAAGCTGAGTACTCTCAACTCATCAGCTTGTCGGAGATACTCAACTCCTTGTTAGCTCAGGCCTTACATTCATATTATCCTCTTGACTGGTTATTGAGATTTAATTGATGTAAATGCACACATCCCTGCTTTACCCTGGTGTGAGATCAGAATCATCCACCCTGTTTGGCTCTGACAATTCCCACAATAGGGTAGACAATTTTCAGCTTTAAACCAAGAAAAAAGATCCGATTTTGTTTAATTAGAGCAACACCACATCTTGACCACAGATGTTCCATGGGCCACCAATGTGGATCCAACACCAGTTTTGGCCCTTAGTATTAGATATGGCTTGGCATGTCAGGCCCGAGCTCATGCAACTCCCACCAACGTCCAGGGGAATTGTATGGGCAAGGTTGGCCTTTTAATCAAACGGGTCCTGTAGATCTCAACAAACAAGTGGTTCGTGGCATTAATTTAAAGAGAGCCTTTCACAACGAGGCAAACCTGAGAAAAATAGAGTAATGGGACGCCATTCCTCATTAGCTAGACAGCAGGGGTGCACGGTTTGAGAAGAAGGCTGGGAGAATAGAAACGGACCCAAAGGATATGTCTACACTGCAGCGGAGAGCGTGCTTCCCAGTACTGGTAGCCGGACATGCGCTGGCACTGCTTGAGCTAGTGCACTAAAAATAGCAGTCTAGCGACAGCAGCGTGGACAAGCCAGCTGAGTACAAAGCCGCCCGGACCCCAGGGTATGTACCTGGACTACTAGCCCAAGCCACTATCGGTGTTACCCTGCTATTTTTAGCATGCTAGGTCAAGCAGACCTAGGGCATCTTCCTTCTCAGGCTGGGAAGCACCCTTCCAACTGCAGTGTAGGCTACCCAACGTGTTCTTGGGCTGGGTACTGCAGCCTGTCACCAGCTCTAGAAGAGGCAGGCGTGGCTACGTTAGGGCTAAAGTTGGTTGGATTTTTAGACAGGGTGGTCCCACCTCATTCCTTTGTATACCCCTGATGCTACAAATATATGTATCCCAAATGCAATACTCTGTGACGATAGTTTTCTGCATTCCCTTTGGGCCTGACCCAGCTCCCAATGGAGAGACTCTCATCTGCTTCCGTGGGAGCCAATCAGGCTCATGGTTATTCAATGGAAACTTTATCTGGGGGAAGAAAAACGATGTTTCCTCTCCCAAATTCAGTTCCTAATCGAGTTTGATTCCACAGTGAAGTCACCTTGGTGTTATCAATGCAATACAATTGTATTGATGACATTACACCATGCTGTCATGGTAATGATTGTGCTGTCAGCAAAACTGCATCATGACTTCATGGTAGGATGGGCGGCAAAACGCACCGCCAAAATCATCACTGGAAAAAAAAAAGAGCAACATTTACTGTGCAATGGGAATAAAATTTACCATGGCATCTCTGGAGTTCCCTCTCCTCAGAGCAGGAAACACTGCAGTGCAGTAAAGCCTCTCTAAGCAGCTACTGCGATTGTTCTGATTTTCACATTTTCTCCTGCATCTCCAGCTAGAGCTGGAAGAAACTGCAGAGGCAGAACGTTCAGAAGGGCTGTGATGTTGGACCACACAGGACCCAGCTGATTCTGCTGAGTTGCTGTTGCTTTGTTATAACTCCACTCCAGAGACGCCCGCTGTCTCATTATGGGGAGGAAGAGGAGATATGATAATAAACTATCAAAAAACCAGAACACTGGGAATGAATCTTTTTAACCATCAAAGACCACTGCAGATTATGCCATAAAATTAAACTGATCTGGCCATATCAAAGAAGACATAGCTACACCAGCAGTGCATTTCACGCGCTCTGGTTAAGGGCAGATGCCTGAAATAACAATGTTGCCGGAGTCTGGGTGCACTTGGAGCTGAAGTGAATATTTGCACTAAATGAAATTTTCAGTGATTTTAGCTTCTTTTTCTTCTGGGGCCTGATCCAAAGTCCATTGAAAGCAATGAAAAGATTCATGCTCGCTTAAGTGGGTTTTGGATCAGGCAAAGTATTTGCAAACAAACTGAGTGCAATGAGTTTGTAACGCAGAGGTGACGGCTGCCCTACGTCCGGACACTGTGTATAACCAAGGTGCAGAGTGTCTGACGCAGGGACGACATGAGGGGCGGGTCTGGCTTTACAAAAGTAATAACCGCAGGTGCTTCTTTCTCAAGGGTTAAACAACAGATTTTTTCCTCCTTCCCCAAGCTGGCGAAGGATGTGCACAAAACATTCCAAACACAAAAACCTGGGGCTAGATCCCCAATGGGATGTAGGTGCCTAGCTGCCACTTTAGGTACCCAATCTAAAGTTTAGATCCTCAAAACCCCTTCTCTGCTGCTGCCTAAATTCCCTAGGCACCTAAGTACCTAAATGTCTCCCAGTGGGCATATGCAAAGCCCCCTAAGCGGCTTGGTGCCTCAGGTCTGGTGGGATCCACAAACAAGGCACCCCTCCACCAATCTTGCTTGCGGGACCCAACCTGGTAGACTCCCAGAGACTGACTGCCTCACACAAAACCCAGCTGAGGAGAATGGGGATTTGAACCCACACCCTGGCTGAGGGCTCTATCCACCGAGATGTAGTGGGGGGAAGACCACAAAATCACCATCACGGGTTCTTTTGGCAAGAAAGAGCTGATCTGGTTTAGGCATTTAACTCCAGGAGAGGATTCACAGCTGGGAGTCCTAAGCAGAGGGAAACATCTCCCACCATCTCAGGGTTAGGTACCTACGTCCTTTTGAGGGGCAGGGGGCCTTAAGCCACATCCCTCTCCTCAGCTTTTCCTATGGCTAGTTTAGGCAGCTCCAGCTCAGGATGCTGGCTTCCGTGAATCCCATTTTTAGGCACCTACCTTTTCTTTGGACCGGAGCCTGAGCACCTAACTCTGGGCTGTGGATGCCACTAGGCTGAGTAAGCCTAGGCTCCACCACTGAGTAAGCCTCCCTTTGTGGATCTAGCCCCCAAAAATCAAAATTCAGGTTTATCAGCCAGGGGTTTCAGCCTGCAGTCCTCCAATAATCAGCCCCAGCATTCAGGTTCAGACTACCTGCAGCTTCCAGCATTTAAACTGCCACATTTAAACTCAGGAGAGCTGTTTTTATCTGGTTCTTCTCCTGTCCGGATTGGCCCCAGATTCTGCCTTCCTTAACAAGCCTCACTTGGCCTTTCAGGATTAAACCTGGGCTATTAATCCCTGTGTTTTCTCACTAATTGTTCCAGCAATCCAACTGATTGCCAGGTGCCAGCACTCTCTGGGCTCAGTTGACTCCCAAAAGAAAGCAGGACAGGAGCTAGAGCAGAAAAATGGTGAAGGAAAAATAGACACAAAACCAAGGGGCAGGGAGATAAGACAATCTTTCATATTCATGCATCTGTACTCATGCAACGTAAGAATTTTGGGGCTAGATCCACAATGGGATTTAGGTACCTATCTGCCACCTCCGGTGTCTAAGTCCAAAAATTTGATCCTCAAAATTCCTGATCAGCTTCTGCGTAACCCTGTAGGTGCCAAAATCCCCTAGGTACCCAAGTTTCCTCCAGTAAAGTCCCCTCCCTGCCTAACTTTCTGCTGCTGGCCATGTGCAAAGCTGCCAAAATCCTGACATGGGGAAGCTGCTCAGTGCCTACCCCCACACCGGATCCTCACCTGTGGGGCCTAATCTGGCAGGCTCTCAGAGACTGCTTTAGAGCACTCCTGCTGGATTGGGGCCTGCAAAACATACCTGAGGAGGAGCCCCCCTACAGCTCAGTGCTTAGAATACTTACCTGGGATGCAGGAGATTTGCACCAGGGCTTGAACTTGGGAATCTCCCACTTCCCCGGGGAGTGCTCTAACCACTAAGCTATAGGGGAGGCAGCACCACTCTGCCTTCTCCTCCTGCTTGGTTTTTTTTTTTTTAACAAAGGGCTGACCTGGTTTAGGTCAGTTCCCAGCTGTGAATTCTGAGTGTAGACAGGCACCTTCCTCCGGCCCAGAGTTAGAGGCTTAACTCCCTTTGGGGGGTGGAGCCTAATTCCCACCCCTCTCCTCAGCATATTCTATTGGCTAGCTCAGGCAGCTCCCTGCTCAGCATGTTGGCTATTGCAAAGTCACTGTGCTCTCTCCAGGCCTTGTAAAGGGAGCCTGGGGCCTACCTCAGGGCTGAGGATTCCACTGGGCAGCAGGGTACCTAAGTGGTCCATTGCAATGCAGCCCTGAGTTCCTTTCGGGGATCTGGCCCTTGTGAACTACAGAGACGTCTCTGAAAAGGAGGAAGAACCCTTCCCTGGTGGACATAACCCCCCAAAGCACCAGACCATCCTCTCACGCTTTCTCACCTCTCAGTAGGGTTGTGAGGGTTAATCAGGGTTTGCACACTCAGATCCTCAGATGAAAGGGGCTAGATAAGTAAAGAGCAGTGTTAATAGAATAGCAACACTATGCAGACTGTAAAATCTTTGGGGCAGGGACTGTCTTTTTGTTCTCTTTGTACAGCGCCTAGCACAATGGGTCCTGATCCATGTCTGTGGCTCCTAAGCATTACTTCAATACAAATAAATAACAACATATTAATATTCCCTTACTTAAGCTACATACTTCTAGTGGCTGAGCAATGTACTTCACTTAATCATGGCATTCCAGTGCTGAGCTCTAACAACTCACATCAAAGCTGTGGGAGATCAAGGCCCAGATGCCAACGGCAACGGTACAGAGGCACCTAACTCCCACTCATTACAATGGGATTTAGACAATTCATTATCTTTGAAGATCTGGGCGATGGGAGTTAGGCACCTAAATACCTTTGAAGATCTGGGTCCAAGTGCCCAGCGCTTCTCAGGATCAGGCCCCAAATGGGAGATGAATCAATCTATTGTTTTTATATAAAATGCAGGCTGACATTTCCAAAGTCCCCTAGGGGATTTGCATACCAACTTCCTATTCATTTTAATGGGAATAGGGTGCTCAAATACCTTGTAAAAATACAAGGTGAAAACCTCACCCATTGAAGCCAATGGCAAATTCCCACTGATTTCAAGACGGGGCGGGATTTTGCTCGCAAGAACAATATTACACATGAAGGAGCAGGTTAATAACAGAGTTAAAGCACTAACTGCGAATTTTCTGGTTCTTTCCAGTTTTAGCCAACTCCTTAGCATCATAGTAATGCATTAGTTGAAAATTTAATGATTTTAATGTCTGTTTCAACACTTTTATATCTTTTAACAAAATAATTATAAATTCAGTAGAAGAATTAAAGCTGTGTTTCCTCCTTTAAAGGCAATCATAGATGATGTATGTAAGAGTATTGGCTGCAAGTCAAGTCAGCAGAAAGCCAAAATTGAATCTCTCTCCACCGCTACAGTTGTGTACAATGGTTTATGCATTTTTTAAATATTGGTTATAAATGAGGCGGAAACTGTGATTGTGCCAATTTTGGAACAACACAGTTCCCACCAAAAATAAATTAATTAATTAAAAAAAAATAGTGCCACCAGCAGAATTCAAACATATTTATGTGAGCGACTTCTGCATTCCAGCGTGTATACCGAAGGAACCCGTGCAAACCTTACTTGCTAATGGAACTACAGCTAGTTAACATATTTTTGCTATATGAAGCAGCCCTGGTACAAAAGTCAGCGTAGTGATTGATTATCGGTATAATGTGAACCTCAAGTAATTGCCCATAAAGAGTGTAGATCTATGCGAAGGAATGAAAGATCCCCCTTTCCATTTGGAACCTAAACACAACAGCGATAAGTAGAGCTGGGTGAAAATTTTCTAAACAAAACATTTTTCCATTGGAACATGCCAATTCGCTGAAATTAAAATGTGTCAGTTGTGAGAAAATATTGTTAAAGAAAAGAAAAGAAACTAACCACTTGGATCAGTTGAATGGAGCATCATACCATTTAAGCCTTATGGGACCATTTCAATTTTTCCTTTCAAAATGACTTTTCCTTTCAAAATGTGTTTTAGCTTACATTATAAATTACACCATAATATAGCATTAAAAAGTTGGAACTGAAACAAAATGTTTCAATTGACCCCAAACTCAATTTTTTCCCAAAACGTTTGTTTCATGGGAAATTTTAGAAATTCTCTGGTTTCATTTCAGTTTGGAATGAAAACACATTTTTCGGAAATGTGGCAATTCCCACATAGCTCTAATGATAAGTGTTGCTGTGCCCAAAATCCACAGTCTAGGGAAGACTGGCCACAAACCTAGATGGGGCAAGATGTGAGTGATATGTAAATTTAGCAATTTAACTCTTGTCTCCACAATCTTTCAATGCATGCATTTGCAGCCCTGCTCCCCCAGAGAGCCCTGTTGGAGTCAATGCAGCTCACGTGCACAGGTCTGCTCTCACACATCGCTTCTCAGAATCGGGGCCTTAGCATCTGAATCAAAGCCCATTGAAGTTAGTGGAAAGACGCCCACTGATGGGTTTTGGATGAGGCCTTAATAAAGCAAATCCCCCTCTACCTCTGCAGGTCTCCCAGGACAGTAGACTCTCACTGATTTGCACTAATGACTGGGGCTCAGATCCTCAAAGATGTTTAGATGCCTAACGCTCATTGATTTTAGTAAAATCAACGGGAGTTAGGTGCCTAAGTGTGTTCGAGGAGACCCGTTATAAATGACTGACTCTGGAGAAGTAGCGAGGAAGTGATTAAACACAACGAAAGAAATGTACTTTCTTAATTTATGTTGGGACTCTAAATTTCTGACAGTGATGCCCTAGGAGGGAAAACAAATTCAGGGAAATGAATACATAATAACCCTTCTACTATGAGAAGTACATGGATTTCCTCAATATTTACATTCTTCAGAATATGCATCACTATGTTAGTTAAAATGTTAGACAGTCCAGAGTTGTAGGGTAATTCTTCGAGATGACCAACTCCAGATTCAAACGTCTACTGAACTCTGGAAAAAGTTCTGCTCCGCATCTGAATCCAACCGCAACATTTCGCAGCTGGGGCGCTTCTCTCGTCAGTACGGATAGCGGGAGCTTGGGGATCACACAATAACATGCACTGCATGGGAATGCAAAAGAGCACAATGTGTGCTGATTAACACATGTCTTCTGGAGTGCAGGCCACTTCAGAGAAACACACGCTAGCTTGAAATGAATGAGTGCCACTCTTTACGCTGCCTTCCTATCACCTGTCATTCAGCTGGCTCCCTGAGCTCGGACCACTCTAGAATTGACTCATTTCCACTGTGGAATGAGAGGGAGGCAGGATGCTGTGAGCCAATGCAGAAGTCTGCACCTCTTGTGCAATTTGGAGAGACAGAAGGGTCAGGCCAGGAATGATGGCACCCTGGCTACCCAGTTCCAGTGGCCAAACATGTCATGGAGGGGTGCACATGGGCTGATGATACTAACGCAGTATCTACTACAGGGCTGTTACAGTGGCCTGGATGTGGCACTTTGTGGTCTGAGGGTGGAAGAACCCATGCGCCACAATCACAACAGGACTCCCCTCCCCCCTCCCTTGTGCCAAGTCCTTTTAGTCAGGCTGGTGGTGGGTTTGACTCCAAGGTCCTGAGCCAAAGCCCTTTGAAATCAGTGGAAAGATGCCTATTGACGTCAATGAGACGCAAATAGTTAGGTACCCCAAGTGAATAGGTTCAGGGTCCATTTTGCCTCAAGCTGGAGAATGTAGCTAACAGACATCAGTAAGGCTGCAAATCAATTTTTTCCACCACAAGGCCTTGTCATTTAAATGCAATTAATGCGATTTATGACCTTCGTATATTGCTGGATTGCAATGCCGTGCAGCGAGTCAGGTTGCTGATCAAATAAAATGAGCATATGCCACTTTTTGGGGGAAGTAGTTGCATTTAATTAAATCACCAACTGGAAACTGGGCATACCTCTGTGTGCCAGTCATTTTGGGCACCACTACAGTGCAAAAGGGCTGATTCTTCAATGTGTAGGCATCTGTACCTGGGCAGAATGGGTGACAAGTGATCCCATTCTGAGCTGCTGGGGCTTTATACTCAGTTTGCACTGTAATGAATGATTACCCAAGTTGCAATGCAGTGGAGAATCAGGCTCCCCCTATGAAGTTTCTTTTATAGATTTCAGATTATGATTAGAATCCTTCAAGATCTTTTTCTTGCTTGAGAAATTATTCTTGGATCAACCACATTAACCAATTCAAATCTTTCTGTGGCATTCATACAGCCTCCATTACCACAGTAATTTCTTTATCCTCACCGCACTCCTGTGAGGTAGGGCAGTGCTATTATCCCCATTGTACAGATGGGGAACTGAGGCACAGAGAGACCAAGGCCCAGATTCTCAAAGTTATTGAGGCACCTAACGTCCATTTAACTCAAAGGCATTTAGGTGTCTAAATACCTTTGAGGATCTGGGCCTATGTGACTTGTCCAAGGAAACCTTTTGCAGAGCAGGGAATTGAAACCAATTCCTCTGCGTCTAAGGGCAGCACCCCAATCACTGGACCAGCTTGATTTTTACCCAAACTTTTGATGCTTTGTCAGTGGTGAGTAATGAAGGGTCATGAAGCCAGATTGTGGCTGTGCAGGGAAGTAAGGGGGTAAACATGTCCCCTTGTTTCTTTGGGGTTCCTACCCAAACCATGGGTAGTGGTGCAAAAGCCCCTAGTGGGTGAAAGGTGTAATTGCACCACCTCCGCAGAAGAAGCTATTATTTTGCAGGGAAAAAAATCTGTGGGGGACATGAATTCTGCTCTTGTGTTTCTTTTGTTAAAAAAATGGGGGGGCATGTCCCCGTGGCCCCCATGGTTTTGGCATACATAGGTGGGGGGGGAGACACCAAAAATGGCCTTGGCTCCATCCCCTCGATGTGCAAGCCAGTACAGATGCACCAGTATCTACACTGCACTAAGTATTAGCCCAGGAGGTGAGGCGGGAACAATCTGCATCTTGGGCTGCTCCTGCAACATCAAGATACCCCTTGCACAGGGCTTGTGGTAAAGCCCCAAGTGCCCCCATCGATACTCTGAAATGACCATGCCATTGCAAACAACAAAATCCACCCAAGCTGTGAGGAGTTTCACTCCTCTTATTACAAATTATCTTGTTTTTCTTAGATACTAAGTTAATGCTTTAACAAAATGGTTAAAAATGTGTCACTTTAAAAGATTGATGTTTCCTATTGTACTTTTTCAATGCCAATTAATTACTTAATTCATTAGCAGTGGAACACAAGAATAGGCGTTGACAAGCCGGTGCTTTGTGTAGATGCCTTTAATTATGGCTAATTAAATACTGCGGCAGGACCTGATTATACCTCTGAGCATTTCCTAAGCTGGAGAAAGAAACACGGTCTTGTAGTCTTGAATGCATGAAACAAAAGCAGAACTCAACAACTACATGGCTGTAAAAAGAAAGAAGGGTACAAATTATCAAGAAACACTGGAGGAAGCATTCCGTCCTCAGGACGCGGCTGCCTCCTCCATGGAGAATTATAGACGTTACCACTGTTTGTTTTGGCTATTAGTAGAATCTGGAGTAAACTAGAGTAGGAACAGCGCATGCAGCCACTGAAAAGAAACAGCAGTGCCAGTGAGTAAACACAGTCTCAAGGCAAATTGATGTAATGCTCACTAAAGTGAGGAGCAGATTTCCAGATGGCCATTGTACATCTGGTTAGGGCTACTGCTCTAGCCAAAACTGCAAAAGAGAGCAGAACACTTTCCAAATGAAATCAGCAGTGACCTTGGAAGATGAAAACTTGCCAGCTCCAGACGTTGCTCTGGTTGTTTGGTTTCTTTCTTTTTTAAATTCTCCTCTTTATTCCTCGCCAGTGATTGCACCAAAGATCAGAATCCAAAGAGTTGTAACCCAAAACATCTCCCGGCTAAAGAAGGATCGCCGCTGTCTGAACCGGTGAAACATTTCTTTTGAAAGACGTGTCATGCTACCACTTTAAGGAAAGCCTTCCTTGAGATCTTGCAGTTGGCCATGCTGGCAAGCAGATTTATTTTTGGAACCCAACGTGCTGATTGAAGCAGCGTGGTGGTGGTGGTGATGGTGGTGGTGGTGGTGGGGGAATAACAATTAAACACAGTCTATCCATACTGGGACACCACAGCCATAGGGCCTCCTCTATATATTTCATTTTCAGGTCTTATTTATATCAAGGGTGAGTCTTCTCTGCATTCATGTCACTCTTTTGCTGGTAACAAGCCCTTTTGAAAGCTATTTTGTTCTGCCTTAATTAAAAGGAGCTGACTAGAGCTGGATGATAAAACTGTGCCATGGGCTTTCATTTGCTATTGGCCACTCTTGCCTAGCCGACTTTTGCTGCTGGGCAGCCTGATTGAACTTCTTAATAAATGGCAGGTTCTCAAAGTGTCAGCTACATATGTTACAGAACGGGATTGTTAACCACTGTATCACAAGTGAGCAATCAGGCAGCGAGACTAAATACTTCTGTGGAGTGTTGTCTATCCCTGCCGGGCTGTGCAATTCACTCTAATGATCTTGGGGGCTATACTGGGCTAGCTTCAATGTCAAGCTTTCTAATCTAGAATCTCATTTTGCCATCTTCCTCCTTGTGACATGCAACCGTCGCCTATGCTGATGAGCAAACACCTTACGCTTTCTAAAACCCTTTCTCTGCAGTTAAATGCTGCTAATCTTTTAGCTAGAAATACACTCCAACAAAGAGTCCAACGGCATCTTCTGAGTTGCACAGAGCCATTGTCAGAGGGCTGTATGCCAGTGAGATAATAATATATGGAGATATACCTATCTCATAGAGCTGGAAAGGACCCCGAAAGGTCATCGAGTCCAGCCCCCTGCCTTCACTAGCAGGACCAATTTTGCCCCAGATCCCTAAGTGGCCCCCTCAAGGATTGAACTCACAACCCTGGGTTTAGCAGGCCAATGCAATAAGAAGTAAAACATGGTCCACAATACAAGACACACTTGAGTACGTTTAAAAGCTAAAGTATCAATGGCACGGTCACTTCTGTTGATGTTGCAGATGTTTTTTGTTTTTTTTCTGTCCCAAAAGACTCTCCGGCAGAATGTGCAACATAAATCCTCAATTGCTCTTGCAGTTTTAATCTGGGGAAAGTATGAAAACCAGGGACTTCTGGGTGAAATGCACAAGTGCAAAATCTGACATGTTGGCCAAGTGATTGAGATGGCTTGGGAACATGAAGCATCGCGTCATTCATCAAGTCCAAGTAGCTCATGTGGCAAGAAGCTGTCTACAAAGGATAAGGGGCTAGATTCATTGTAGCCTTACCCCTTATGGATCCGTTTATATATGTGCAAAACGGTACCTTTCTGATTTGGTAACATTCTCCACCCACTCTGCACGGTCTCCATGGCCAGTGTAAGTGACCGGACAAGGTGCAGACCCTGAGTGAATTGGGCCCCTGATGGAACTCAATGCAGACAGACCTTCTCGGGTTTAGTCAGCTCTTCGCTACCATTGTATTGGAAGGAAATGGCATGGAGATCTTTTTAGCCCTAAGGTGTCATCAAGCTCCAATAGATCAATGTTTCCCCACGTTTGCAGGTTGGTTACCCCTTATTCAAAGTTGAACATTTCATGGCCCCCGGCGCCTCCGCCATTCACTATAAGAGTAAAGAATATCTCAATGATGACAATGACAAGCCTGTATAATTTCTCTCTCTGTGGGTATGTCACCACTGCGATAGAAATCCCTTGGCACCGAGCCTCAGAGCCCAGATCAGGTGACTCGGGCTTGCAGGGTTTTGGCTGCAGGGCTAAACATTGCAGTGTAGACGTTTGGGTTCAGGCTTGAGCCTGGACTCTGAGCCCGCCCCCCCTTCACAGGATCTCAGCGCCTGGGCTCCAGCCTGAGCCAGGCGAGCCTGAGTCAGCTGACCCAGGACAATCGCAGCCCTGCCACGGGTCTTTTATTGCAGTGTAGACGTACACTAAGTGTTTCAAGAGGTTGACACAGAATACTTGACCGTGATGGGTAAGGATGTGCAGGGAGTCATGGAGCGAGCTGGTCGGAGACAATTGCCTCCATGCACATGAAAGGGGCAGAGCTACTAGTACAGTTACTAACAGAGTTGACTTCACAAACTTTGAAGGCTTTGGCCACCTCCAAAGAGGTGCTGGATACTTTCTTTGCTTTGCTTTAGAATTTGAATATTAGAATATCGCGATTCCTCCCCAATTTCATGACCCCTTTGTGGGTTGAAACCCATCAGTTGGAAAACACCGCAGTAGATTAGTACGGTGCTATTCTAACTTTGCAATGTGTTCCCCAGTGTCACCTGCACCGCTTCCCCAATTAGAAATATTGTTGGCAAAAAAATACAAAGCTGCAGTCAAATCAGCACATACAACTGCTGGTTTGCTGTAAACTCTCCTGTGTAACTGTACCGTTCAGAAACTATGTCCCAGGGCAATCCACATAGCCTTAAACAGTGCAAGCCACTGTGCCAATGGAGACACACTGATTTACACCACCGGAGGATCTGGCCCATGGTTATATGGGAATACATTTAGCCAGGGCTCTATCATTAACAAACCTAAGGAGTTGTCCTTGAAAATATACAATGGGCCTGATTCTCATTTATGCTAAGTCCCCTTTATGCTGACAGAGCAGTATAAAGTGACTATTAATGTAAATGAGAATTAGGCTGCAGTGCCTCACTATTACTCTACACTTCAGTATCCTCCATGCAAAAGGTGTGATGCCTTCAAACACCATTGCTGGCACAGTTGAGGCTGAGAGACGACTGCCTGTTTGCTGAGTGCAGTGTCTGATCCAGTCTGCCGTTGCCTATCTGGAAGTCGAATAGCATCACACTTGCACCTGCCAAGCCTGGTTACTGTTAGCGCTTCCAATTACCAGCCGTCTCCTCCAATCTCATTTTCGGCTTCACAATCAGACTGATGATTTATTTAACCTGAATTTAGAAGCGGCGCTTTTGTTTGATCCAACGTGAGCCTGGTGCTGGGGTAGAATGGAAGGAGCAGGCAACCTTTCCTAGATCACACGGGGTGCAAATAACAGTGCCTACACACATTCAGAAAACTGCTGCTGTGCGTAACGGAGAACGGCTGGGTCGGGAAAGCACCATCTGTCATTGGGAACTTCAGGGATTTCGTTAATAGTCAGTGTGCAGATTCCTAAAGAGGCACTGCACGTTTTTCAAAGGTCACTGCTCTGTTGTGAAGACTCTGTTGCACTAGAGCAGTGGGACTCAACCTTTTCCACGCCGTGACACCAGGTCACGGCAGAGAAATGGTGCGGGACTCCTTGCCCATAATTTCAGGCGGCCCCCTCTCAGTTAGCCTTAAAGAACGGGAGGTTAGATTGCAACCCTTCTGGAGCTGTTTGGGACCCGCAGGTTGAGAAACCAGGCCCTACAGTGCTCAGTGGTTTGAGCACTGGCCTGCTAAAGCCAGGGTTGTGAGTTCAATCCTTGAGGGGGCCATTTAGGGATTTGGGGATTTAGTTGGGGATTGGTCCTGCTTTGAGCAGGGGGTTGGACTAGATGCCCTCCTGAGATCCCTTTCAACCCTAAGAATCTATGATCTACCTATGTGGATGTACCACCACCCTCTAGTGGATGGAATTAGAGCTGCTTCTCTGTTTGCAGCGGGTCTAAGCAGCATCCCTTTTCACTCAAATAGTAAGGTCCTGGGCTTTCAAAACAGGATGCTCTGACTTGTATCCCTGCTGCCACTGTGAAGTTCTGAGTGGCATTTAGGGTGATTTAGATGCCCATTATTTGGTAGCATCTAGAGGCAGGAGCGCCGCCAGCTTTTTCGGCGCCCTAGGCGGCGGAAGGTCCCGCCCCCAAAATGACGCCCCCGACAGCGGCGGCGGAAGGTCCCGCCCGCAAAATTCCGCTGACGACCGGGGCGCCGGCACCCCCCAAATAGTAGCGCCCTAGGCGACTGCCTAGGTTGCCTAATGGGTTGCGCCGGCCCTGTCTAGAGGTTCCAGTCAGGGATCAAGCCCCATTGTGCTAGGGACTGTACATGTACATACAAAAAAGAGACAGTCCCAGCCCCAAAGAGCTGGTTTGTTACTCTGTTAAGTAGGTATAGGCTGCTTTAACTAACAAAGAAAAAGCCAGGGGTGAGGACAGATGTTGTAGTCACTTATTATCTAGAAGTCCAGTGCACCTCAAGGCAAACCAAGGTATAGTGGAGATACTGGTGAAGCAGAGAATACATGGTCCCTGCTAAATAGCCATTGCACTTTAAACCAAAATAAAGAAACTGAGGTTTGCTGTTATAAGGTGGCATTTCCAGACTCCTGTGGATTCCCTCTCCGGAATGGGTTGCAAAACCAAGAGCTTTTGACATTAAAATGCAATTTCTGCCGACGCCATCGGGTGCTGCATTATGTAGGTCATGAAATGGTAGGGTATTCCCATTTTCCCACCTGTCTTATCCTTTCTTATCTCCACCACGCAGGGCTACTGCTTCACCTCCCCCTGCTATTCGCTGGTGGTATTAGGACTGGACATGTCATACAGCTCCAGTAGGAAAAAAAGAACAGCTTATTTTTCCCCTGCAGTGGATCTGGCTTCTCCACAGCATAAAGGGAAAAGCCTTTGGGTGTCGTGCTGAAATTCTGTCTTGCAGCCTTTAGGTGTATTAATCAACACAGCGTTCCTCTGGTCTGAGGAGGCAGCCCCTTGGTCCCAGCTATCCTGAATGGTAGGGGAGCTAAACACTAGGGGCCCACCCTGCAGCTGGTACAAATTGGCTGACTCTGCTGATTTCCACCAGCTGAGGACCTGGCCCTGGAAATTCAGCTTTTCCTCTTTAATTTCAAAGCTATTACAAAATCAGACACAGGGCTGGGTCCTCAGGTGGTGTAAACTGGTGTATTTGCACTGGAGTTAATGGAGCTATGCTAATATACACCAGCTCAGACAAATACAGTTGAAAAAGGTGGTTTCTGTGCTGCATGTAGTGACTAAAAGTAATTGCCAGTATAACAGACAGGTTTCTGTTTTTAATCACAGTTTTTTCCTAGTCCTTTATAATTACTGCTCCTCATTTCCTGTAATGCATTTCTTGTTTGTGTGACACCGCTTGAAAAGTAACCAAAAATTATCTCTCGAACCTTCGCTTGCAGCGTTATCAGGGCACGAGAGCCCTATGCAAATCAACGGCGGGGTGTCAAAGAAAGGCAAACTAAATTCTTTCATTAATTTTTGGCATCTGATGACCTGATCTGTAACCCAATGAGTATATCTGCAATTACTATCCTGTACTGAAATTGGTATTTTGATCCCACTCCCAGCATGCATTCTACTTCTCACTTACTGGGGATTAACAATGAGGCATCAGATCCTGCAGTCCTTACTCCTGCCAGCAATCCTTACTCCTGGGAGGATCCCATTACCTTCAAAGAGTCTGCTCCAATGCGGAACAGCTACCTGTGCGAGTATGATTTTGCAGGATTGGGCCCTCTGAGAACGAGCAGCCAGGGCTTACAGGGGAAGAATCTGTATAATCAAACCCATTGATTTAAAAGATCCATTGTGTTCCTCCTGCACTGAAACGCTGCAAATTGACTGCAGTAGATTTGCTCCACTCTACTCCGCTACAGACTGAGGAATCCATCAGGGGGATTGCTTGCTCCCAGTTTCTGAGTCTGTTTTTTTTTTTTTCTATATGCTAAGAGATGAGAGGGGGAAGGAGGGTCATTGCTTTATTCTGCATCACAAGTGAGAAACTAGAAACCTGGTAAATGCCGTGACTTTGGCTAATGAGATTCAGAAATACAGAGGCGATATTAAACAGGGATTCTGAAACCTACATCTCCTGTCATTTTTCATGTGTTTTAATTGGGCAAGATGTAATTAAAGGCACAGTTGCCGTGGCATATAATAAAAACTCTTTTCCTACATACATTCTGAGGGTCCAATCCTGTAAGATGCCCAATCCTGCAAGTACCCTCAGCTCCCACCAGCTGTAATGGAAGGGGAGGAGGCCTGACATCTCGCAGGATTGGGCTAGTTAGATAGAAAGCAGGGCCGGCTCTAGGTTTTTTGCTGCCCCAAGCAAAAAAAATTTTGGCTGCCCCCACCCCAGCCCTGGCTCCCCCCCACATCCCCCTGCTGCCCCAGCCCTGGCCTCTCCCCCCCACCCACCCGCACCCCCTGCCACCCCAGCCCTGGGCTCTCCCCCCCCCGCACCCCATGCTGCCACAGCTCTGGGCTCCCCCGCCCCCCAGTGTCCCCCCCACCCACACCCTGCTGCCCCAGCCCTGGGCTCTGCCCCCTTCACCCGTACCCCCTGCCGCCCCAGCCCTGGGCTCTCCCTCCCCCCCACCTGCACCCTCCTTCCGCCCCAGCCCTGGGTCACTGGTAATTCGCTCCCAGGGCGGGTCATTCAGCTGGAATTTTGGATGTGCACAGAACACAGACAGGATTGGTTCCCATATGGTTACAGAACTGCAGTAAAGTGGAACAATTTTCAGCTTGTGTGATTGGAGGATATCTGGATGCATATTATAAGACTGTCCTCCATAAGTGAGGAAAAGCTGAGGTGCCTTTATTATTCTTTTGTTCCACTCTTTGTTTCTATGGGGAATTTGCCAATGCAATATCACTGTCTTCCTTTTAAACAAATAAAAGTTAAAAAAAAAAAAAGGCAATGGCTGTTGAAAATAGCAATTCCAGTCCTAAAAACCACTGGGAAGCATTTCTTGCTCAATATTATCCTACTTTTTCTACAGCAAGTTACAGTGGATCAGTATATTTGATTTGGGAGAAATGAAGTAACAGCTGCCCAAATTGAGCTTGAGCACTCCTGAATTTTGAGGTGTTCAAATCTGGAAGGCCGGTGCTAGATTCCCTTTCTGAATATTGGCTAAATCTGGAAAGGAAAAATCCATTTCTGCTTCCATGGCTCAGAAGTGGAAATCCTCCTACGTGCCTGGTACTGAATCTAAAGCTGCCCAGATCCAGTAGAGCCTCCCCTCCCTTACTTTTAATTTTAAATTCTAGTGGGATCCACATACCTCCCTTGCTAGGCTTCAGATAGAGAGGAGCACTGTCCATTTAGTCCACCCAATTCTTTCTTTGGGGGCTGCAAGGTGAGGTCACACCAGTATCCCTAATCCAGTCTGGTGATGTCTTCTGAAGGGGATATCTGGGCCAAAGCCTTCTACTCCTTGGGCACACTTGTCCCCCATTCACAGTGCCACCCTGCTCTAGCAGTGAGCTCTCCATTCACAGCAAGCTGCAGCATGAGGTTTCAGCTACCATACTCCCTCACCCTCCCTTTCCTGTTGATGGCGACCAAGGGAATGCTGGGAAATGTAGTTCTTTCCCTGCTCCAGGGCTGGCTCTATAGGCAGGGAGCTAACCAAGGAACTACAGCTCCCACGGCCCCCTGTTGGTTCTCAGCTCCCAGGCTGGATCCCTGCTGGCTGCCGCCCCTGCAAATGGGCTGCCCCAAGCACCTGCTTGCTTTGCTGGTGCCTAGAGCCGCCCCGATAGAAAGAGAGGATATTTTTGCTCCTGCTGAGCCTAGCTGAGTTATAAGGTGCAAAATTATTTAGGTAAAACTGAGAGCTGAGTGGGAAAAGAGTTTCCCATCTTGCAAGGATTTTTAAGACTTTGAACAAATTTTCTGCCCTGAATCAGGAAGAAAAGTTGAAATCTCATCAGTTTTTCTGACTTGAAAATCCATAACAAACAAACAAAAAAAATCAGGTTGAGTCAACTGGAACATTTTGTTTTGATTTCAACCTTTATTATTACTTACACCTTTACTATAATTTAACTTCCACTTTGAAATGAAAAGTCATCCCACCCCCCCAAAACTCAACTTTTTCATTTACAAAATGTCTAAACGTGACGTTTTGACAATTTCAAAACTTATTTCCCAAAATGTTGCAAAAGGGGAAATTTTTCAAAACCGATCCTTTCCCACCAACAGTTCTGGTTTCAAAGAATTGGCATGTTCTGACCAAAACAAAGAAACAAACAAACGAAAGCCTTTCCTTGAAAAATTCCCAACTGCCGCTAGTACATACATCTGATTTTCAACATTTCCAGACAACTTTGTGTTTGCATCCATGTCCCTTTACTGATTAGCACACAGAAAATTCCCTCCTATAGATGCCTTTATCTTCACCATGTAAATAGATCTACAGAACCTCTTCCCCTTATTCAAACAAACAACAGGTCCTCTACCAAAACAAAACTAATGAGCAATAAAACTTTTTTAACTGATGCTGACCTGGGACAAAAATGTTGCTTATTTCGAATATAATGATGAGCTAGATCCTCAGGTGGTGTAAATTAGAGTTATGCCAATCTACACCAGTTGAGGATCGGGCCCATATATACATATTTTCCAAATCTTCATTGCATTCCTCATAGATAATTACAGTTTAAGAAATATATACCTCTGTGCACAATATATAGGATCAAAACATGATAGCACTGTGATTTATGTAGGCAGATTTGACACTCTTTCCATATTTACTTGGATGGTGAGATGACATATAATTTACATTCAGGGCCTTCTTGGTAAGAGTAAGAATGAGTTATTTGTTTGCTGAATGCATATCTGTTGGTGGATTGGCCATGGATAAGCTGTATTTATGATGACTATATTTGTTAGGTATGATTTGCATTGCTTAATATTATCTCATGCTGCTTCGGTGTTCCATTCTTTGTGTGTCTGTTTTGTGTGGGTTCTGAATTTTAGGGCCATCTTTTTAACTTTCTAAAACTTCAATGCAAAATTAAATGACAAGAATATAAAGAGAAATTTTTTTAAATGATTTAAAAAATCCATTAGGTCCTTTGGTAATTTACGTTGGGGCCTGTGTTGAAGGTTGGGGCTATACCAGAGGTGGGCAAACTACGGCCCGTGGGACACATCCGGCCCGTGGGACTGTCCTGCCCGGCCCTTGAGCTCCAGGCCGGGGAGGCTAGCCTCCGGCCCCTCCCCTGCAGTCCCCTTTCCTCCGCAGCCTCAGCTCGCTCTGGCCCGCCGCACCTGCCGGGCAGTGGGGCGGCGGGGCTGGCTCCGGCCGGTTGGCGGGGCTGCGAGTTCCTGCCGCTCTGAGCGGCATGGTAAAGGGATGGGGAGTGGAGGGGGGGAGGGGGTTGGATAAGGGGCAGGAAGTCCCAGGGGGCAGTCAGGGGACAGGGAGCAAGGGGCAGTTGGATGGGGCAGAGGTTCGGGGGGGGGGGGGGGG
>QXTE01000015.1:16594276-16606714 GCA_003942145.1 Platysternon megacephalum | reverse complement strand
TGGATGGGTCGGGGGTTCTGAGGGGGGCAGTCAGGGGGCGGGAAATGGGAGGAGGCAGCTAGGGGCGGGGGCCAGGCTGTTTGGGGAGGCACAGCTTTCCCTACCCGGCCCTCCATAAAGTTTTGCAACCCTGATGTGGCCCTCGGGCCAAAAAGTTTGCCCACCCCTGGGCTATACTGAGAAATGCTCATGCCGTATTGCTATGATTAACCTTGTTCTGTTATGAGGTCCATCAACTACCCACGCCTACATAGGGCCAAATCCTGAAGTCCTTGCTCAGACTTTACTCCCGTAGAGAAGCAGCTTGTTCCAGTAGATAGACTAGACTGGGTTCTCTTCCTATCTCTGCCACTGACCTACTCTGTAACCACGGGCAAGTCACTTCCCATCTCTGCATCTGTTTCTTCTGCCTATCTTTGCCCATTTAAACTGTAAGCTCTTCAGGGCAGGGAATGTCTCTCACTATGTGCATGCACAGCACCAAGGATCTCAGTTGGGGTCTCTGGATGCTATCTGTTGTGTTTCATGGCATACAGAGAAGTTAGATAAGAACCTAAATTGCTCTTGCTGGAAGGTTCAGAATGATAGAAGAGGCAGTGTGCCTATGCTGCAGCTGGGAACATGCTTCCCAGCTCGAGTAGACAGACTTGCCCTAGCTCTGCTCAAACTAGTGCTAAAAATAGCAGTGTAGCTGTAGCGGCACGGACAGCAGCTGGTACTAGCCACCTGAGTACAAACCCGCCCCGACCCCCTAGATAGGTCTCAGGTGGCTAGCCTGAGCTATTGCCCGTACTACCTGTGTCTGGCTACTTGAGCTGGGAAGCACACTCCCAGCTCCAGTGGAGACATACCCAGAGAGAAGCAAAGCAGGCTGCATCCTAAAACAGAGAGGTAAAACTCACCCTGCCTTACGCTCCGATGGCTAGCTGCTGGCTGACTGCTGAGACCTAGAATTGCTGGCTTCCCTACAGAGCCCCCTAGCCTGCAAACAGGACCAGGAATCCCCCCCTGCCCGGCCACACACACTCACACTCTGAAAGTGATAGCTTGCAATTCCAACACAGTCCTCAATACACCAGCCTACCATGGTCACATCATCATAAAAATTAACACTCCCTATGACATCAGTGAGAGCTTTTCCCATGCATGGACTTGGGGAGGCCTGCAGGAAGAGTCTGCAGGCTCCTGGGGAACTGTACACTCCTCCAAGGGAAGCCCAAATGAAAACAACATTCCACTCTTCTTTACCCTATGTTTTTATACGCACATTAGGATGACCAAGCCCAGGCATCTGAATCTTGCCCAGCTTTGCTTAGCACAAGCCTGGAGGAATTCACTACAACCTTATAGAAGGTTTTCCTCTGATTTTTTTTTTTTAAATCAGCCCTTAGTTTGCCAGTCTGACCGCACTTTTTGCTGCAGGAATTCAATTCAGTGAAAGAGAGGCCCCCTCAGCATTCCGTTCCACCAATGACACCCTGACACCGACCACTTATTGCAGCACGGAGAGGATGAAAACACCCACAGGGAGCGGAGGATGATGTGAGCTAACCCAAAGGGTGAGGGGTTGGGCCAACGCGCTGGAGTGAAATCGATGACGATGATTAATTGCAACTGGCATGCCTTTGAGCAGCAAGGGTGTGGAGTTCCCCATGTGGCCATGCTGGAACTGTCTCTGTTTCCCACCCCAATTTCTTTGTGTGCTTTATTTTCATGTTTTCAGCCTCTCAGCACTGCAATAACTGGTCGGTGTCAAGGTGTCGTTTTTGGAACGGAATGCTGAGGGGCCTCTCTTTCACTCAATTAATTTCCTGCAGCAAAAAGTGCAACTCGCTTGGCACGTTACAAGCTGATGAAAAGAAACAAATTAAGAGGAAAATTGTCACTTGCATTTACTTGCACATATATATAGTACAAAGTGAACCACATTCATTCACCTGCAGCAAAGGAGCATCACCTCCATAACTTACTTGCCAATCTTTTCCCCAGGCAGGAAGAAGTGCTGTTACAAATTGTGGGTCCCTCTCGAAAACCAGTTCCACAAAGCTCACAAGCTTTCTGCTCTACTTGGGAGATGTCCTGTCTGGGAGACTATGCTCTTCCTCTGTGAGCACGTCAGGGTTTGGGATGAAAGACGCACCTTAAAAACATGTTTAAACTCCCACTAAGCAAGCCAGTGGGAGTTCTGCAAGCTTAAGAACCAAGGATGCTGCTTAAACGTATGATAATGTCCAGAACAAGATTACTGGAATGATCTCATTCTAAATAGTGTGTGGGCGGATGAGTGAGAATAAGACAGAAGCCCAGGTTTGAAATTAGTGACTGTACCAGGGAGTCAGAGAGGATGGAGGGTTGGGGGCAGGGGAACCATGGAGAGAAAACTTCTACGTGCGTTTTTCATTCTAATTTCTCCCAAACTCACTTAGCTCTAATCTTTCATTCATATTTTTATTCTATTCTCTTTGTGCCAGAAACTCCCTATTTCATGTAAAGGGAGCACCTCAGACATCAATTATTCGACATCTCAATCCCTTTTACACGTTCTCTGTTCTACATATAAGTAGGCACCAATAAGAGGCATTAAACATTCATTACATTAGAAATACATGAAACCAGCCTCTGCAGCTCTTTTCCTACAGCTATGACTAATAATCCAAACCCTGTGGAGGAGCAAAGTAAACCCTTCTGTAATTCTTTCAGAAAGCTTGACCACTAGAGCATCTTTCATAGTTTGCCTCTCAGTCATAGACATTAGATTCAACGGCCAGATCCTTAGCTAGTGTAAATCACTGTCGGTCTATTCGCTTCAATGGGGCTGCACTGATTTACACCAGCTGAGGATCTAGGTCTCTAAGGCAGCCAAATGGTTTGCAGTAGCATAATTGGATAGAAACATCATTCATACTCTTCTAAATTACACTGATGATTTGATTGCCCTGGGAATAATAATGACACGCCTGCTTTAATTTTAGTACCTTCTGAACTGCTCCTGTTCTGTCAGTGTACCTGTGCTCCCAACCGGAGCTTGATGTACACGGTCCAGAAGTACTGCCCTGGAGATAGGGAGATGGTGGAATCTGAAGACTCTTCTCAGTGTGAAGGATTAACAGTGATTCCCAAGTTTTTACACAAAGTTTCAACAAAGTTGTCCCATGGGCTTTTCTCAACCTGTATTTCTTACCACAGCAAGGAATCCTAGCATATACTGCATATTTCCCAGATACTAAGTCTCTCTTTTCTGGATCAGTTATTTGCCTACCACACTAATCCACACACTTTTGGTTAAAGCAGATCAATAGGCCAAGTCCTTACCTGTTGTAAATTAAAGTGGCTCCATTGACTGCAATTCACACCAGATGAGGATTTGGCCCAGTCTTTCTTTTGGGGTTTACCCGTTCACTGCTAACAACAATTATGACTTGCATACATATAAATGGTTGTTTTCTTCTATGGCTTTCAGTGTATGCAAATATGCTTCCAGAGTGACTGAAGATTTTACCATCCCAGCTAGCACCTTGGATTCAAACACCATAGGAGAGACAGGGGATACCATTAAGTAAAGAACATTCTCTATCTGTTCCTTTTAGTCTTGCCACAGCCCTAGTGAAAAATTAATTGGCCACCAACTACCTAGCCTTTTAAATGGCATATCCTTCTGTGTGCCCATAACCTGACCAAATATTTAGCTTCTTCAAGATGATTATGCTAGAAGAAAGGAGTTAACAAAAAGAAGAAGAAAAAAAGGGCCAATAATAGTTCTGTAAGAAGTGTGATCTTCCACCGGCCTCCAGATGCTATTCTGCTTCCTTTACCCCAGGAATTGTATGCTGAACTCTAAAGCAACCTAATTTCCAAAGGTATCTATTCCTAATATACATTAATCCAGTTCACCTCTTTGGGGACCGTCACCTTGTTGTGATGAAGGGACTTGCGTGTTCCAATGATGCTCAGAGCTAAGTTGTCGGGAGCTTCATGTTCCTGGTAGGGTCTCCCAAGGAGAACAGGTCTGAGGGGAGGTCCCAGACAAAGCACGGTCCAATCCCCCAAGTCCTCAATGGTGGATCAGGCGGAAGAGGGTCCTTGGATCTCAACGGCTGTGAAAGCGGATGAAGGCTGCAGCAAGTGGAGATCTCCAGTCGTCTCGGACTTTCCCCGCCACTGGGCCCCAGACCTCCAACTTGTCATGCTTGTGTGGTCGCTGTAGGCGCACCAGCTTCCCCACGTTAAAAGAAATCATGTGCAGGTTTCTACCATGGAAAATAACATCTTTCCAACCTTCCAAGCCCTGCGGCGACGGACTAGTGGTGACGGGGACAGGATCAGTGAATCTGGCAGTCCCTAGCCATGAATCTGCACATAGGCGGCGGTAGGTAGATGGTCGTCTGGCACCTGGACGAGACAGGGGTGCAATTCGGCAGCTACTATCGCGACTGGACAGTCCTCTTTAGGATGCCCACTGCTCACCCCACATGGGGAGAGGGCTAGAAAAGGTGCCCTAAACCTAGGCTGTCTCATACCCTCCTGGCTGGATTACCACGTCCACTGGGATCACTCTGCCTGCGGTTGAAGCTATAAAAAGACAGTGACTTTTGCTACATGGAATGTTCGCACCCTGATGGATAACAAAGAACATGTACGGCCGGAAAGAAGAACTGCTATCGTCGCCAGGGAACTTGCGAGGTATAACATCGACGTCACTGCCCTGAGTGAGACAAGGTGCCCAGATGAAGGTCAACTGAGAGAAGAGGATGGAGGCTACACCTTTTTCTGACAAAGAAAATCTGCAGAGGACAGGCGCATTCATAGTGTTGGTTTTGCAATTAGGAATAAATTTGTCAGTCAGCTTACAGAACTTCCTGTAGGAATCTTATGACTCTTCGTCTTGAGCTCAGCAACAACCAGTTTGCTGCTGTCATCAGTGCGTATGCCCCAACGTTTGATTCTATCGAGGATATCAAGGAACAATTCTATATAGATCTTGACAGAGTCTTGACCAATATTCCCAAGGAGGACAAGATCATTCTCCTCAGGGATTTTAACGCTAGAGTCGGGAGGGAGTCAGGTCTCTGGAATGGCACTATCGGAAAAGAAGGAGTAGGAAAGGCTAACTCCAATGGCATCCTCCTCCTGAGGAAATGCATAGAACATGGCCTGGTCATCATGAACACCCTCTTTAGACAAAGTGAGAAGTATAAGACCACCTGGAGATATTTCACTCCAGGCATTGGCACCTTCTTGACTATGTTATTGTTAGAGCTCGAGATCGGAAGGATGTCTGCATCATGAGGGCCATGAATGGAAGCGATGACTGTTGGACAGACCATCGCCTTGCTAGATCAATCATGAATTTCCAGATCGCCTTAAGGCATCGGAAGCAGGCAAAATCAGTACAAAAGAAATTCAGTGTCATTTCCCTTGAAAGATATAGTGACTCAGGAGAAACTTCAGCAGCGTCTCCAAGAGAAGTTTGCCACTATGCCTACAGCTGATGATAATGAAAATCTCTGGAAGGGATTAAAGATTTCCATTCTCTTGGCATGTGCTGAGTCCATTGGCTATGTCACCCGCCACCACCATGATTGGTTTGATGAGAATGATGCTGAGATTCAGGGTCTGGTTGACCAGAAAAGCAAAGCTCATTGCATGTGGTAAAACGATATATCACACCAGCAGAAGAAAGAGTCATACAAGCAACTGAAGGCTGAAGCCCAAAGGAAAATCCATGACATCAAAAATAAGTGGTGGCGACAAAAGGTCAGTTAGATTGAGCTTTATTCTGATAAACATGACAGAAAAGGCAATAAGGGCCATTTAAGGGCCACGCTCCCATGGACCCACACCACTCTGAGCCCAAAACGGATCAATGTATTTTAAGGAGAGCGAAGCCATCAAAGCCAGATGGAAGGAGCATTTTGAGTTACTCCTGAACTGTGAGTCAACTGTCTCCGATGCCACTATCGAATCTATACCTCAAAGACATGAAAGAGAATCTCTTGCTGACCCTTCCCCCACCCTCAAAGAAGTAACACGAGCCATTATGCAAACTAAGAACAACAAGGCAGCAAGGCCAGATGGCAAACCAGCTGAAGTCTACAAGTTTGGAGGTGAAGAACAGGTAGGGAAGCTCCACACAGTTTTTCTTCTTATCTGGTATAATGAGAAGATTCCAGAAGACTTGAGAAACGCTAACATTGTTACCATCTTTAAGAAAGGAGATAAGTCGGAGTGTGGAAACTATCGAGGCACTGCCTTGCAATCTACAGCAGGGAAAATTCTTGCCCGTATCCTCTTAAACCGATTACTATCCCTTGCTGAGGAAATATTGCCGGAATCTCAGTGTGGTTTTAGACCATCCCATGGGACAACCGACATGATCTGCGTTGCACGCCAAATCCAGGAAAAATCTCGGAAGCAAAATCAGGACCTGAACATGGCTTTCATCGATTTGACAAAGGCCTTTGACTCTGTCAATCGCGAAGCCCTGTGGAAGGTGCTGGCCAGATTTGGCTGCCCTCCAAAATGTATTAAGGTCCTAAGGCTTCTTCATGATCAGATGACTGCCACAGTTCTCTGTAATGGCCTTGAGATGGAACCTTTCATCATCAAAATTGGGGTTAAGCAAGGATGCATTGTTGCCCCAACCCTGTTTTCCATCTCTTTAGCAGTCATTTTGGTCCTCGTTAAAGATCACCTCCCCAATGGAGTTGACATTCAATATAGACTGGATGGGCGGCTCTTTAATCTTCGACGTCTCTGCTTGAAGACTAAAGTCTTCAGGGCATCCATTATTGATCTTCAGTATGCTGATGATTGTGTCATCTTTGCGCACACTGAGAATGACCTTCAGTCCATACTAGATTTTCTTGCACAAGCTTACCGAAGCCTAGGGTTCTCACTCAATACTGAGAAGGCTAAAGTGCTCTATCAACCTACTTCAGGTCTTGCACACAACCCACCACAAATCACCATCCAGGGTCAGACTTTGGAGACAGTTGAGCACTTTGGCTACCTCAGTAGCTAAATTTCTCAAAATGCAAAAATCAACAGTGAGATCCAGTACAGGATCCAGTGCGCAAGTGTTTCCTTTGGGAAATTTGCTCTGATGTGTTTTCACGGACCGTGACCTACAGCAGGACACCAAGATCCAGGTCTATAAGACAATTGTTGTTCCTACACTCCTCTGTGGATGCAAAACATGGGTGACCTATCAACAGCACCTCAAGAGTTTGGAAAGGTACCACCAATGATGCCTCCAGAAGATCCTTCACGTCAAGTGGCAAGATCGCCGCACTAACACCAGCATCTTTGCTGAAGCCAATGTCACCAGCATCGAAGCAATGATCCTCATGCACCAACTCCGCTGGGCTGGACGTTGTGTGCGGATGCCAGACTCTCGCCTCCCAAAACAAGTCCTCTACTCTCAGCTCACCCATGGTCAGAGATCCCGTGGTGGTCAGAGGAAATGCTACAAAGACACACTGAAAGCGTATCCTAAGAAAACTAATGTGGACATCACAAGCTGGAAAGGGCAAGCCACCAACCGACCCCAATGGCGCCATATCCTCCATCAGGCAGTGGCCCGTTTCGAGGAGAAGAGCCTTGCCCTCGAAGCTGAAAAGAGAGACAGGAGGAAGGAAAAAGAATTAACTTTCTCCCAGCAGGCCACTGGCCTACCACAAAATGTCTGTACCTACTGCGGGCGGATTTGCGGTTCCAGGATCGGACTCCTGAGTCATCTCAGGACCCATATGTAAATCCGTGGTAGAGATCATCCTTGAATCGAGGGATCTCCAATCAATCAATTCAGTTCAACATTGCTTAAGTGATTATAACACTTCCCTACTTCACAGGGGTCTTATGTGGGTAAAGTAACTGTTAGTGAACTGCTCAGATATTGCAGTGATGGGGACCCATAAGCAGACAGCTCGTAATTCAAGCTCAGCATGGACTTTTTGTTGGTTTCCCCAGCGCAGCGTTTTCTGGATTGGTTCTTCCCTAGTTGCCTGCATCTCTAGTAGTGTATTTATCACTCTTGCGTTATATAGAGTCCAGTGTTCACTGTGTTGTGTGGGCATTGAACTGTATGATAATCACATTATCTTCTCTTTGCTTTAGGTCTTTTTTGTTGTCTAAACACAGGCTTTTCTTCGCCCACTGATCTGGCAAAGAATCTCTTTCAATCTCCACTTTATCTCATTTTTATAAGGTGGCAAATTCTAAGTTGCTCAATACATGGATGTCTCACAGTATTTTAATGCTTTTATTCTCTATTTACCTTTCAAAATCTTTTAAATAATGTTGGTTAACGCTGCCAAGAGTTGTGTCTATGGAGAGCGGATGATGGTATCAATCCAACAGAGCACTTAAGCGTGTGAATAATCCAGTTGAGTGAAGTTTTCAAAATTACTTAAAAAACAGAGCCACAAAGGTATTTAGGATCCAAACTTCCATTGAATTCAGTGGAAATTAGGAGCCTAAATACCTTTGCAGATCTGGGTATAAGTGACTTGGGAGCACATAACCCACTGAAAATCAACTTCAACGCACTACTCAAATTAAGTGTTTCAGTGTTTTGCTGGATCAGTGCATAAGTGACCTAAATATATTGGCTTCTTTCTAGGCCTTCTTACTGTCTTTTAAATAGAATTCTTCTTCCTCAGTTGGCAATCAGGTAGTTCTTTTAATTGAATTAACACTATCACAGTTTACACTCTTGCTCATAAATATAAATAACCTTTAGCTGAAAGAATCAATTGGCATCCATTTTATGATGTTTTTATACATTTTCTTCTGCTTTCAGCCTTCCAATACCAGCACCCATATCCCTGATCTGTTACCATTTGTTTAGGTTGCATCTATTAGTGTTTGAAACAATGGCATGAGAATCCAGAACTGGGAAGGCATCTTTATGTAAGCACAACATGGCCAAGTATAACGTTTTGAAACAAAAGCTGGCCATGGACTGTTGGAGTAGCCCTCGTAGAAAATTGGTAGGTTTTCCATACTTTCCATCAGAGCTCCATTTGAACTGGGTGTTTGACAGGGTATGTGAAAAGCTGGTTGGTTGGCATGATTATTTCATTCACATTGAAAGAAAAATGCTGTGGCTACATTATCCTATCAGCTGCAGCCTCTTATCATAGGTTTGTGTAAACAAAGTCCAGCACGTCTGATGCTTCTTCATCTTCTCTCATAGTTGTCCAGTGACAAGTAAAATATCTGCACAGTCAGCATATTGTACACATTTTGTCTGAATGGTTTTAACTGGAACCTAAAATCTGCTCATTTTATAACTTCCTGAAATAAATAAAAGTTGGGCTTTTATTTTTCCTAAAGGAATTTCCCCAGGGCTCCAAGCCCGTTGCTTTCTGAAAAGTGAATGAACTTGAGTCTTTTTGTGTCGTTATTCCATGCCTTATTTTCCTGTGTCTTCTTTATCCTGCAATCGTTTTAAACTATCAAATGGCAGATAACCCCCCACCAACCTTATTTTTTTCTCAAAAGCATTGTAAATTTTCTCAATTCCTTCTTGGTTTTCAACTGCTATCAATGTCAGGAGCAGTGACATTTCTCATTAAACAATGGTACAATGAGTCAACGATCCAGATTTTGCAGGTAAGTAACAGACTACATTACCTGTGTAATATACTATTACTAATATATACTATTACTAATATATACTATATACTAATATACATGCATCTGAAGAAATGAGGTTTTTTACCCACGAAAGCTTATGCCCAAATAAATCTGTTAGTCTTTAAGGTGCCACCGGACTCCTTGTTGTTTTTGTGGATACAAACACGGCTACCCCTTGATACTTAATATACTATTGGTTACTTTTAATACCCAGGCATTGGATTAATGGATATTAAACTTGTGGCATATCTAAGCTTAACAGATAGCTTTGTTGTATATACATCAAATGGAAAAGCTTTTTTGTCAATATTGTTTAACTCCTTATATTGCTTACACTGGTTAATTCATTAGCTTCACCTAAAGTACAATCAACAATTTACATGTATATAGTGCCTTTCTTCCTTAAAGACTTTGCAAGCCAAACAAACTACATTACCCCCTAACACCATAGCTGGACACTGATTTTTTTAACTGCTTTGGAGAGCAGACTACCATCTATTGATTGAAACACCAGCGTTGCTTCCTGTAACATCTAGGCTTTCTTTGGAGGTCTCCTATCCTCATAACAACCAGTCTTCGTTTATGAAAGTAAATGAGATCAAATTGCTGTAGGAGTTCAGTAATGTGATCAATTAGTTAATCTACTATTCACCGCTGGAGGACTAAATTGTAATGGAGATTAGGAATCAAAAGAACTTTGGAAAGCACAAACTTGTCCACAGTGGGTATTTGTCCACATCACAAAATAGCCCCTATGACTTAATCCAGTGAAGTAACCTGTGTGCTCAGGAAAGATCCCAGATCTGGGAGTGAAATACATTGGCAACAGGAGTCTGATCCCACATTAGTGGGTGGGGGGAGAGGGCTCACAAGTCTAGGAGGATCTGTCAGGGAGTTCCCAATGTTCATGGAAGGAGAGCACTTCGAAGTAGTGTAAGTGGGGTCCCCACTTTTGTCTTTTGCTTGGGGGCCCTTCCAAACAATGTCCCACCCACTCCTGGTTGGGAGAGGTATTGGTATGGCAGTCTGGCCTTGGCTGCACCCTGTGATGTTATCTACTCACATTTAGAAGTGCGAACACTCATAACAACCGAAGGGGGAGCTTTTCAAAGGTGCAAAGGGCAGCTAGGCATCACCAGGAGTTGGGCTCTTCTCTGTACTTGAGGCCTTTGAAAAACTCCCCTTCAGAAAAGAAGTTCAATGTAAATACACTGCTGCAAAATGTTTACTAGAAAAAGACTGTCCCGGAAGAGCAAAAATCCCTCCCCTGTTCTTTTAATGTAGCTGCATGTAGAATTCACTTAGGGCCGGAACCAAAGCTTATTGCTGTCAAAGGAAAGGTTCCTATTAATTTAAATGGGCTTTGGATCAGGTCCTTGGGGATGTTCTGTACAAAATACACTATGTCACAAAGAAACTGATTGGCTCACAGAACGTTATTTGCTTGATGTCTAGTTGACAGCCGGTATCAAGCAGAGTGCCCCAGGGGTCGGTCCTGGGCTAGGTTCCCTCTAAGCTGCGTGGCCGCGCAGCTGCCTATAAAGCCCCATGCAGGGGCTCAGGGCTGCGGCGGGGAGAGATTCCCCTCCCCGCCAGCCCCACCATGGACCTGCCACGTCAGGGAGAAGCACGCCTCCCTGCCGGCCCCAGCACAGACTTGCCCCGGACTTGCCCCGGCTGGGAGAGAGGAGCCCCTTCCTTGGCCCGGCCCAGCCCCGCTGGAGCTGCTGCGGCCAGGGAGAGGCACCTCTCCCCCGGCCCCGAGCTGCTGCAGCGAGAGAGGGCTGGGGGGAGTCCTCTTTCCCCACCACAACCCCGGGGCAGCCTGCACCTCAAACCCCTCATCCCCGGCCCCACCCTTAGCCCGCACCCCCCCTGCACCCCAACCCTCTGCCCCAGCCCTGAGCCCCTTCCCGCACCCGGAACCCCTCATCCTCAGCCCCACCCTAGAGCCCGCACCCCCAGCCAGAGCCCTCATCCCCCAACCCTCTGCCCCAGCCCTGAGCCCCCGCCCACACTCCGAACCCCTCGGTCCCACCCCCACCACATGAATTTTGTTATGTGCACCAATATGAAGGTGATGTGTCACAGATTACCTACATATTGGTGCACATAACAAAATTCATTCCGCACATGGACGTAAAAGATTAGAAGGAACACTGGTTCTGCGGCCGGTTTAGTTCAACTTCTTCATTAATGATGTGGATGATGCGATGGATTGCACCCTCAGCAAGTTCGTGGATGACACTAAGCTGGGGGGAGAGGTAGATACACTGGAGGGTAGGGATAGGATACAGAGTGACCTAGACAAATTGAAGGATTGGGCCAAAAGAAATCTGATGAGGTTCAACAAGGACATGTGCTGAGTCCTGCACTTAGGACGGAAGAATCCCATGCACTGCTACAGCCTGGGGACCGACTGGCTAAGCAGCAGTTCTGCAGAAAAGGACCTAGGGCAGGGGTCTCAAACTCAAATGACCTCGAGGGCCACATGAGGACTAGTACATTGGTCCGAGGGCCGCATTTACTGACACCCCCCCCCCGCCGCCCTCGGCCCCCCCCCTTCCATGAGGCCCCGCCCCTGCCCCGCCTCTTCCCACCCCTTCCCTGCCCCCATTCCAACCCCTTCCCCGAAATCCCCACCCTAACTCTGCCCCCTCCCTGCCCCCAGGGGGCACAGGAGGGGTGTGGGGTGTGGTGGGGGCTCAGAGCAGGGGGTCGGGGTGTGGCGGGGGTTCAGGGCAGGGGGTCGGGTGCAGCAGGGGGCTCAGGGCAGGGGTGTGGGGTGTGGCGTGTGTT
>QXTE01000015.1:16570667-16593856 GCA_003942145.1 Platysternon megacephalum | reverse complement strand
GTTTGAGACCCCTGACCTAGGGATTACAGTGGGCAAGAAGCTGGATATGAGTCAACAGTGTGCCCTTGTTGCCAAGAAGGCTAACGGCATATTGGGCTGTATTAGTAGGAGCATTGCCAGCAGATCGAAGGAAGTGATTATTTCCCTCTATTCGGCACTGGTGAGGCCACATCTGGAGTATTGCGTCCAGTTTTGGGCCCCCCACTACAGAAGAGAGAGTCCAGCGGAGGGCAACAAAAATGACTAGGGGGCTGTGGCACATGACTTATGAGCAGAGGCTGAGGGAACTGGGTTTATTTAGTCTGCAGAAGAGAAGAATGAGGGGGGATTTGATAGCAGCCTTCAACTACCTGAAGGGGGGTTCCAAAGAGGATGGAGCTAGGCTGTTCTCAGTGGTGGCAGATGACAGAACAAGGAGCAATGGTCTCAAGTTGCAGTGGGGGAGGTTTAGGTTGGATATTAGGAAAAACTATTTCACTAGGAGGTGGTGAAGCACTGGAATGAGTTACCTAGGTAGGTGGTGAAATCTCCATCCTCGGAGGTTTTTAAGGCCCGCCTTGACAAAGCCCTGGCTGGGATGACTTAGTTGGGGTTGGTCCTGCTTTGAGCAGGGGGTTGGACTAGATGACCTCCTGAGGTCTCTTCCAACCCTAATCTTCTATGATTCTATGATAAATTAACTCCAAAATAATCAGTAGTGAGTTTATAGTCTAAGTAAATTAAGAAAGAAGCTTAGGTGAAATGTGGATTTCTATGCAAGGAAATAAATTGTTATTTACATTAATTTGTGCCCATGCCCTCAAAGATGAGGATATTTGTAGGAAATTATTAATATTTATAGCCTATTAAAATAAATGTACATAATAACTGTGCCTGATCCTGGCCTCTTTACCCAGGTAAAACTCCAGCTGAAATCAATGGGACTCTTCCCCGAGTACAGAGGAAAGGATCAGACTTTGTATTTTAAAATCTGTATCAACTGTGATAATTTAAAACTTTAATTACAGACGCGGTGACAGATTATCTATGAAACATCTTTCTCCTATCCAGTAATTCATCATGAATCTCGCCAGTAGTCTATGCAGCTAGTGAATAAGTACAGTTGCCGGAAAGTATTTCATTGTCGATGTGTTAGGTTTCATCTGTTTTGCTGTGTGTAACTAATTACCTTCTTGAGGGTTAGTGGCAACAAAAATTAAATTCAAGTGAAAGCCAGAGCCCAAATCAGAAACGTATAAGGCTTATCTTGCTCATCCCTCCTGAAAATGAAAATGCCAGGGCACAGTCTAATATTTTAGCAACTGCATTAATGTGCATGTAAGTGGGTGAGAAAGCTTTTGCTCTGAAAAGAATTTCACACTTTAGTGGACAAAAATGTTAACTAGTCTAGGGCTGCATTTATTGGATTTTTAAATTAATTTCTGTGACATAGGCATGCCACAAAAGCCCCAATGATGAATTCTTGCTAATGTCAACATTATTTTGGGAAAGAATTTTAAAATAGTGCCTATAATTCATGAGAATAGAGACCTCTGGGAATTTACTGTATCATCTTATTTTGCCCTTTCCTTGTTTTCACTCACAACTACACTTCCCAAACCAGTCTAGTTTCTTTTAATTTTAAAATGCATCTGGATTTTTCTTCAGCAGAGCAGTGAATGGGAAGTGGGATGCAAACCTGACATGGAACTGTATCAAGCAGAGCCAATTTAGAGCAGTGGGTAAAGATCACACTGTAACTAACTCAAAACAGCATAGGAAAAACAACAACCTATCTTGTCTTCCCAGAGGACTAGGGTCTATAGCCGAGCTGTTCTCCTTGTTTAACATTCAAACGTAAGAGCCAAATCCTCAAGTCCTAATGCAGGACTTAGGCAAACAATCCTGTGCATGGGGAAGGTTCTCTCATCTTGTGCATTTTTTCCCCATGATCCAAAGGCGATAACTGTTAAGGACCAGAGACAAAAGCGAGAAGAACCTATTTAACTTGGACAGCAGCTTAAATCAGATTAAAAGAATTGGAAGATCATAAACTTAACAAAACAAAAAAAAACCAACAGGCTGTACCAGAGTGTATTCAAGAGGATTCAAGGCATCATAAAGAGCAACCTCCCAATTATCCTTAGGAAAGAGCTTTAAAGTATGTCCAACCACTGATAATGAGCTCTGGCTCTGAGACTGGGTCCCTCACTCACAAATCCAAGCACCACTCGCCAACTTCAAGAAAGGTCTTTGGTAAGAGTAACAATGGAAGTTGTGTTAGGTGATAAGAAGCAAACAAGGGGACAGACCAATTTGACAGTATGACCTGGCTGATTGGGAGACAATCGGCCGGATGCTCAGTAGTATCCAAGGGTGTGGCTCCATCGATTTCAGCTGAATGACACTAGCTGGACGTTGGCGACGGAAGGGTGCAAGAGTGCGTGACAAAATACAAGATGAGAAATAACAATGCACTCGCATGTGCAGAAAGACCTAGGCGAAAAAAAGCTCAGGGGACATCTTAGTGGGAATTTGCTTACCTAGGCTGCTGCTCTTGCTTCAGTGTGAAATGAGTGGATAGTTTTCTTGTTGAGATAAAGTAAAGCCCATGGGGCAGGAGGGACATCACAGACCATGGCGGTCGTGAGCTTGATTTAAATAATAACAGGCAAGTTTAAGATCATGTAGAGACGAAAGTTAACAATAGTTGACAGACTTTTATCTGGAAACGTCAAAATGACCATAAAGAACAACTTGGGGCAATAATGTTGTATTCTGTCACTCCTGGAGAACTTGAAATCCAGTAACCTTTCATCTTAAGTCAAAAACCCTGAACAGTACCTGGAGCCATCACCCTCAAAATTTACTCTGACAATTTGGACGATGGGACATGAAAGAAGAAATGTTTCCTCCCAAATTTTAGCCTTGCAATGAACTCTGCCAACTGTATGTGCAACTTGATTAAGCTGCCTGATACAACAAGCTTTGCAGTCACTTCACTGAATTTTTCAAAGCACAGGATAACAGTTCTATTTCTTTTGACAATTAGGAGTAAATCTCCAGACCCGCTTGTTCAGGATGCAGGGGAAAGGAATTGATATTGGCTGCTTATGAATCTTCAGGTCAGGTATGGTAGAGTCAACACATTTCTGCATTAACCTTACTTCTGCACAGCGCTTCTGTCCTTGGCAACACACAATTAAGACAGGCCTGAAAATCATTCTCAATGTATCAAAAGGAAATTATTCTCCAGTTAATGACAGCAACAGCTACCCATACAAGCAAGCTACACGGCTTACAAAAGAAAGAACAGCAAAGGCCATGAGGCTCTATCTTAACCAACAGTAATGGCCTTTCCAGCTAAATTCATATGGAATAACTTTTCAAATGAGAATCTGCATTGCACACTGCTCTGCAGGTATAATCATATCCACGAATCTCCTTCATTTGCCTTTATAAGACAATAACCAGACAAGCAGTAAGACTGAGCTGAAATCTTTTGATCACAACATATCTATCCACTGAAATATTTTTTTTTAATGGAAAACAAAAGCTGTAGGGTGGGGGAAAAAATCGTATCACTCTGTTAAGTGAGACTGTCAAACAGAATTATCCATGAGCGCATTTGTGAAACTTATCTTTAATTGACTGTGTGCAGTGGAGTTTTCAGAAATAAAAGCTTGGTCTGAACATGGCAAGCTGGCTTCTTCCTGAAAGTGATGCAAAACCTCACTTTAGCATATGTCAGAGGGATTCGGAGGGTGAGGTGACACATTTGATATCTTTCCACGCTTTTGCGATCAAGGTACCAAGGATTTCATAGATTCCAAGGTCAGAAGGGATCATTGTGATCATCTAACCCGACCTCCTCTAGATCACAGACCATAGAAGTTCCCCAAAATTATTCCTAGAGCAGATCTCTTAGAAAAACATCCAGTGTTGATTTAAAAATGGTCACCTTGATCCTTGGTAAACTGTTCCCATGGTTAATTACATGTTACACCTTTCTCTGCTAGATTTACTTATGAACTGGAATCATGTCACCCCTGAACGTTTTTGTTAAGCTAAATAGATTGAGCTCCTTGAGTCAGTCACTGTAAGGCAGGTTTTCTAATCCTTTAACCAATCTCATGGCTTTTCTCTGAACCCTCCCCAATTGATCAACATCCTTCTTGAATGGTGGGCACCAGAACTGGACACAGGATTCCAGCAGCCATCACTCCAGTGCCAAATACAGAAGTAAAATAAGTTCTCTGCTCATACTTGAGTCCCCTGTTTATGCATCCAAGAATTACATTAGCCCTTTTGGCACAGCATTGCACGGGGAGCTCATGTTCAGCTGATTATCCGTCCCAACCGCCAAACCTTTTCAGAGTCCCTGGTTCCCAGGATACAGTCCCCCAAGATGAGAGGTCGTCTATCGAGATGGCCAATAGAAACAATAATGCCAAAGAGGAATGACTGAGTCTGCTCATCATGTTTCCTATAATAACAAAGAGGTGACATGGACAGACAGATAACTGGTGAGCCTTAATCTCCCATATTTCTTCCCCACCATCCTTCCTTGCCTCAGAAACCCACCGTCCTTAATAGACCTGGGCTCTTGATCTTAAATGGCTTGGGGTGAGCATAATAATCGTACCTAGCTCTAACAAAGCACTTTTCACCAGTAGATCTCAAAGCGCTTTGCAAAGGAGGTCAGGATCATTATCCCCATTCCACACAGGGGGAAGCTGAAGCATAGGGAGATGAAGTGATTTGCCCAAGGTCACCTAGCAGACCAGTAGCAGAGATGGCTCTTCAGGGTACAGCCTGCAGGCTGACTCCTCTAACTTGTTTCTTGAAGATCCCTCTGCAGGGGAGGGATGATCAGCCTGCATTCTGAAGGCAACAGATGAGCAGGAAGTAGAAAGTCACTGGGCTTCCACAGTAGACAAGGTGCAGAGACGAACTTGGGCCTGCTGGGGGGGACAGAGTAGCTCTGGGGAGGGATCGGGTGGGGAAGCTGACTGGTCTCATTCTGATGCTGATCTCTTTCACTGGGTTTGTTTGAAGATCACTTGAACTTTCATTTCTGGGAAGCTTAAACCTGGAAGCGAACACCCATCTGGAGTAAACCACAGAAAGGAACCTGAGTGCTGAAACCAATAGATGAGGTACAGGTCTAGTCAGAGCTTATTGGAGTACAAGGATTCATCCTTGGACAGTAAATGCTTCAGGGACTCAACAGGCCAAATATAGAGGTGATGTATATGATGATGCAAACTACATTGTGATAGCGTGTGTAAGTGATTCTTACTGGACCTAAGGGAGCCTAAATTACACTCACACACACATATCGAGAACTCAGAAGGTTAAAGTTACATTTTCCACGCAGCTGTGTTTTCTGCTACAGCCTTCTCTTAGACTCCTTGGTACATGAGCTATGAGCACAAAACACAGACTTAGTGGGTCACATTCAGAGATGCTGTCTCAAACGGATTAAAAAAATAGTCATTATTTTTCTGGGAAATATAAACAAATGTTATCTTTGTCAAAATTTCCCATAAAAATTCTGGTGGTTTTTTTTTATAAAAAACGGAAACTACCGGTAATTTTTTTGTTTTTCAACAACAATTTTGGTAAAAAAAATGGGTTTCGGTAAAAAGTTTTGCGTTTCCAAATTCCATTTTTGGTAAAATTTTTCAGTTTTTGGTGAAAAAAATCTACCAAAACCTTTTACCGAATATATATATATATATTTTAGTTTCGGGGGTGGGGTTTGGAGGGGGAGGGGGGCCAAAAAATGAGAACTTTTTATTGACGGTGACATTTTTGTGCAAACATTTTCAGTTTTGACCAAAAGCCACAATGAAAACATTTCAGACAACTCGAGAGATGTGTAGGGAGTGGAAGTTACACATTGATAAGACACGGACACGAGCAGCAGGGAGTCTGAGAGTATTACTGAGCCTATGATCTTACTGAGTATGAGCTGGTGTAACTCACATGTGAAGTGGGCTGGAAGAAAGTATAAGTTACACCTGCTTAGACTCACCTCTGAATTTCTCCCAATGTGTGACTAAAGAGAATGTCTCAAGGGGTGAGATGTGGCCAGGATAGACTGAGTGCCACTGTAAATGCTATTTAGGTAATTACTAGCAGAAATGGAGACAAATAATACTATAGAAAGGACCTGAATTACATTTAGCCTAAGGCTAAGGCTTCGTTCCCTTCCATTCTCCAGTGAACGCATACAGCTACAAAGTGGGCTTTACAAAACGAGGATCTGATTGGCTGATCCTGACTCTATGGTGTAATGCACTCACTGAATGAAGCCATAATGACAGTCATGTTACCGCAGTGGTTAAAGATGCTTTGTATCCTGACACAGGCTCCCCGCTTCGTGTGCTGTTGTTATTGCAGTGGTGATATTATGGCACGAGTGGTGCACTGGGCATCTGTCAATGGAAAATAAATGCTTGCACTACAAACGCTGACCAGTGGCAAATAATAACTTACATCACCCAGGGCCCAACCCTGCTTTCACCAAAACCAATGGGAGTTCTGCTACTGACTTCAATGAGAGCAAGAGCAGCCTATTGACCTTAGACAAACATTGAAACGTCATCTCAATCTAGAGCCAAATGCTGCTCTCCTTACTCATGCAAATAGTCCAACTGACTTCAAGTGGGACTACGTGTGGGAGCAAGGTAAGCAGGAATTAGCCCTTGGAGAGCTGAAATTCTCACCTTGACTGATCCTCACTAGCTTTAGGGCACATCCTACAAACCCTTGCTCGGGTGAACGTCCTATTGACTTCAATGAGATGACTCATGTGAGTAAGAGTGTCCTTGAGTTGCATTGATGGAAGTTGCTGACTAAAGCACACACACAATGAGAAGGAACAAACATCGACTTTTGCCAGGCATGGTAGTTTCTGGGCTGCGTATAGGTAATAAAAAAAAATCTTTATAGTATTTTGCTGTTAACTCTTCTTTAAAGCTAATACAGCGCATTCTTACCATTTTTGCAGACAGGACAACACTGTTCTGGTTCATAGACTGGGTTGACACATTCAGGAACTGCGCAGTCTGCTACAACACAGTGAACTTCATTGCTGGGCTCACAGCGACACCATTCACATGGGGAGGGCTAGGAACAAATCTAAAATTAGCCCATTTCCTCCTGCAGCTCAAACGTTTGTAACATTTATATGTTGCCATAAGACAAAACATCTGCGTTTAATACGACTTCACTGCATTCATTCATCATGTGCAACACAAATTAGCCTGTAGGACAAAATTGTAAAGTCAGAAATATTTGTAAAAGTGCTAAGGAGAATGCTCAGAATTATATATATTTTTAAGGACCATGCTTGTACTTTGTCCATTGTCACACTTACCTCTCTATTATAAAAGGACCCAGACCAGGCCAGTAGGACTAAAACAAGTCACCAGTCTGGCTTTGGTTTGAAGGCACATGAGTGCATGTCACAGATCGTGTTCCTTTGCTCATCTGTTGTCTTCTTGTGAGCAAGTCTGGTGTCAAGAGTCATAAGAGCAGGGTTCTAGTAAACCTCAGCCCCGTGGCTGCTCTCGGGAGGGGGCAGAGGGACTGCATGATGTTCAAATGCACATTCATGTCATGTGCAAACTCACGGTCGCAAGCCAACCCAATGCCCTGCGTGTGTTGCTGCCGGCTCAGCTGGCTCAGAAGCTGGATCCTTCACAGTGTTGCACCCTCAGGTTAGAGCAGATACGTTTTTCAGAATCAAGAGGAATTTCTGTTGCTTTTCTTGTGGGGCAGGGATTGTATTTTTGTTCTGTGTTTGCCCAGTGCCTTGCACAAGAGGGCCCTGATTGGGCCCCCCAAAGCACCACCGCAATATAAATAATAATTAATTAATTAATTTTCTAGCCCCACCCTCAAGAAGGTATTTAAGCATACGCCCAAGATGAAGCTCTGAGTAATCCCACTGAAGTCAATGAGTTACTTAGGAACCAACTGAACCGGTTACATTTTCGGACTGTCAGTCTAAAGGGTGTGCCTTGAACATGGAAGAGAGAGTTGTCTTCATCTCACTTGTCTTCCCTTTTAAGGAGGAGCTGAAGAAATCTTTTTAAAAAAATAGAGCAGTCACTGTTTCGGGTCTCTAAAACAACAAGTGTGTGCACGCACGTGAGACAGACACACGCACACATACAATTGGAGAATTAGCGCGTGGCAGGCTGGTGTGTGAAATCTCCAGCAATCTAGCGTGCTGCGCACCAAGTGTCCGTGTGGACCGTGCTGCTGCACACTCAGAAATCCATAGTGCACTTTGATCTACTCTAGTTTGAAGCAGCCTAGCACCTCCAGGGAACCTCCAGTGTGCAGGAGCAGGGGCCACACAACCAGTTCGTGTGCCACACGCTTGAGTGCTGTTGTTACACCCCAGCATGCCACGCACTAATGCTCCATCCAGCTCTGCCCTTAGATAGACTGGAGAGAGGGAGTGGGACGAAGGGTGGGGAAGAGAAATAAAAGTGACTGATCAGTGCATGTGAAAACCAAATCACTAGGAAATCATTTTATTCGGTTACCTGTCAGACACTGAATTCAGGCCTCTTCTGAAACAGCTGATCCCCCCACTAGCAGCTAAACGAATGGGTGGAGGGTACTGGCGCAAACTCTTCCTTCCATCACATAAGGAGAAAGCTGCAATAATGCCATAGAATTCCTCCAAATTAAATGAGAGCAGAATGCGGATGAAATGTTTCAGATCTCGCTCATTCGTACAAGACATACAGAACACCCTGAGTTCTGGTCTTGGCAGGTAAAAAGCTTTTCTGTTCACCTCTAAGGGGCTCCATATGTCTTGAATCAAATCATTTATGCCCAGGGAATTCATTTCCACCCTAAAATGGACTAATTAAAGCATCCCTCGCTTTGTCTGAACGTCTGCAGCCTGTAATCCCCATCAACTCTCATTACTAGTGGCTCTGGCAAATTAGATAAAATCAGCACATCCTGAGTTAGGGAAGCAGTCTGTGGAGGTGGAAATCCTCTGTCTAATTATCTTCTCTCATTCCATTCTGCTTTGATTTCTATCTGCAGTACCAGGAAGCTAAATTCTTTTTACCGGCTTTTCTTATTCAAGTCTATTTAATAACAATAAAAACAACACAGAAGAAACCCGAACTACTTGCCCAGGGATCAATACGAAAATTACTGTCTTGTTTTTCCCCAATTTAACCAATAGTTATATGGAATAGTCCAGCTAGATCTTATGCTATATTGAGACCTTCATTAACACATCCTTGAGAATTTCTCCCTGCCACAAAATTACATTGGTTTCTGTGATGCTGAGCTGCTAGCATTGCAAGCTATTCTACTGCATATGCCTGAGATCGAAGCGCATCAGCAGATGTAGAAGATGCCGCTAAATGACTCTACACTGAGTAAATGAGACATGACATGTATATCTTTTGCTTCTGTGTTGTTAGTGTTACCTGAAAATGACCCTGTAATAAAATGTGATGTTATTTGACACTGGAAGCAGCTGTAGGGATGGGAGAACTTTACACAGCTATAAGATGGAAAGAACTCTTCAACTTTTCAGAGAATGAACGTTCTGCAGAAGAAAAGAGGATATTCGATGTATCTCACCCCCAATTTGAATCTCTCTACCAGCTTCCTATTCCTCACCATATCAAGTTCAACCTACTTGTTCTTGCCTTCACACCAATCCTTAACCTTGCCCCTTTATACTCACTAGTCTCTTATTGCAGCACTCACACATCCCCTCCCCTCCACCAGTGATGCCAAGCTTGCTCACCCACTTCTACAAATGCCTCAGTGCTTTCTTCCACATCTTCCCTTGTACCCGGAACACCCTTCCGGAGCTGACCTGCAAAGCCGCTCCCGTCTTGGGTAGGATCTGATCCAAAGCATAGTGAAATCTTTTTAATGACCTCAATGGGCTTTGGCTCAGAGCCTTAAATTCCTCCTGGAGACACACTTCTTCTGGGATGACTACAGGAAACTAGCTGACTGAGTAGTCTGTTATTTATCTCATGAATGAACTGCTCTTCTATACAGAGAGATGAGTCAAGTGTTGGGAGGAAAGGCACTGAAACTGAAGCTGGGAATTAGTGCAGGAATTGGGATACATATGAGGCACCTCCAGGTCTTTTTCTGACTTCTCTATCCAGCCCATCTGTCCTTATTTTCCTCCAGGCATCAGCTGCTCTTCTGTTGACCCTACTGAAGTTCTCTTCCAGATGCTGCTGCTTTGTTTGCTTTTTATTCCTATGCCAATATCATACATGGCGAGCGCTCTCTCTAGTGTGCAGTGCGTAACTTGGCCAGTTTTCAGCAGCACCAGGGTTGGGATTTAAAGGTGTGTCACTCGTGGAGCATGGCACCTTGGTAAACAGTTTGTAAATTGACGGTCTCCTGTCCTTATTGAAAACCAGTGATGGGAATGTTTGCTAACGCCTGACATACAAAAAGCGCATTCAGTCATGACACTTGCTTTTAGACAGTGCAAATAGCCTAACTAGAATCTTTTAGAGCTGATACTTTACAAAAAAACTCTGAGGAGATCAATGAATTCAGACTAGTAAAGGGTTATGGATGGTACAAGATTCTGGGCAAGATTTTTGACACTATCCTTCTGAACAAGAACAATGTCTTATAAGAGGGAAGCTGAGGAGGGTACCTAGGGTGGAGCAGTGGGAGCTGGGGAGCTCCAGCCTAGCAAAGCCCCAGGCTGCAGGCCAAGTTAAGGGCCCACAAAAGGGTACTAGGGCTGCAGAGGGGCAGCCCGGGAATAGGCAGAGGCAGCTGGTCCAACCCCCCTGGCTGATGATGAGTGGTTTACAGACTGCTGTCTGCCCCAGTGAGCGGGGGCTAAATGGAGACTGGCAGGAGCCACTGAGGTAAGGTGGGGATAGGTAAGATGGGGGTTCCCCTGGGAGGGGAGACCCAGAATGAGGGGGTGCTGCGGTGGACAGAACCCCTGGACTAAGGGCACCGGGGTCTGGGAGGGACACGGGCAGGCAAGACAGAGGGCGCTCCGGGCTGGAAAGAGCTAATTCCCTGGACGACCAGCAAGAGGCGCCGCGCCGGTGAGTCGTCACCCTGCCACAAGGTCATACACAGAAAAATCATAGTTCAACTGTCATCTTCTTCCTAGAAGTGGATTCCTCCACCACAGGATAGAAGATGTCAGTCTCTTGTCTCAGCAAGTGGGGGACATCTACAGCCAGTAAAGTTCACTTTTTAGAAAAGAAAATTAAAAATGGGGATAGAGAATACATTTTATAGGCAAGGGAGGACATAAGGATAAATCTGACAGATGTTATAAACCATACCAAGAAGACAACAAAGAGAAAGGAGAGAGAATGATTCAACAAGAAAAAATAATGATCTTTCCCCAACATGATGATGATGATGATGATATTTATTTCGTTTGCGGGGGAATGTGGAGAACTGTTGGGATTCAAATTCCAATATCCCAGTTCAACTCTCTAGATTTGGGTGCGGGTTGGGCATGTTTCCCAGATCTAGTCTGGATGCAGTCAAAGATGGTGGCAAAACTGTGAGAATAATTGATCTCAAAAGACTTTGGACATTTTTGTCTAAACCATGCCAGAAGCATTTGCAAGAGCTCGGCATTGCTGAATCTGAACCCAAACTCTAGCCTTAGACTGGCCTGGACCCTGAACACTAGACTAAATCTAATCTAGATATCACCATCACTTCTTTGGTCACTGACTAGCCGCTTAAGCTATCTGCCTCTTCCCCAAAACTATGTTGAATACTTGTCTTTACCATGTAGGTTTGCTCTTCAATTGTCTATCACTGGGTATTAAAAATTCTTGCTAAAGCCTGGAGCAAGTATCTGTACAATAAATATTACATAGTGGCCTCCCTTAAAAGTTCTTCAGTTGCCTTAGATGAGTAGCTCTCTGTCTCTATTTGTCAATCAATCTTAGGTACTTCTACGCAAACATGGTTAGAGTGGTAGACAGGCAGTTATCTAAGACCACTGAAGAACTTTCAAGGTGACAAATGAATGATATTTTTTCTTTATTTGTTTGTTCTGTCCTTCAGAGAGAATTTTCTCTATTTTTTGCCCCTGTTAATACCGTCACAGTTAACTGGGCCTGCCTGGTCTCTCTGAGAGCAGCCCCTCTCAAGTCTCGGGCCTCTGCCCATGACTCGTCTGTCAGTGCGGAATCATATGATTCTCCCCGTCTCAGACCAGGCCGTGGGCTGCAGTCTCCTGGGATCAACTGTGGTTACCTCAGCAGGCTTGAGCTGGGTTCAGTACCTGCAGTTCATTTCCCCGCAGGGCAATGACAATGGTAACCAGGGCTGGCTCCAGGCACCAGCTTAACAAGCAGGTGCTTGGGGCGGCCACTCGGGAGAGGGGCGGCATGTCCAGGTATTCGGCGGCAATTCGGCGGAGGGTCCCTCACTCCCGCTCGGAGCGAAGGACCTCCCACCGAATTGCCGCCGCAGATCGCGATTGCGATCGCGGCTTTTCTTTTTTTTTGGTTTTTGGCTGCCTGGGGCGGCAAAAATCCTGGAGCCGGCGCTGATGGTAACTGGTAACCCAACAGCCCTCTTAAAGCCACATATAATTGATTTAGCACCAAAGCATTTCAGAGACAACAGATCTTAAAAAGAATAAGCCAGTCTATATGCAGGCCTGCCTCTCCCTAAGGCTTACATTCCCCTGGACATGCAGAAACACCAGCTCTTTCAGAGTCAGACTCCTCTCCAGAGCCTTCCTCTTTGTCAGCCTGTCCCCAGATAATCCCTAACTATTCGCCTCCGCCCCTCCCGCCCACTCCTTTCCTGAGAAAGGCTTTTTAACTGTTTGTCATTATTTTGATCTCTGGGCTGCCACCCTGGCAAAACAAGGCTTGCATCTTCATTGGAGACAAGATACAAGATCCTCAAAGCTAAGAGCTTCTCCCATTGTCCTGTAATGGTCCCCTAAGGGTTTGTTTACAGATTGCTAATCTGCATTCACAGTTTTGCTTCCTTGCTTGTTTCTCCCACAGGTCCCGATTAAATTAGATCAAAACATTCATAGAGGGAAAGTCTTACAACCCAATATACAATAACTTCCCCTCACTGACCAGGTCACATACAGTGTTCAGAAATGTATTACATTTCAGTATTCTCAGATTGTTTCATAGCAGTTCCTTGTCCATCACAAATACTTAATAGTAAACGATTGTAGAGCAATGCAAACTTTACAAAAGTTATTTCACAAATATTTTCAAGGGGGCTGGTAGGAAGGTTGCATACCAGGTTGTTTTATCATCTAATTCAAGTTATAGTTGGCATGTAGTTAAACCATCTACGGTTTCTTCCAGCTCTGTTGAAGGCAATGTGAGTCTTCCCACTGACACCAGTGGATCTAAGGTCAGGACCACGATGCATCTCACAGTAAAATACATCCATGCAAGTTTATGGAAAGGGCTGGGTAAAAGCAGGAATCTGATTGGTTGATGAAAATTCCACATGGTTTGGAACAAATAGAGAAATGAACACAGTGAGGCCTGTTTTGAAGAGACAATTCCCACAAGGGTACATCCACACCTGTCGCAACTGCAGAGTAAATTCCACTATTTTTAGGATAACAACTTTAGTCAGGACAAATTACCTACCCTGCCCTTCTTTATCCATAAAAAGAATGCAAAAATATATGTATGTTTTAAGTCTAGATTGGAAAAATAAACATATTCTTAATAATGTATCAGAATATTGAGTTGCTATATATTTTTTCCTTTAAAAACTTAATTGAAAAATGGCAAATGTATTTTGTATTGTATTTTGTAAGGGTTGTGTGTGTGTGTGTGTTGGTCTTCTTCTGAAACATCAGAGATGGCCCTGGCTGGAGATGGGGCACTGGATGGGGTGGGTCAGGGCTCTGAGGTGGCATGGAGTATTCCTTCTGTCATGTGCTTGGCCCGAGGTGCTGGAACAATTTTTATAATGGGGGTGCTGAGAGCCATTGAACTAAAGTGTAAACCCTGGATATAATGGAGGCCACTTCAATCCAGGCTGTGCGGCAGTACCCCTAGTTCCAGCACCTATGTGCTTGGCTGGCTGGTTCTTGCTCACTTACTCGGGGTCTAACTGATCACCATATGTGGGATCGGGAAGGAGTTTTCCCCTATGTCAGATTGGCAGTGACCTTGGGTATTTTTGCCTTCCTCTGCAGCGTTGGGTGCAGTTCTCTTACCAGGATTCATAGGCGCTGACTCTGTGGGCACCCACCGGCAGTCAGCTCCCCTTCCTCCCCACAGTGGCCCGACTGATCAACTCCTCCCCAACCCTTCCCAGGGCCTCCTGCATGCCGCACAACAGCTGTTCCATGCAGGAGGCCCTGGTAGGGAGGGGGAGGAGAGGGGATGGGGCATGCTTGGGGGAGGGGGTGGGAGCGGAGGGGGATGTGGGACAAGGCAGGGCGGGAGTGGGGGTTTGGAGGAAGGGGTGGAGTGGGGGTCGAGCACCCCCCAGGTAGAGAGGAAATCGGCGCCTATGCCAGGGTACATCTCACTTAATCAATTCCCTACCATTGCAGTGGCCTCAGGTACTCAGTGCCTCCTGTTCTCTGCCTTTGGCACACAATAACTTAGTCTCCTGTGGGCTGTCATGCTTGGGTCTCATTTCTGTTGTAGGGTTTAGTGTGCGGGTGGTCTGTGATATACAGGAGGTCAGACTAGATGATCTGGTGGTCCCCTCTGGCCAGAAAATCGATGACTCTATAACTCTATGAAATTCCTCTAACATATAGTCTGTGTGATTATATCAGTTTCTACCGGAGCCGTGTCAGTTTCAAATGCCATGGGCAGCTTGGGAGCGGGGGCGGCTCTATGTTTTTTTGCTGCCCCAAGCACGGCAGTCAGGCGGTTTTCGGCAGCGTGCCTGCGGGCGGTCTGTTGGTAACACAGATTCAGCGGCATGCCTGCAGGAGGTTCGCCGGTGCCGCACCATCGGCGTCCCCGTCGCCGAATTGTCGCCGAAGCTGCGGGACCGGCGGACCTCCCACAGGCATGCCGCCGAAAGTCGCCCGCCTGCCGCCCTCACAGCGACCGGCAGGCAGCCCCCCGTGGCTTCCCGCCCCAGGCACGCGCTTGCTGCGCTGGTGCCTGGAGCCGCCCCTGCTTGGGAGAGAGCCAGATCTCAAAATGGACGCAAGCTGTAAATTCTGGACCAATGTTACCAAAGTTTGGGGGCATGTGGTTCTATGGCTTAGGTTTGGACTCATTTTGACTTGGTTTCAAAAGACCTGCTCTCCACCAGGGATGCTGCTGCCACCCTGGAGGTTCCCACGAAGCAGAGGCAAGATCTGGCACGTCACCAAAGCTTTCATGGCTGCCAATAATTCCGTTTCACTGCTCTCTTACTGTCTGTGAGCCATTGGTACCAGCTCTCATATAGATAATTGCCGTCAACCCTCCTCTGTGCAGAATCTACTGATGGAATCATGCTTTATGCAGAGGTAGCAGCAGGCAGTGCAGAAAAAGGTAAAGTGAAGTCTGTCAAATTGTGCGCTGACACCTGGAGTGCAGATGTAAATGTTAATGATGCTAGGGACAATGGCAGTTCTGATGGAGATAATTTTTGTAGCTACCGTTTCAGGTGGTGAATTTATAGGGAGGAAGATGAATAAGATCTGAGCCACAACAGCTTCCACGTTACAGCTAAGATAGTAGGTTACAAATGGGAAGAGATGAATATAAAAAGAGACCCTCGACACAGGATGGCATTCATCAGAGACGACTGCAGGAGTTGAAACTGGAATAATTTTCATTGCTATTTAAATTGCCTTTGATCTCCGGCAGAATAGCAGCGGATTGCAAGAAAGCTGAAGTAGTGCCTGCTCCTAAGAAACTTAGCAGGTGTTAAACTATTGAGGACAGACAGATTAGCTTGACATCCACCCTAGGCAAGATAGCAGAATCAATCAGAAAGGCTGGAATAGTAGGTTATTTATTTATAATTAGACGTGGCTGAATACTGCAAGATTCTGAGCAGCAACTTATTACAATACATAATTAGCCCCATTGACTTCAATAGGTGGAAGATATTCAGCGTGAATAAGGGTATCAGAATGATCCCATTCATTGAAAACATCCATTTGAATTCTGACTAACTTCAGTTTGGCCATGCTGGTGCCCTTTTGTATTGGTTATTCATAGCCAATGGGTTTGGTTTTTTTTCACCTTAATGTTTGGGGAATGGCTGTTCTTCATACAAATAAGTGTATTTGCATGTGAGTATTCATTAGGCACTATTCGTTACCTGTCATCGGTTATTTTCGTTTTAAAAGTTTCTAACATCCATGCTCCGGGGTGTGAATAAGCCACCCCCTCCCCCGCGTGACGTAAGTTACACCGACCTAAGCGCCAGTGCGGACACCGCTGTCGGTGGGAGAGCTTCTCCCGCCGACATAGCTGCCGCCGCTCGCAGGGGCTGGAGTCGTTAAGTCGACGGGAGAGCTCTCTCCCACCTGCGTAGAACATCTGCACTAGCAGTGCTACGACGTAACCGCTGCATCAGTGCAGCTGTGCCAATGTAAGCTCTGTAGTGTAGCCATAGCATAGGACTCCTGGAATTGGGTTTTGGTCTGGGTAGTCATCCTTCAATTAGCTGATAAAAGGGAACCAAATTTCATGAGGGGATCCAACCTTGGCCTCTCCCAAAGGGCCTGCATATCCTGAGTCCGTTATTTCATTGACGGAAGCAGTGGAGCGTCCCATATCAACATGACGCTGCACTTCTCTTCTAAGAGCAAAACTTTATATAGACACATGTGTCTATATCATTTTATTCCTGACAACAGCTGTTCTTGCAGAGCCCTGTGGCTGGAGGGACTAGAGGGTTGCATGACTTTGGTTTGTAATTTTTATGCTTCTATTCCGATAGCTTTTTTCGTTTTGGACATGCCCACCGCACGTGGAATAAGTCTCCTTTCTAAAGGTTACCGCTGGGACTAACACAGGGATCAGGACATGGCTGGACTGTGTGACGTACCATCGGTTTAGGACACCAAGAAAATGCTTAATTTATCCCATGTATCTGCTTCCCGATCCACATTGCGTTCTGCAACCCCCACCCTCTATTGTTGCATGTGGTCCTTGTCCTTCTGATGAAGTATCTTTAGAGGGGAGCCTTCTTTGGAAGTCTGGGTGAATCCAATGCCTGTTTGGAATTTTGATTCTTGTTTTTTGTGTTTTCGCTGGGTCTGATTCTGCTGCTCTCATTGCGTTACCCCGATTAGGGACTAATTGTGCAGTAAAACACTACTGACTATGGGTAAAGGTGGCAGGATCAGGCTCTCGATGTTGCTAGGCTAAAGAGACTATATCATGGACTTGACAGTAGCATAACACAAATATGCTGGTTGGTGGGGAGGGTCACAATTCCTCCCTCAGCCACCCCTTATACGGTAGCTGCCTGCTGTCAAAACCCCAGGAGACCTCAGGGTCTGCACTTCCCCGAACATACCGTGGGTCACAGCCTCAGCGAGTGTAAATCAATGTAACTGCATTGCAATCAGAGCCGCTGATTTACACCAGCTGAGGATCTGAACTTATGGCTGATCCCTATGCAGGGGCACCTTCACGCTCCCTCTCTTGTGCACTTGCGTGGGAGCTGTGCAGAACGCAGCCCTTCAGCTGAGTTGAAGTAAGTAAGCGTTTGGAGTCAAGCGTGGTGCAAAGCCTCCTGTCCCTGTATTTTCAGCACTTTGAAAATAACATTCCAGGGGGTGCTCCTCAGTGGGGGCGGAGATGGCAGTGGAAATTCTGTGGGCTCACTGTGGTGTGGGTGCCGTGCTTGGAGATTGTGCAGAAAACAGCACCTCCGCCAGATCGTTAGCTCTTCTTTTCGGCTTCGCCCTGCTGCCTCTTGAGGAAGGCCAATCACACACACATTCCTGCGGTGTGACTGGCTCTCCGGGTCTTCTGGTTCACAGTGGCAAAACAAAACCCCATCTCTCGGTTTCGTTCTTTTTCGTGGCACCTGCCAGAAGTTTGGTCCCGTCTTAGCTGTGACTGGTTTGACCCTCTCCTCTGAAATTCTAGGGCCAAGAATTCTGGGAATTTGGACCTGAGACTCCTTTGTGTCATTCTGGCTGCACAAAGGGACCACGAAGCTCCCGGATCTGCGCAGCTGAAGATCCCAGTGTTGTGGGGGCATCCCTGGCTGGAATGTAGCCAGCCCCAGACCATCACACTGCTCCCTTTGGGCTTATATGGGTGGGAAAGGTGAGCCCAGACAGCTGGTGTACTCCACTGATCCCCCATGTGGTATAATGGCCCCATGGGGACTCTTACCAGTGGGATGAATTTAGAGCAGCTCAGCCTAGGGCAGACAGATTTTTGTCCATTCTTCCTCTGTGGTCCTCACTGCCTTGTGTATTGGCTTTAAATAAGTTTGCTGTTGATAGGACACATTTTTCCTGAATACCGTCCCCTTGTTCACTTACATTCGACTCAGGATTCCCCTGTGATTAAGAATCGTGGGATACGTTGGTGGCAATAGTTCATTGCTGGTCTTGGTCAGTGTGTGCTGGCTTAGCATGGCTGTTTCCTCCCCTTTATCTCCTTCAAAGTAAAGAGCTGTTGGCGGAGCCAGGGTCGAAGGCTGAGGGGAGGCTGGGAGCTACTGGCTTGCCTTTTCCTTGGTGCTGCCTGACAGTGTACCAGCGTGCAGGGGCTGTGAATCCTTGTTTACAGCTCTATACACACACACCTTTCAGGGCCTGATCCCAAGCCCACCGAAGTGAACAGAAAGACTGTTGCTGGAAAGAGCGAGAGAGAGCGAGAAAGGGATGAAAACTAGCCCCTGCTGCTGATGGCAGAGAGTGGGCTGGGAAGACTGACCTACTTACCCCTGCTCAATGTCATGGTCCCTCAGTCCAGTGCACAGTGTGTGGCTAAACTGCCCTGATGCCACTTCTGTGCTTGCCAGCCTGGTGAAAGAGGAGGCAGGTTGGATCCTCCATCACTCGGGATAGCCCACTCAGTCTTGCTGCTGCTATGTTACCGGGAGAGGGGGTGAGGGAGGGAGAATTGGGTTCTCCCTTCTGCTGATGCACCATCAGTGGAGGTGGGGTAGATGCTGTTGTTTGGTTCACCGGGGGGGGTGGGCTGAGGTGTCCTTTCCTGCTGCTGTTCCTGGGAAGGTTGTTTTTCCTCTTCCTTCTATCAGTTTTACTCCCAAAGGTTTTTCCTTTGCCTTAGTGTTGGTTTTCTGTCAGACTGGTATGTGAATTTTGAAGCAGAGGGAGTCGGGTGCATGAGACCTCCCTCAGGCAATCCTTGTCCCAGATCAGCATCACGCGGTCTCCACAGGGGCAGCTCGCACTTAACACCAGATTTTAACCAGCATAGCTTCATTGGGCTAACTGAAGTCAATGCAGATGCGCCAGTTTACATCAGCAGCGAATCTGGCTCCCAGGCTACAGTGGAATTAATTCCTATTTACTCTGGTAAGAGTGGGAGAAGAAAACAGGCCTGGGGTCTTTTAAATGGAAGTAAGTGTTCTTGGAATGATGTAGTGAGAAGGATCCCACCAAGGCTCCAGGTTGAGATTTCTCCTATTTAACTTGCTAGGAAGCGGTTTGGATGAAGGACTAAGTAGCAGGAGATGCAGATGACATGAAGGCAGGAGAGGCTGATGACACTTAAAAGGGTGGCAGTGTTGTACAAGAGTATTTGAACAGCCCAGGGCATTGGGTAAAAGGCTGGGGTGATGGTACTTGGTGTCAGAAAATGTTAAATCAGGCACCCAGGAAGAACTACTGAGATGGCAAATACAAATTCTGAATGTTTCCTTAATCAAGGAAACACAGGAGGAAAAGGACCTAGGGCAAGAGTAATAACCAGAAATTCAGGGCACAGGGCACAGATTGTTACACCAGTGTAAATCCAGAATAACTCCACTGATGTCCCGATTTACAGCAGTGTAACTGAGAGCAGAATTTGGCCCTCAGTGTTAGTCGCTGTCAAAAACAAAACAAAACAAAAACAGAGAGAGTTTTAGGATAAGTAGGGGATTTAATTCCAAACCACAGAAGACAATGGTCCCTCTGTACAGGGTATCTTTTAGGCCAAAATAATATGGGTCCAATCCTGCAAAGTACTCAGTGCCCTCAGCTGTTACTGATTTCATAGGCGCTGCAGGATCTATCCCTGTGTTGTAATAGGCAGGAACACTCAAGTTAGGGAAGCAATGGGTTAGCGGTTTGTGCTCAGGACTAGGAGCAAGCAGCCCTGACACTGACTGACTCTGTGACCTTGTGCAAGTCACTTAACCTCTATGACTTAGTTTCTCCTTTGCTAAATTGCTGGTTAATGCTGCTGACAAGACATGCAGGGAAGTAGAGAGGATTAGTTAGTGTTCGTACACATTATATAAAATGCCAGCGAATACATTTAGGAAAAGGTAGAGAGTAGGCTGGCGAGGCTCCATTTTATACTGGAATAACATTCTTATGGGGAAAATCTCCTTGATTTTAACATAGATTATTTTAGGAATAGGTAACTACCTATGTTCCCTGTAAGCTGCATGGCCACACAGCAACCTATTAAGTGCTGCGCAGGTGCTCAGGGAACCCGCCTGGCCAGGACCTGCTGCGTCCGGGGGAGGGGTACCCCTCCCCCAGCCCAGACCTGCTGCAGCTGGAGGAGGGGGAGGGGAACCTATCCTGCGGCCCCAGCCCGGACCTACCATGGCTGGGGTGCCCTTCGCCCAGCCCCAGACTTGCCGCGGCAGGGAGAGGCACCTCTCCCCCATACCCAGCCCAGGTGCTGCTGCGGGGAGAGAGAGCTGGGGGGAATCCTCTCTCCCCGCCATAGCCCCAAGGCAGCCTGCACCCCAAACCCCTCATCCCCGGCCCCACCCTAGAGCCCACACCCCCAGCCGGAGCCTTCACCCCCCTCCACCCCAACTTTCTGCCCCAGCCCTGAGTCCCTCATCACCGGCCCCACTCCGCAGCCCACACCCCAACCCTTTGCCCCAGCCCTGAGCCTGTACCCCCAGCTGGAGCCCTCACACCCTTGCACCCCAACCCTTTGCCCCACCCCAGAGCCCGCACCCCCAGCTGGAGCCCTCACACCCTTGCACCCCAACCCTCTGCCCCAGCCCTGAGCCCCCTCCCACATGCCGAACCCCTCGGCCCACCCCCACCACATGAATTTTGTTACGTGCACCAATATGGAGGTGAGGTGTCACACGTTACCTCCATATTGGTGCACATAACAAAATTAATTCCGCACATGCGTGGGAAAAATTAGAGGGAACACTGGTAACTACTCCCTGTGCTCATTCAAATCCCTCCTAAAAACTCACTCCAGCCAATCCACCTATGAGCAGTGAGGGGAGGGGGAAAGCAATGCAGCCATGGAGGAGGAGGGCATATGCCTCCCTGCCCTGCATGATCATGTGAGGTTTCCGCCTCTGTCTGTGATCCTCACTTTTTGGGTCATGGTGAATTTCGGATCGGGGCCCCATTGCAGTAGGTACTGTACCAACACAGACTAAAAGTCAGCCCATATCCAAAGATTTTACAGTCTAAACAACATTCATCACCCTTGTAAGGCGCCATCTCTCTGCTCTGCGAAGGGCTGTCAGGGAGGAAAGCTCTGTGAGGACCCTCTAGCATTGTTTCTCTCTGATCATTCTGGCTGTGAGCATGCAGAGGGCAGGCTGGAGTCTCCCCAGCCTCCCTGGAGACACCCGAGGTGAAGGGAGCCCAGTGCCATGAAGGCAGGAGAGCCGCATGAAGTTCTTGGGGGCAATCTGGCTCAGCGATAACAGTAATTAATTACGGGCTGGGAGGGATCTAATTCCAACCGCTATTGTGTGAAATCCCTTAGGGAGTCACATAAGGAGGTCAGAGAAGGTCTTTTCTGCCCCCAGGGGATGATATTACCTCTGATCACGACTGGAAGGTAAGGAAGGACATGATACCCGAAAAGGTCTTTTTCTCTGAAAGGATTTTGGAATTGTTTGCCTGTGTTTAAAGAACGGACTGGTATTTACTGAACATCCAGCGATAGCCCTGGGTTAACTCACTGTTAGCAAGGTTCACCTGCTAAAACAGAGGACAGAGATCCTGGCTGTGTGGTTCTTGCCTTCATTATAATTCTACGCAGCTGTTTTGGGGCCCGATTCTCCTCTCACTCGCATGGGTTTTACACTGGCGTAACTCCCTGGGCTCCAACAGGGTTATCCCTGACTTATGAAATCAGAATCACAGCTTGACACCGTCTCTATTTTAACCAACCGTACTGAAAGCTGTCATTGAATGATTTATTCAATTTTTGGTTTATAAACAATCACTAGGCTAATTATCTACTCGGGCATTACTTTTTAATTAATGTAATTCTGTGTAAAGCACTTTCAGCTATCAACACTCCATCAACCCACACGCCTACACTTTTCAGATCACTCTATTACAGTACCGAAAACCTTCCATGAATTTTTTGCACTAAATTTTCATATACTTCAGCAGGAGCTGTGCTCACAGGCTGATGGCAGGATCGGTCCCTATGACGTTATCTCCCGATTGAGACTTTGTTGTATTTTCAGGCTGGTATATTTCAAAAGTACTCAGCTCTAGCCTCACTCTGCTTCCCCTGGGGCGCTGTACCATTGATTTCAGTGAGAGCAGAGATATGCCCACGGCTAAGTGTTTTTGAAATACCCCACCCATAGTATTTAAAATGACATTACTAATCATGTATTTACAGTAGGTAAAGCTGTATATTTACAACTCTCTTTATGAATAATGAGCCTTATGGTCAAAGGAACTGAAACATTTTTATAAGACTCATGAAAAAATGATTAAAAATAAAGAGCCAGATCTAGGCACAGAAGGGGAACCTCCGCTCCTGGAGAGGGGATCAGCTCTGTGTGCCATGGACTTCCCCACTTCTAGGCCTTCATGGAAGGCACTTAGTGGGTGAGAGGTGACAGAGGCTGAGCAGGCCAGGGGACACATGGACAATACCCCGTCTGATCCTACACAGTTTAATCAGGAATGAAAATACAGCCTATGGCTAGGTTAGCTTTTCCATGTAGCCTTCTCTCTGGAGTGCCTGGGAACATCTGCATGCTAGGTGTTCTTCCCTGGATATATCCCTAGCAGCATGGTTCCTGTGGAGATGACGGTGTTGCTAGAGCCAGAGCCAGTGCAGGTGTAA
>QXTE01000015.1:16307443-16570159 GCA_003942145.1 Platysternon megacephalum | reverse complement strand
GGGGGTGTGTGGAGGTGCAGGGCAGAGGGCTGGGGGTGTGTGGAGGTGCAGGGCAGAAGGCTGGGTGTGGGGGGGGGTTCAGGGGTGAGGGCTGGGGTGCTCGGCTTGTGGGGGTGCTCCCAGCCCCCTGCCATGAGCCGCTCATGGCAGGGGGCTGGAAGGGATATGCCCTGTTCCACCCACTTCCCCAAGGCCCCGTCCCTACCTCTTCTCTGTCTCCTCTACGGAGCAGGGAGCACGCTGCGGCTCGGCTCCGCCCCCTTCCCCCCGGCGATCAGAAAGCACCACGCTGGGGGAAGAAGCGGGGGAGGGGAAGCTTGGCTGCCGCAGGACCAAGCTTCTGCCCCCTGCCCCCGCAGGGGAGAGCGGTGGGCGGGGGGGCCGAGTGGGGCTGGGACTGGCAGGCAGCGGCGTGCCACCGAAAATCGGCTCGCATGCCATGTTTGGCACGTGTGCCGTAGGTTGCCGACCCCTGCTCTACCGCATGAGCTAAAAGCCAAATGGCTGTTGGCTAAGGCTGTAGAGCAGACTCATTTTATCTCTCTCTCTAAGTGGTCTCGGTGCCACTAGATAGGACAGAACACCACACCTAGGAGGTGTGTGGGTTACCCAGGGGCACAAGGCTTCTCTGAGCAGATACCTTGTCTTCCAGCAGTCCTCCGGGGCTCCCCCAGCTTTGGAAGCAGACCCAGTGGCTTATTGAATGGAGCGGATGTCTCGAGTTGGGCACCCACAGGTCGAGGCATACAAAATGAATGAACACTTCTGAAAATGTGGCCACGGCTTTTAGTGATACTAGTGATGGCCACATGTTCATTCCTGGGTTTTATGTAGTGGGGAAAAACCCAAACACATGGGCATAAGATTACAGACCAAATCCTCCTCTGTTCTACCACAAGGAGGAAGGATGGGCTTTTGGGTAAGGCACTGGACTGGGACTCAGGGGATATGGGTTTGATTTCTAGTGCTGCCACAGACTGTCTCTGTGACCTTGGGCAAGTCAGCTGGAGAGATTTACGTAGGCCCAAGTCCCATTTAAAACCCATGGGACTTGGCCACCTAACTCCCATCTGCACCTTTAAAAACATCCCCCTATGGGTATTTGCACCTCAGCTCCCCATCTGTCAATAGGGATGATAATGTTGCCTTTTTCAGTCACATCTATTTATATGGTGAGCTCTTTGGGGCAGGAGCTGTCTTTTACTATGTGTATATAAAGTGCCTGGCACAGTGGGGGCCTGAACTCAGCTGGGGCCTGTTGATGCTACTGTAATACAAATAAATAACAGCAACATGAAGTCACTGGAATTATTCCAGATTTACACCTTCTGAGAGCAGCATACACTCCATTTACTGTTAGATTTGGTAACAGAAGCATCAAATTATATTACAATACTGTACTAGTGCATAATGTAATCTACATTATATACATACACCATCAGTACCTAAAAACACAGCACACTTTTAAAGTAGGTATTATTATAGTTCAGAATATGACATGCCATTCTACTTTATTATGTATTTTTTGTATAAACTATGACAGAAATACAGTAAGTCAGTAATTTCAGATACCTTTGCATAGACCCTGTCACTGTAATTTTGCCAGGAGGGAGATAATAAATCATACTTTTCCATTTGACTGATGTTCTGTTTCGTCTATCTGATTTCAATGGCGGTGTGCTATCTTGCAAGCTAGCATTGTTCACGGCTCCTTTTATTAAAGGATAGGCATGCTATTGAAATGTCTTTTGTACTATGATTTCCTAGCAGCATGTGAAATTGCTGAACATATAAGAAAAAGGTCTCATTTGTTCAAGTTGTAATGCAAAATCACTGCTGAATGCATCTCAGAAGGAAAATAATTATTAAGATTGAGGCCCTGTGCTGACCTTGTTAGTAATCAGTTTCTTGCAATTTACAAACAGGTATCTGAAAATTACTAGTGACTTGGATCACTGGTCAGCACACTGCCAAAAGGTTTTAATAATGTTTGCTCTTGCTATTATTAGCCTCCCTTGATTTGAGTGCTTTCCAAGGTTCACCATGAAACTGAACATTCATCCTATTAAAGAAGGAGGCAAACTCTGTATGGAAAATTCGTTGCCAGCCTAACGAAGCTTCTCGAATTTAAGATGTCATATTTCTGTTCTCTTGTGCCACTTTAAAATATTGAACCCTCGTCAAAGCAGCAACTGGACTGTTAGATTTACTTGGGAAAGGCTGAGTTTGAGGAGGAATGATGATTGCTTTTCAAATTAAACATGCTGCGAATATTTTCCTCTCTCATCCACACTTCACATCTCTATCACGCAGCCTGCACGTGAAAGGAGTGCAGAAATCCCTTTGAAATCAATGGGAATGTTGTGCAGTGAAGGAGCTTGGAATGTGCAATAGAAATCCCCACTGCAGTTAACAGATCTGAGAAGTCTGACCTAAGAATTTTAAATATAATGCAGACATTGATTAAACAAACTATAGTATTAGTGACAGGCGGTTTGTATATCAGTTTTGGGATTCAGCTTGGTATAACAATATCATACAGTTGGTAACAGTCTGCTAAAGTTCCAAAATGTGCATTTAATTAACACTGAATAAGGCTGTACTTATTGTATTTCATAATGGTTAGAGAAGGATCGTGGTGTCACTACATCTGAATTCTGTTTCTGGCAGTCACTGTGGGGAAAAAATCACTTTACTCTCTGTGCCTCATCTTACCCCAAGATAGAATGGACATTATTAATTATTATGATTATCATCACAGTGCATAGTACATAATTATAGACCAGGACCCCGTGGTGCTAGGCACTGTACAAACACAGAACAAAAAGACCTTAATACTTGTCAAGTCCCCAGGGGTGTCATGAGGATACCTGAATAACGTGTGCTGTGCACTGACACACTTTGATAAAAGGTACTACCTATCTTCCAAAATACTATGAGTATATTTGCATTAACAAAACATTTTTAAAAAGAAATAACAATGGAACAGATGTTACTATTCCCAAGTAAATGTTCCCCAAATAAATGAATAATTAGTGTTTTATAAAGCTATACTTAATACAGTTATTACTACTAATTATTTGGATTACCACCCAAAAGGTCCAAATCAGGATTGTGACTCCACTGGACAAGGGAATGCACCGGAAGACATGAATTCTGGCCTGCTGTGTTGAACCCAAGCCAACAGAGCACAGCGGTGTACCCATGCATAGTCAACCAGAGGATCAGGGCCAAATTTCAGACATGACACAAGTTAATTTAAGAAGAGATGGGGGAAGTTGAGGTGGGAGGATGAGGCTGATAGTAAAACACCATGTGTGAAGTCCTGGTTCCATTAACATTAGTGGGAGTTTGGCCATTGATTTCAGTGATGCCAGGTTTTCACATCCTGTGTTAATTCAGTCATGTGCATATCCTGATGGTATGGAAGGTCCCACAGTGGTAACGGATTATTTTCACTCTCTTTTTTTCACCCCTTGGTCATACTTAGTCTAGATAATATTTAGTCCTGCTTTGAGTGCAGGGGACTGGACTAGATGACCTCTCGAGGTCCCTTCCAGTCCTACAATCCTATGATTCTAGGCTCAGCACAAATTATGAATGTTTACTGGCTACTTAGGGATTCTTTTGGGGGATGGGTTTGAGACAATGAGACTGAAGGAAGTGGTGAGGGATATGAGAGTGGGTGAAGTTATATGGGGGTGGCAGAGAACATAGGAGAGGAACAAGGAGATAAGAAATGCTGGGCTGGGGACAGGTATCAGAAGAAGATGGATAGATAAGGATCAGGAGGATGAGTGTAGGTGATATGGCAAGGAAGGGAAAGGATATCAGTAAGAACATGTTAAACAAAGCAGGTAGCTGTAAGAGTCAGTCAGCAGCTGGTAGAGTCTGAGATCCTGTGGTTGGTGGAGAATGGCTGAGTTGGAACAAGAGACTGAGGTAGCTCGCCCTGCAGGACACAAGGAGTGTCTGTACTGAGGAGTGGGGAGAGCTGCCCCAAACTCCTGGAGTTCTGGTCCCAATGAGTCTGGCGAACGAGCCACTGTGCTGGGTAGGAAGGCTTGCCAACCCTCTGAGCAGCTCCTAGGCTCAGAGCATTGGTGGTGAGCTGGTGCCATAAGAGAGATGAAGTCAAGGTGGGAAGACCCTGCCATTGGAGTCTGTGTGGGTAATATCTGTGTGGGATCACATAGCAGGACAATAGGTCTCTGGGCCCCAGTGTTCCTGGAGCAGATCCTCCATTGATATGGAAGTGGGAGGAAGGAAGCAAGAACTACTCACTTCTCTTCCTCCTGGTTGCCTCGCCTTAGTATTAACTGATTGTTGCACCATATTGGCTGACAGTATATTGTGGATGGATCATTTATCCCCCAGCAATGAATGCTCCTTAACAGTATTTTGATGTGTTGATATATACACACAGAGAGGAGCACTCTGATGATCAGTCTGTGTCTTTCTATCCTGAGTGATGAAAGAATCATGGGATGCACAAAAGCTGTTATGGACACACAATGGACTCTTCAAAGTAAAAACCTAATAATCTCAAGAATGCTCCTACCTATGGTTATAAATGTATCATAAGTCATGCTATAAACAAGTATTTTAAATGGGGGGGGGGAGTTATAACTCCTTTTATTCTGTAAATTAAGTATTAGAATAAAAAAATCACCAAGCACATAGAAAAGCTGCTTTCTGATTTTCTCATGACTCCTTCATATTTGCCTAATTAACACTAAGAGTCATCTGAAACATCGTCTCATTAAATCTACAGAAGTGCGTATGTGGGAATGCTAATTTAAAACACTAAGTGCATTTATGACAACCTGAGGCTGTTTCCCTGTTGTGGTTGCGTTCCCCCCTGCACCCCATCAAGTGAGAAATGGGAGAGCTCCTGGTCTGTTAGAAGAGTTTTCTAGGTTAGCACCGAATGGCATGGGTCTTGGATATTTGTAATTGAACCCAAAGCCACTGCTGAGGTGTGGGGAAGAAAGAAGGCTATCTTACCACATGGGTGTGGGGGAACAGAAGGCCACCACATGACCACACAAGAGGAAAGAGGGTGAACTCTATTATCTGTTCACATGAAGAACGTCTCCACCCTTTGTTACTGCCACCTCCTGACTGCGTGGGTGGAGGGAGAAAAAGGAAAAACCAACCTCAGCCTGGCATTCTAACATTTGACCTTGGGGAGCAGGGGAAAAAGTGGAAGAAGGCTGTAGAGGCAGCAGCTGTCAGGAAGCGGCTAAGCAGGTGGGAAGAGAATGAAAAATGAGGGAAGGAGAAAGGTAGAAGGGATAGAGCTCTGCCCTCTTCCCTGAACCCCAGTGGAGGTAGTGGGAATTCTGCCTTTTGGGACTAATGCAGAAGGCCAAGGAAGGCATTTTGGGAGTTTGGACTGGGAGAGGAGGGTTTCTTCCTGCAGTAGTGAGGTAAGCTGAGCTAAGACAGGCTCCTCCCAAAAGCCATGACCTGATCCTGCCTCCCTTTTCCCCTGCACATTGTTCCCTCAAAGCCAGCTCAAACCCCTGGAAACTGGTCAGTTTTGTGGCTATTAAGGCCCAGATTTTCAAGGTATTTTGGCATTGCTGTATTCAGTGTTGTAATGCCCCACTGATTTAGCAGCCTAAATCCCACTGACAGTCGATATAGACTTCTATGTACCTAAATCACTTTTGAAAATGAGATTCAGGCTCCTAAACCAGTCAGGTATTACAATACTGAGTGCAGCAACACCTAAATACCTTTACAACTCTGCGCCTAAATGCCTAGCAAGGAGATCCTGGGTACTGCCACCATCTTCAGAGCACTCACTGCCTCCCGACCACTCCCTCCGGATGGAATCCCCAACCCTTGCCTGAAGTTCCATGAAAATTGTGTAAGGTTCACATCAGGGCCAGGAGGTCTTCATGGTTTTCTTAAAAGTTATTTGGCCTTTCTATAACATTGTGACCCTAGGCACCCTGTATTCACACCCTACACACTACTGCAATGGTATCAGTGCAAAATATGCCTTGTGAGGTACCATATGAAAGATGAGAGACTCTATCTTTATTCTTCACTTTAAGAGACAAAGAAACCAAGTGCTTTGATCTTTGTGATGGGTCCTGGATGGGCCAGCCAGGAAAAGGCTGGAAAGGAGACTGTGGGTGAGAGGCACCATCTTGAAGGAAGACTGTATCTTGCTAGACTAAGTTTGAGACTTTTAGATGAGTGTTTTTGCTTTTAATTGCTTGTAACCATCTCTACCTTTTTCTCTCTTACTTGGCATCCTTTAATCCTTTCTCCTTTGTCAATAAACTTGTTTTACTTTTACTCAGAAAGGGAAGGGTGTATTTACCCCAGTTACATTACTAAATTGTGATGCACTGACTCTTTAAAAGAGCAGTGAACTTAATATCTTCTGTAAATGCACAGTGGCAGGGGCTGTGCCTTGCAGAGAAACATCTCAGAGGAACTCCAGGGCTGGAGTTCATTGATTGTTTCCTGCTAGGTGAGGTTTGGGCCAGGAGAGCTAGATTTGCATCTGAATTTCAGCTTAGCCTTCTGTTTAGGCCTGCAAATATCAACATTTGAACAGCTAGTGAGTAGCTGGTACAAATTAGGTGGCTGGCTGTCCACATGCTTATATTTGTGCATAGTTTATTATGGGTGCACAAAAATTATAGGCACTACTTGTGCCCACAACATGGAAGTCAGATTTTGGAAAATGTGAGTCTTAGTAACTAAGCAATTCGCACCAGGTACCACCCTTTTACCCCCAAAACTAGCCAAATGCCTCTGTACTCACTAAGAGCAACAGATTAAGAAAAATTTGGATTTTCTATGCCAAGCCAAGGAGGAGCTACAGTGAGCTAAAAATAAGTTAGGAAAATGACCCAAAACTGAAGCCTCTCAAGAGTTGACCCATTGCACTGTCCAAAATGTCATCTTCAACTTGCCCCAAACTTTCCAGACCAAAAAAATCTGTGTGTGTGTGTGTGTGTGCACGCGCAGATGCAAAAATCAATCTAATATCAACCTTAACTATGTATTGACCGGCATATCGCTACAAAATAAGATGTTGGAACCTAGATATTGACAAATATAAACAGTAATCAAACAGTTATTCTGACAGGAGAAAGGGTTAAACTGTATGAGTCTATTCCAATGACAAGCAGTCTGTTTCTAAACAGACTTAAGAAAGTCTCTCATCTCTGGCACAGTTTGACTTCACTATAAGTGGAAGTGCGCTGGGAAAGGCTGGAGACCTGCATGCCACAAGACAAAGAAGAGCAAGGCTTGGAGCCTGCAGAACATATGAACTCTTCAGAATTTCCACTATGGAGATCATGGAAGAAATCCTGGCTCCAATGGGAAAACTGCATTTCACTTCAGTGCAGTCAGGATGTCACTCAATAATACCAGCAGATTCCTGGTCCCAGGGGTTCTCTCTCTGATGGAATTTACAAGATCCTAGTTATTGGCCCAGGGACAATCTTTCAGCTCCCCAAGTTTTTCTGTATCTATGGGATTGTGCTGCACTGTAAACAGAGTTTAACTCCATAGAACTACCTTGAGGAATAACAGACCTTTGCTATTTCAGTATAGTTGGAGTTTCACCATAAGCAAGCTTCTTGTAAGGGCCAGTATATCCCCTCTCACTTTCTCGGGAGCAGAGATGAGTGAATAATTGATTTTTCAGTTCGGTGGCTGAAATTGAGAAGTTTCAATTCCCCTGAAAATGCATCTTTTTGTGAATTTGCTATTTGCAGAAAAAAAATCACTTCGCTCTACCCAGGAGCCCAGCTTTGAGCAAGAGAAGGCTTGACTGTGATCGAAATTGAATCAGGAGTATCTCCACTGAAGTCCTGTGTTGAGGATTATTTGATGCGGGGCATTCCACAATCTGATATGCTTTCCCTTAGTCGTTAGGTGGTTATTATGATTGTGGAACTCCTCTGTCTACTGATCAGTCTCCAGCTAAAAAATTAGCATTAAGTTCAGGTGGGGGTTAAGTTTAAGCTCAATAAACAGGGAATCAAATACATCTTATTCATTTTAACTGAAGTTTTGTGGCTCAATATCAGTGCATAACATTGAAAACATACTTCTAGTGTTATCAGTGGTAAAGTTCTCATCCATTGTTTCTCTGAGTATAAAGGTAAAATGTGACCATTAGTTCCATGACAACTTTTTTTTTTCTTGCACAGGGTTTGTGACATAAAGATCCACATGGCATCCCTTATGCTCTAGGACCTCTCCTGAAAAGATCTTACATTATTTTAGCATGTGTGCTCAACCCTGACCCAGGAATTACACTAGGCCACTTATTTTTGAAGGAGTCACCCAAAGATGGTAACGTTCCATCTTCAAGGGTCAGAGAATGATGCCTGTTATAATAAGTTGGACTAATTTTTCTTAGGCTACCAACTTTCCAATATGTTTTTACAGGTCACAACATCAGCAGCCTCATGTTGTATTCTTCTGAAAAGCAAAGGACACGCTGTTCATGAGTCTGTCAAGGATATGTGTCTAATGCACTATGGCACCTTATAAAGCTACTAGGCTGCTTCCAGGAGCTGGACTTCACTATGGGGAGATCAACGCTGCTGCAATCAATTGCAGCAGGGATCAATTTAATGGGTCTAGTGAAGACCCACTAAATCGATGGCAGAGTGTTCTCCGGTTGACCCCAATACTCCAGGTCTCCGAGAGAAGTGAGGGAAGTCGACTGGAGAACATCTCCCGTCGATGCAGGACAATGAAGACACCGGGGTAAGCTGACCTAAGTTACGTAGCTGGAGTAGCGTAACTTAGGTCGACTTACCCCGATAGTGAAGACAAGCCCCATTCTGACTAATGCTAGTTATGGGTGGATGGGAAATCCCCCATGAAAGAAAAACTAAACAATATACTATTTACTACAGGAAACAACAGCAAGAGAAGATACTATCTGGAAATAAAGAAGTTCTATCTTGTGTTACTGAAATGCTGGAAAATACAAAGACTGAGGTGAAAGTATTTTCACTGCCAGAGAAGAAAAGAAACTGCCAAGTATATAGAGGGATAAGGCTTATACCCATGAAGAGTTAAAGGTTGCGCTTCAAAGCAAGTCTTCATTATTGAGCTATGAATCTGGAGGCCACGTGTTCTAAATTCATATGTTGGGTATAAATGCTACTGCAACAGAAGTATGATATTTTCCTTAGCTTAATGGAAAACCTGTAATCTAACTTATTAAAATCACAAACATATGTTGGGTTAATGGTAAAGATTTTTAGAAAATATGTTTTGGTCTTACATTTAAGGTTTCTTTCAAAAGGACTTTCACCCCAACGCTCCCAATGGGAACTTGACAGTTATGATCAATTATTGAGCCATATACTTCCCATTATTTTAAAGTCACCTGCATGGAAATTTAGCTACTAGTGAGCTTGATTATCACTATTTAACGAGACATAGAAAGTCCAAATGCTAATGACAGTTACATATTTTGATGTACTTGTGAATATTAATTCTCCGAGCACTACACCGGCATTTTTTGTACACATTTGGGGTGGGATTTTTGAAAAGTGCTCAGCACTGACTTACCTCTGCTCCCACTGGAATCAATGGGAGTTTTACCATTAACTTCAGTGGGAGCAGAAAGTCCGACCACTAAAGTTCATATAACATGCTAGTATTGAATAAATACTAAGATAGCTCATACCTTAAATTCCTCCAAGATTTTGTAATTTTTCCCATGATATTCACAGAAGTTTTTCACTTCTTTGCACTCTGGGCAGCATCCATTGTGTTCCACTTTAGTACACTTTGGGTGGATCTTAGGGCATTCTGGTTGATCACAAACAGGTCCATCCTCAGTACAGACACAAGGACAGTTGGAATGCCCTGGGAAAAAACGTTCTCCCAGTTTGTATACAAAGCCACTGTCATCCACACAGCCTTTCCCTCGATAGTCATCAAAGATCAGATTGTCATTACTTGAAGTCTGGTCGCCTTCATCAGCAGGGTAGTCTTCATGATTGATGGCAGCTGGGGTGACCAACCCAAGTATTAGCAACAGAAGTATGCAGGCTTCATGAATAGGACAAGCCATCCCCCTCCTCAACTTCTGCATACGGTCCTAATCTCAGATAGAAACAGCTGCTTCCATAGGGACACCAGAGGGGTGGTCTGAAAACAAATATTTAAAATGAGAATAACCTGAAATATTAACAAAAACAGACGTCTGAAGACCATGCTTTCAACCTGTATCTGGAGATACAGTGCTTTCAAAACATACATCATTTGAAACAAGTCTCTTATCCTCAATTATTCCTAAGGAGAACAAAGCATACTAAATATGTACATTAAAGCTAGCAATTGCATATATAGAGAGATATACACGTACATGTGCATGCATACACTGTCCCATATGAAATCTCCACTCAAATGCTGACTTACGTTGATGACTAATGTTTGCTTTTACCTATTTGTACAATTGGGTCATCTGACACACAAAGAAGTGGAATGATTGCCTGCAATCTCATAGTGAGTGGGTAATTCACTGGGACTGAACGCAGGATCGGAACTGTTCCTTTCCTTTTGCTGTAACCGCTACCCCTTCTCTGCTACAATACACAGCTCAGTTTCTTAAAATCAAGAGAATAAAGAATCAGAAGACGCCTTAGCAGAAAAAACAAAAGGTAAAACAATAATAGTATGAGCTCTGGTCAGATTTGAGTTTCAAAAACGAAAGACAATCCTGTATTTGATTTAGACTTAGAGAGATGGAATGCAACGGTGTTTTACAAGTGGCATTTTTGCACAGAAAGGTAAAGAGGTTGGGCTGAGAACATCTGTCAAGTCTGTAGTTTTTTTCCCCTATAGTCCAATGTCCTTATTCAGTATTTATAGACACTGACTTTTTTCCGGGAAGCAGTATTCAGATTTGTATTCATTTCCAGCTAGAAGTTTATATATCAGTATTTTAAAATGTCTGGCAAGCGCACAGAATTATTGTAGTATATTTGTCTCATTAGGTTAGGGACAGTCTCCATTCTAAAACTTAATATGCCATCGCAGCTACGTACAACACCCAGCCCATTTGGCAATGGAGAGTAATACTTAAATGGCCAAGGTGATGATTGACTGATCTGAAAAGGGAGGAAAGCCTGGCCCTGGCCCAGGAAGAATTAGGCAAAAAAGAAAGACTCACCACATATTTTCCTGGTACATTATTGTCTGTGTTGTGTGTCACATCCCTGTCACCAATGCACACGTTCTCAATCCTTTTCTAAATGCCATTTGGATGCCAGTGTAATGCCAGCAGAAAAATAGTCTCTCACCTGTTTTCGGATAACTGGGCAGAGAATGGCTGTCCTATAGTGAAAAGTATTTGTAGGAAACTTTTTCTGAACTGAAAAATATTAGCTTTATGTTTATTAATAGTGAGGTATGCAGTTTCTGCTAATAGCATACACACAAATAAATGAATATAGGTATGTGTATTTACACACACACACACACATATCTGTAGAAATGCACACATACGCATACGGATATCTATTTCCTCTTCCCTCAAAAGAAACATTTCTTGTATACTCAGATTTTTGGTGAATATTGATGTTAAATGGTTATATTAATAAAATCCATCAAAAAGAATGAAACGGGAGAAAGCTATAACCTCACAAGGGAAGCTAACGGATCCTGCTAAAAAGGGCAATTTTTCTAAAGCTACTATAGAGGGAGACACCGGATATTACACAAGCTTTGTCAAAATCATAAGATATCCTCTTAATTGAAGTTCTAGATATGTTTTTATCACAAGGGTAAGGTACTGTAGTACTGCCAGCAATAGCTGTTATAACATGCTGGTGTTGTTGTTTTTTTAAAGCGTGATGCACACAGATAAGTCTGCATCATAGAACTGGGGAGTAAAGAGTTTTGCCCACCTAGAAGCCACAGGTAGGTATCAATTTTCAAAGCTCAGGTAAGTGGAGATTTAAGGGGGGGAAAAAACAGCCATCGGGAAAGTAATTGATATTTGAGGTAATGTGAAATGATCCAACCAAACCCACTAAACCCCTCCACGTTTGATGGTCAGGCACTAAAAAGGAAAGGATTACATATAAATCAATGCTGGTTTGGTACAGCCTGTGCTCATCTAAGATGCTCCACAGCCATTTCAAAGCCCCAGTCTAAGGAACGGACCCGACTGCAGCTCCATTCTGGGGAAGGGTTTCACCGAGTAAACAAATAAACTCCGCTACGAATTAGCTGAACAGTTCAACTTTTTCATCCTTTCTCGTGACCGGCTAACTCGGGGAGCAAATGCAGCTCTGCCCCCCGAGAATCGTGGCTACTCACCTAGCAGGCTCGGGGTGTAACGCTGGGGGGGAGTCACAGGCCAACCTGGACTAAAAGGTCAGCGATGTGTTAGTGAAAGCAGCTCCTCTGCCGAGTCCCGGGCAATCCCTTCCCATCTCGCAGCGGCGGCGGCAGGACGCTTGCGCCCGGTGGTCAGCATTCAAAGCAAGCAGCCGCTCCGGAGGCGAGGCTGCCTCGTCTCCAGCATCGCGTCCCGCTTGCTCCGGAGCTCCGCGGGTCCCCGGCTGCTTCCTTCCCTTCCCTTCCCCGCGCGCTCCGCAGCGGGGCTGGCTTACGCGGAGCAGCCCAGGCGCAGCAGCCGCCGCCGGCGGGGGGAGCTCAGAGCCAGCCCCGGCTGAAAGGCAGCCGGCACCATCCCCCTCTTCCCCCACCGGGAGCAACTTTCCCCGGGCTTCAGCCCCGCAGCCGCGTGGCCGGGCGCATGGTGCCAGCCGCCGGGGTCCCCGCAGCGCCGCGGCCAGCGCTCCGCATCGGGCGCCGGGCGGGCTACGAGCCCTGCCTGGGACGGGCCATCTCCGCGGGGGCCAGGCGAAGCGGCAGAGCCGCGGCTACACCCACCCGTCAGGAGATCGCGCCGGCATCGGGCAGCCACACCCCCCGCCCGCCCCGATCTGCTCAATCCGGAGCCGCTCCCCCGATCACACCGCCGGGCTGAGGGCCAGCGCGGAGCTGTCAGCTCCCTGCAGCTACCGGAGGAGGAGATGAGCGGCCAGGCGCCTCTCGCCAACTCCCCCCCTCGCCCCGCCGGCATTCAACCCGGGCGCTGCAGGGACGAGAGAGAACCAGCCCCACGTTGCTGCATTATTCAAACTTCGGAGCGGATCGCAGGCTAGACTGGGGGGCGGGGGAGGGAGATGTGTGTGTATGTGTGTGTGTGTGTGTGTGTGTGTGTAGCTGAGCTCTTGTGGCTCTCGCTGTGTCACATTNGTGTGTGTGTATGTGTGTGTGTGTGTGTGTGTGTGTGTGTAGCTGAGCTCTTGTGGCTCTCGCTGTGTCACATTCAAAACCGGCCTCCCTGCAATTCGCCGGGGCTGGCATTAGGCGTCATTGTAAAGCTACTTCTCCGGCAGCCCCCAAAGGAGAGAGAGGTTCAGAAAGACACAGAGAAATGCGGGGCTTTATTCGGATCACAGGCAGCGTTCGAGTCATTTCCCGCAATGACAGCGCCCGGCAAACAATCAGGGCGAAGGCGTTTAGCCGGTGGCCAAATCAGGCCCCCCCAGGCGCTGAGCCTGCCCTGACCCGGACCCCCAGCGGGGCTCACTCAGCTCCAGAGTCGCACGGTTCCATCCGAGCCCCCCGACAGCAGGTGCTCGGCCTTGTGATCAAAGACAACGCTCTGCACCTCGTCCTCGTGGCCCGCCAAGCTGGAAAGCTGCCCCGAGTTCAGTGCCAGGGTCTTCACCGTGCCATCGTTGCTGGCCAGGGCCACGACGTGACCTGGAATTCAGAGCAAAGGCGTCAAAGTGCTAGAAGGCGGCACCCGAGGGGAGCAAAGTCTGCAGTTGTGAAGGCTGAGGCGGTGGACTCGTGCCCGAAATGCACCCAGCTTTAGCGGAAAGCGACATCCATCAGTAACAACAGAGGAGGTGTCAGAGTGAGGAGCTGGACTTGCTGCTCATTGGGAAAGCATCGAATTCTATTTTTATTTTGGTTCAATGATTTAGGGCCAGATTCTGATACTCTTGTTGAGAAGCACGTTAGCCCACAGGTAATTTCACTCAAATCAGTCAGCACTCCTGGATTAAGATGCCATATCACCTAAATGAACCAGAATCCGGCCCTCTGACATTAATGTAGATATTCCCAGCATAATAAATGAAGGTGCCTAGGTGAGTTTAGGCGTCTAAATTCCATTGAACTTTAGTAGGAGTTGAGCACATAACTCCCTTAGGTTCCAATGAAAACTCCCAGCCGAATTCAACAGTTAATATAGAAGTGGATACAGCAGTTAAAGGGGGTGGGGGGACGGTTTTAAAAAGTCCAAAGCTTCCTTCCACTTATTTATAGAACAAGCAGCCTCTATATCTTATCAGTCTAAACAAGCCCAGTATGTATTTATAAGTTTATTATTTTGCAGTTTAAATAAAAAGCATGGCTAACAGCTGGTAAGTGATACATTTGAATCCCCCCTTATTTTCTCAGCCATCAGATGAGAGAATCTCTCTGCTTCGAAATTAACTGCAATAATCAGGATCTTCATATATGTCCGTACACACACAACAAAAATAACCCCCCCCCCCCCCAAAAAAAAAAATCAATACATTCATTTCAAGGCAGATATGGTCTGCTCAACAAAGCCATCATTGTATTTCAAGTCATGATTTTGGTCAAACACCTTTAGCTATTAGAGGCAGGTTCAATATACCCTCAGAATGATTATGGCCCTTTTTTATGTATCGGTACTTTTTTTCCCCTGAAAGCAAAGACATATCACCCATAGAAGCTGAATTAATGCTGACATTGACAAAGTCAATGCGGTATTGAAGCAAAAGTTTTTGAGGAAGAGTAGGGAAAACAGGGCCATGTGTTGCCACAGCTACTCCATGAATAGCTGATCAGGACTTACGACCAAACAAGTGCGTGGGAAGAATCTGGCCCAAAAGAAAATGTAATTTTAATGATGCTGAAGCCACAAGGTCTTGCGTATCAGAATCTGATGTAAATTTTATCCTGGAAATATATTGTCCATCCTTTCAGAATAATTCACGACAATGATGTCTCTTGTTATGCTCACCACAATAGGATGGCTTCATTTGACAGCGTGTGAGGTAAACAAATGCCATTCTCTCCATTTATCAAGTGAAACATTTGGGCAAAATAATCTCAAAAATGCATTGAGAACATTAAATCACAGGTTATGCCTGGAGTGGTCATGGCTATTTGTACAAGAGGTGGAAGTATGGAAGTAGAGCTAACCATGATAAATATGCTTTATTTGCAAACCTTTATAACTACCGGGCTTCTTCATCTAAAACAAAGCCTGACACAGCAAAGATCTGTAGGATGGATTAGGGTGTCCAAAGCACCAGATGTGAATATTTATTATAAACTCTCTTTTAGCAAGTTTTTGCTGACAGAAGCATTACATATGGATTTCACTTGCAACCAGACTCTACGGGCAATTGCTGGGAGGTTTTCCCTAAGAGGCAAAAAAAAAAAAAAAAGACTTTTAGCTCAGAGTCTTAACGCTGAAACAGCTGGGTAGGGAGTTACTGTCACATTTCATCTTTTAAAAACAGTAACAAATGCATATATTCAAAAGAGGGAGGATTTGGACAGTCCCAGTTAACGTTAGGAAAGTAAAATCAATCCAAATTGATATTTGAAACAATAAACTTATTTGTTTAGTTAAAATTCTCGCTGACTACTGTACAAGGGGAATAGGACAGGCCCTAACTAACGATGCATCTTTATAACCTTTGCCAGCTAAATCATATGCCTGAAAGAAACCGATATTTATGTTATTTGGTTGGGGCATGTGAATATCTGAAAATGATAGTAAAATATAGTAACAACTAGCTAGATGGTGTAGTAGTGATCAAAGAAGTATGTGTCTGATAGCTAGTACTCTCTAGGAAAGATGTTTGTGGGGGATGTAAGTGTTGGTGGAGAATGGTCTTTTCACACACATTCAATGCTAGCCAATTTATGGTGCATTGCTATTGTTAACTATGAATAAAGCAACTTATTTGCTCTGTAGCAGAAGGGTGTGTGAGTGAATGTGTGAGTGAGTGAAACAGCAAATGGGGAAGAGATGGCACATAATGGGAATGTCTCGTTTCCGTTACCCTTTATGTCAACACTGATCTACTTGCTCATGATGATTTGCTGATTATAAAGTAAATTTACTCCCTCCTTCCTGCCAAAACAAGTTTTTTCTTGTTTCGAAGAGAAAACAAATTGCATTTTATTGCTGATCAAAATGTTCTCCAATCAGCAAACCACACACAGAAACGATTATATGATTATCATGTAAAAATCTACTTACAATTGGTGTTTTTATGAAGCACACTTATCTGTACATTAACAAAGGCACTCTGATGCAGCACTCAGGGGAGGAGAAAAATATGGCATACAATGGGGAGGGGAGGGATAGCTCAGTGGCTTGAGCATTGGTTTGCTAAACCCAGGGTTATGAGTTCAATCCTTGACGGGGCCACTTAGGAATCTGGGGCAAAAATTGGTCCTGCTAGTGAAGGCAGGGGGCTGGACTCAATGACCTTTCGGGGTCTCTTCCAGCTCTATGAGATAGGTATATCTCCATATATTTATTTTAATGTAGTTCTACAGAGTCTATGGGCCAAATCCTCAACTAGTGTAAATCTCCACTGCTGTATTGAAGTCTATAGAACTAAACTGATTCACATCAGCTGAGTATCTGGCCCACTGTGTAGAAGCTGCAAAGCATCAAGATTGAGATCAACATGTAATGCCAGGGAAGACCCTAGAGAGTGCAAGGCCTTTGCTGGAGCCACACTGCTACGGGCTCACCCACAGCACTGGGCACACAGCTAGCAAAGGCGCACCATTGCCTCTGGCTGTCCCGTGACCAGTCCTGAACCCTCGCCTCCTTCTCAGTCTGTGAGGAAGGAGGAATGACTACGCAGGTCTTCATGGGGCCCTATCTACAGTATCAGCTTAGCACTGATGCAGCTAAATTGCTGCTGGCCATTGTTGGAATACAGGTACTAATGTTTCTAATGTAGACACGCTGACTCACCTGAGGTGGCATGTTACTCTCTCAGAGCAGTGTAAGCTACAAGGTAATTTGCCTCACAAAGTACTCTGGAAATGGCTATGTAAACATGGCATCTTCCTACTCAGCAGATCTGATACCTCTGCATACTCAGAGCCATTTCTGCTGACATTAATGACAAAAATAAGATTGTACTGTTTTACTCCTGCTAGCCCTGCTGAGCCAACGCAGTTAAGAGACTGAGCTGGATTTTATTCCTGCTTATGCATCATCAACGGGAATTGTTAATAAATTCCAGGCTGTTACACCTGTGCAACCCCGTTGCCAATAATGGGTCACAGGGGTGTCATCATTTGTTCCTCTGGATCCTTATTACAGGCGATGACGCATAAGAAGGAAAGGACCCAGCTTGATTTTGAGATCCCAATGTCAGGAAGCAGGGCTGGCAAAGAGGAACAGAAAGCAACTGAGCACGTTAGATCAGGAGTCACAGAGACAATAAGCATAGAAACTCAGGCTGCCATTTTTACAGTCATTGCTCAAAGGAGGACCATGCACACTTATTTTTGCCTTCATCAGCAGTAATACTCCTGAACAGATGGAGGGTATGGGATTGGCAGCAAGACACTGGCACTGGGGATGTGCTAGGAGTAATATGGCTCCAAAAGGGGGCACTGCAAAATACTTTGAGACCTATGGGATCTTTATGGGTATTACCACTAGGCAGGTTTTCATGACATGGTGGCAAAAATGCCTGAACTCCATCTCACTCACATCCATGCACTCGCTCCACTGTTGCTGCTAATGCAGCTACACTGTACCTGCCTGTGACTGGAATACAGGTAATTTTTTTGGTTCAGCTGACTGGTGTTAGCACCAATGTGAATCACTGTGCAGACAGGAGGCCACAGGAGATGAGCCTGTTTTTATGACCATGTTAGTTATACTTGCTTCTTGCTTTACAGTGGAAAAAATGCCAGAAGCCATCAGAGGTCATAATGGTGGGATATATTCATAACATTCCCTATTGCATATGTGTTTGGCATCTGTTGTGTCTGTTCCTTCCCTCTCTACTGGCCAGCAGCATAGAGCTTAATTCCCTTGTACAGGCCATACAAGGGCTAGAGGCCGATATATAATGTGTGGGAGGCTATGACTGTATGGTCACATTTCCTCTCTGTTCTTCCTGGGCTTTTTCTGAGTGATTAGGGCCTTCTGATCCTTCTGATCCTCCACCGCTAAATGCATATGGCCTCCGCAGCTGAATTAGCTATCTCCACACTGTTCCCAAATTCCAGTGTCCTACAAGCAAAGAGCTGTTCTTGGACTCCAGTTCTAACCTCCTGCATGGTAGCTTGTCATGCTGCCATTTACAGATTAGCCAAGATCTTTATTTTAGACACTGATTAATTACAAGCATAATCCTGAAGTTTTGGCCAGATATACACCTGAACAATGATAAAATCCTGAAGATCATTGCAGTTCTCCCCTTGCCCTCTTATCAACATTGCCCTTTTAGAACGACTGCACATACAATACATACCCCGGGTGGTCTCTCTTGAGAATAGAGGTGCAATATCAAAAGATGTTAAAACTTTATTTTATGGGCCAGACCTCATCTGGTGTAAATCAGTGTAGGTCTATGGCCATTGATGGAGTTATGCTGATTTATACCAGCTGAGGATCTGGCCTTATAACTTTAGGAATATGTGTAAGATTTTGGAGCTAGAGACATTTTGTAGACATATGATACTAAGGGATCAAATTCTGATCTTTCTTACACTGATGCAAATGAAGAGTCACTCCAGTGAAGTTTATGCCCTGGGATAAAGCCAATATGAATCCAAAGTCATGGCCATTATATGTTTAAGTACATTTGATTTTAAGTTCTACAGAAGCAGGGATCTGTATTTTTATTTCCTTGACTATAAAGAGCCATAAACACCTATGGTGCTAAGTAAATAATAATAACAATAATGAAACCACTTTATATAAATATAGTATGAAATCCATCTCATGATATGAATTGTTGGCTACATCTAAAATAGTGCTGGTATGTTGAAGCAGTTTAATTTAATTTGTTACTGCATGACAGATTTCTTCAGAACACAAAACTAGACAAGATTAATTTGCTGGGCTGATAAAGCCAAATTACCTAGGGTAGAGGGAACAAGACCTGTACTTGTCAAAGGACAAAAAAATTGACAATTCATATTCCAGGAGATCCTAATAGAAATCACAGCAATGATTACCAGCTGTCTTTGTAAAATGAATTCGGAGCGAAGCTCTGCCAAGGCAACATTAGGCAATGCTTTACGAGGCGATGTACTCAAGTATCCATAAACAATGCCATTTTTGCAATGGAATAGCCTAAAAAGCAGACTGTTTTACTGATATTTGGCTTTGACATTTGATAAATCATGTTGACCAAAGCCTTTGATTTTTTGTTATTAAAGGAACAAGTCACAATCCCAAAGGCTGTTTTGCTGTTAATGTATCAAACAGAAACTGAGCCCGCCATAGAAAACACTCCAACAGATCTAACCTAATTTGCTTTCTACTTCCTTACTAAATCCTGCTATAGACTATTATGGCTAAATGTCCATGTCAAACCAAAGACAAATGAAGGGCTGGTTGATTGGAATCATAAGATAATACTTATGTTGAAGCACTGAATTTTTCTTCGGGCAAATGAATGTAGAAATTATGCATCTAATTTAATTATTGAATACTCTGAATATTTCTGTTTTAGCAGGACCAGGCGGCCTAGTGCCTCTACAGAATTTTGGTAGCATGAATGCCAAAAAAAGGCTAATAAATGCCACACACAAATCAATCAACCAACCAACTACTTAATGTTTCCTCTTAGATTGAGACATCAGTGCTGATAAAGTAGACTATAAATAGCATTATTTCTGTCTTTTATTCAATTATTTCTGTAGACCCAATATTAACTCTTTGGCTTATTTGTGGAACAGAACAAGAAATGCATAAAAAAATCATGTACAACTCTCCCTCAGCCTTTATTCATATAAGTAGTCAATACTTATATTGACTATTCATGAAAATGAAGAATACCTGACTTGGATCATTGCTTCTAATGAAAGAAGGAGGTAATAAAAATAATTATATTTCTCATTGAAAATAAACCAAGAGCAACAGTTTTCCCAATTTAACACCACCAGCTCTCCTTAAAACTGTAAGCAAAGCATTCTTCAAAGAAACAAAACCAGCCATTTCATATTTCATTCAAATTGCATGAATTTTAGCTATTTTGTTTATCATAACTGCATAGGAAAGAAGCCTGAAACTATTATGTGTAGCATAGATGAAATAACATATCATAGAAAGAAAGCAAAGCTTTGATCGATATGACAATGATTTTTATACACATCAGAACCAATTCAAAGCAATTCTCCGGGATCAATATAGATAGACAGAAATGCTTCTCAGCATTTATTACCTGTGGAGGGAATTATTGATTACCTCCATTGATTTCTTCTATGTATGTGGAGAGGCATCTGTTGTTTTTCTAGAAAGATGCCTCAAAGTGAAAAGTATCAAGAAACAACTTATATTTTAAGGATTTACATTAATGGTTCAACCGGTGTCATTACTCAGGACTTTGCAACCCCATTCAAAGAGAGGTGAAATATAATTTAGCTTATTTTTAGCACATGATTGTTAGTCAATATAACGTATTGTAAGAGAAGTTGTTTTGAAACCTTACCTGCAACTCATCTTTTAAAGTACACATTGTGCCAAATATGTTTTCACAGCCTGTCTCCTTTGTAAAGCATTCCTTTTGTCAAAAGCATATGGTAAAAACAGGGGAGAAAAGGGAGAGGCTAAATTCCTTGCTGGTGTAAATAGCTGAAATTTCACTGAAGCCAATGGAGCTACAACAATTTACATCATTATTATTATATCGTATATTACAATAGTGGCTATAGGACACAATCACCAATTGGGTCCCCATTGTGCTAGGCCCTGTACAAAAAAATCGGTCTCTTACTCAGTTTTCAAACTAACTCAAAGACCAGAAACAACAGGTGGCCAATGGATCGGGGAGTACAAGGGAAAGTGGGACAACTGTAAATGTAATAAGCTGTGGTCAGACGGCCTACCCATTGCCAAATGCCTTGTAGGCATCATGGTAGGAGGAAAGGACTTGGCTCTAAATTTACAGATCCCTACCTGCTGTGAATCGGAGGAGCTGATTGAAGCCAATTTACATCAGCTGAGGATCTGGCCCACAAAGTTTAAATTTAGTGCGAAATTGCACAAGCACTTATTTTTGGGAACTTTTGGGGAGTAGGAATTGATGGAAGGGAAGGCATCCACACACACCAGTGACTTTACAGGCAAATGTTGGAGGGCTAGCCTCAGTCAGAGTAGATAAAATGTTTAACAGCTGTTGCAAAGCGTGATTGTAGTGGCTGTAGATAAAATTGTTCAATACTGTCATACCACGCAGAATGTTATTTACCAAGCAACTGATTTGCACCATACGAAAGATGTTTTATATATGTTTTTGTTCCATAAGCAGCTTTCAACAAATACAGTAATTATTTCTTGTCTTCCACACGTAAACTATGTTTTGCTTAGGAATGCACTTCTTTGACATTGCTATAATTCCTAAACTCTAGCAGCACATGAATAAATCCTTTGAAACAATCATCTCTTGCTAGTAACAGCACATACCCTCCCTCCCCTCCCCCCCACAGAGATTTTAGTGAAGTTTTTCACAAGAGGGAATGAAGAAGAATGTTCTCAAGAAGGTGCTAATTTATATGGAATAATTTACAAAATATTGTAGTAATTCAGTCCAAGATAATTGGGAAAGAAAGAAAGGACTTCAAGAATTTGCTGACACAGGGAATGGTTTTTAATGAGTTGCTACTGAACGGACACTTAGTTCCTGTTAAGAAATCACTGATTTTTCTCTCAGGACTACCTAAGTCAAAGACGCTAGAGATCTGGCAATGTGTATTAGGAAAAATTACCACTATTACAAACACTTAAACTCCTGAGTCATCTTATTCATGCAAAATGTCCCATTGAATTCAATGCAATTACTCACATGCGTAAGTGTTTGCAGGATCAGGGCCTTACTTTGCAAATAGAGAAGTTTTAATGTGATTCCATATTTTTTATTGTTTTCAGATAAACCAACTGAAAAACAGCATAAAGGGAGTAGGAGACGATCAACAGAAAGAAAAGAATAGAAATACACAGAGTCCCAGGCTCAGGAAGGTACTTAAGGCCTAACTTTAAGCACATGAGTTGTGGTAGGGGCTTCTTATGATGGACAGATCCACTTTTATTTGGTTCTTTAATACGACTGAAACTGTTGGAGCCTTGTAAGGGGAAATTTAGCTTTTCATGTTGACTGAGGGTATATAAAGGCAGGGCACAGATTTACTATACTCAACTATTCAAGGAAGAGAACTGTAACAGGAATTAAGGCCAGAGAAAAAAAAAAGACTTCTGGGCAAATTCCTCAATAGAAATTTAGGAATGTGTAGGGGGCTTTTAGTGAAGCACAGAATGATCCACATTGTCGCGGTGATGGGTCATAGAGTGATGGTGCTGCATCAGAACTGGTGACATCGATTCCACATCAGCTGGTTATACTTCAGTCCCTTTTGATGGAGGATTGGCCCTAGCAACAGATAGGCTTACTATAGGATATGTCCATAAGCATTTCGTTTTTGGAGAGTAAGGGATCTGGTCGGCGTTTGGCAAATTCAGATGGAGCAGACTGTTTAGCTCTGATTATTCTTCTATAAGGAAAACTTGACCCATATGGAGAGGCATTCTTTCCAAAGCTTGAACAGTTCTCAGAACTCGACAAATTGCTTTTTGGTAAAAAAAAATATCACTGGAAAGTTACTCTAAGCAGAGAAAGTAGGTATCTGATAGGAGAAAATCCTTTATCTAAAGAGTCTTATAAAAGATGTTATAATATCCTGGACAATTAGTGTACAGTTATTTTTCAGCTAAATATGAATTTGTTTAAATTAGATTTTATTTGGCCTTGTGGTGGTATTTAGTGTTTTCGAACTGGTTGTGTCTTGAAATAGAACAAGAAAAAGAAAAAGAAAAAGAAAAAGAAAAAGAAAAAGAAAAGAAAGTGGTATGTGTTGGAGGACTGTTTTTAGATGTCACTTTTCAAGTGAAGTTGTGGAGACACATTCACCATTCAACACTAGATCCAGAAGGATGAGCTCACGGTTCACTTTCTACAAACAATCAGTTCTATCTTTTATCTAGGAATGGCAGTATTTCATTATCTTTTCTATCCACCTGGAAGAAAAACAAATTGTATTTGCATCTAGTAGGAATAGCTTTGTCTAAATATCAATTGTATATATTTATATATGTGCATGTATGTTCACCTGTGCCACTGCGTTTACCAGAATATAAGATTAAGTACATGGCAGATGGCATTCTGGTAAACAGTGGAAAGATCATTAACTCTGCTTAGAATTTCCTAACAGCAGGTAATTGAAGAGAGCAAACATAGGTGAGGATTTATAGTCATTTATGTTTAGTTTGTGTAAGTGTTTGGGGTGGAATATCTGGTACTCTTCGATCGCTGTAGTACAAGGAGGGTGTTCTCATGGAGAAGATAAAAAGTGCACTGTTGAGATAAAAGGGTGGAATAGGATCCATTAATGAACTACACACTGCTTCGTCTCTGATGTTGTTTCTGAGGCCCAGCTGTTCTGTTAGTAACCACAGACAAGAGTTATCCTCAAGCTGAAAAAAATACCAGACCAAGGGCTGGGATATTCAAAGGGACCTAAGGGAGTTGGGCACCCAATTTCCATCGATTTTCAATAGCAGGTAGGTGTCTAACCTATCAAAGCACTTTAACAAGGTGAATTTGGAGATGTAAGCTACAGAAGCCATTGAAATAGAGCAAGAAATGGATCATCACAGAAATGAATAGCTTTTAGTTTTTTGGTAGTGACGAGTTAGAATTGTATGTCAACTAAGTGGTATTTCACCTGTACAATATCCACTGGTATAAACTAATTCAATCTGTTCATCTGATTTCTCAAAATGTTATGGTGATGCACGTATACATATAAAGTTGCTGGGTTCAGGTGCATTGAGAAGTAAGAAGGCTTTTTATTTTTGTGATGGGGATCTCAACAGAGAAGAAGTGTAGGGGAGTGCCTGCTCTTGCTTTGGGCAACTCAGGAAGATCCTAGTTTCTTTGTATATTGACAGACATGACCGATACCATTTCTGCACACTTGGAGTGAAATATTTTTCTTGGACAGAAAGGTCAGCAGTTTTGTCATGTGCAGACCTGGGGGACTGATAGCCAGACATTTGAAATGGGCTGTTATAGCCACTGTAGTGTTACCTCTGTATTTGGCAATCACCACTGGAGTACTGTGACCAGTTCTGGTGTTCACAATTCAAGAATGATGTTGATAAATTGGAGAGGGATCACTGAAGAGCCACGAGAATGATTAAGGATTGGGAAACATGCCTTAAAGTGATAGACTGAAGGAGCTCAATCTATTGAGCTTAACAAAGAGAAGGCTAAGGGATGACTTGAACAGTCTGGTAGTACCTACATAGTGGAACAGAAATTTGATAATAAAGGGCTCTTCAGTCTGGCAGACAAAGGTATAACACAATCCAATGGCTTCAATTTAACAGCCAAGGTAATGAACCATTGGAACAACATACCAAGGGTACTGGTAAATTCTTCATCACTGGAAATATTTAAATCAAGATTGGACATTTTTCTAAAAAATATGCTCTAATTCTAACAGGAATCAATTCAGGGAAGTTCTCTGGCCTGTGTTATATGGGTCAGACTAGATGATCAGAGTGGTCCCCTCTGGCGTTATAATCTGTGAATCTAAACATCGGACTGGCCCAATAAACATTGGTAACGATAGCACATTTGTCGGAATATTAATGATATTACGATGCTGAGTCAATGGGAAGCATGTCAGAGTAAGGACTCGATCAATAATTGTGGTCTGGGGAATTTCAGAGAATGTGATGTTAATAACATTGCTGCTATAGCCTGCAGGGCAAGGAGATGACAGGAAAATGTCAAATGTTAAAATTCTGCATGAGTGGAAGGTGACTGCGGAAAAGAGTAACGATCAGTATAATCTGCTGATCTTCACAAATGAATTAATCATCATAAAATTATCTAAATGAGGTCCTGAGATGAAACTCCATTCGCAGGGACATTTTCCACAATAATTTCTGATCAAGTGTAAAGTATCCACATTACAGTTTGGGTTCAAGTTGAACCATCACTTTTAATAACAATTTTTATTCTTCTTTAAAATTGCACACATGAAATTTCAATTAAAATGAATAAATACTGGACGTTGAGCCAAATACCTTCTCCAAAATGTGTTAGTTACTTCTTTGATATTTCAAGCAATTTTCCTACAACAATCTGGGAGAAACAAACCCTGATGTGAAATATGTTAACTAAAACATCTTACCTTACCTTTCTCAGTGTTCTGGGAAACCTAGAATAATGTAAGTGATAGCAAAATACATGTTACAAATTGGAATTTACACTGGACTTCTTTAGAATTGGGATCCCTGTATATAATTTTTGATGCAAAATGGCCTACACTATTAGAAGTTTCAGAGTAGCAGCCGTGTTAGTCTGTATCCGCAAAAAGAACACGGAGTACTTGTGTCACCTTAGAGACTAACAAATTTATTTGAGCATAAGCTTTCGTGGGCTAAAACCCACTTCATCGGATGCATGCAGTGGAAAATACAGTAGGAAGATATATACACACACACAGAGAACATGAAACAATGGGTGTTATGTGTATGGTAACACCTATTGTTTCATGTTCTCTGTGTATATATATATCTTCCTACTGTATTTTCCACTGCATGCATCCGATGAAGTGGGTTTTAGCCCACGAAAGCTTATGCTCAAATAAATTTGTTAGTCTCTAAGGTGAGACAAGTACTCCTGTTCTTTTTACTATTAGAAATCAGTATGATGTCCAGCTAAAAGATCAGGGCATTCATATTATTCCAGTTGCAAGAATTCTATCTTTTTTTTTACCGGCCTAAGAAAGGGGTTAAATATCTCAATATATAGACATAGATTTTCTCTCATTTCACAATGCAATATTTCTGTTGCGTTTTATAAACAACATAAAGACAGCAAGACATTCAAAAACCTGTCTCTGTCTAATAGAAACACAATTTTCAGAAGCATTAGTAGAATGTAAAATAACCCTCTTTTTATTAATATTCTACTCCTCTCTCTCTTTTTGTATGCCTGCAGTCATTCAATACAAGCCTCTTTGATCCTCCTTTCTTTCTCAAATGATAATATGGATATGCAAGTGGAGTACAAGATCAGACCAGGATGTAAGTAATGACTTTTTTTCCCCATGGATCCCCAAATGTGTCATCTATTCAACCTTATCATTAGCTTAAAGAATGAAGGGCCAGATTTTTAATGGGATTTAGGCACTTTAAGATGCAGACGGGTGCCTAGTGGATTTTCAAAAAGACTTAGGCATCTAACTACCATATTCCCATTGAAATCAATGGGAAATAGACACGTAGGCACTTTTGAAAATCCCACTGGGTGCCTAAACGCCTTTAAAAATCTGGCTCCCATTAGCTAGTGTCCACTACTGAACCTGGATCTTCATGGCAGAGTGCAGTCATGAAGCCATAGCAACAGTCCATAATTTAAATATATTTGATACTGAAACAGATTGCATCCTTTGCATGAGTTTTGTAGCTCTAACACTGAGGTAATGCACTTCTTGTCTCTACTGTACTTCTAACTGGTTGTAATTAACACCTCCCTCTCTAATACAATCCCCTTGGCTCCTAGAACAGCCTTATAGAGTGCACTGAGCCTAATGAACATTTCAGATGTGGCCCTCATTTATGATGAAGGATGCGTGAGATTAAAGTGGAATCAGGTGGTTGAGAGTTGTTGTCAGTTGTTCTGCAGGCATGGACGTCAAGCTCAATTGTAGCCTTATAAGAATTGAAACTCATTGTAATCAGATGCATATAAATGATCTCAGGTGAAAAGGAGTTTGGAAAAAATAATCATTTTGCTTCACCTCACAAGTTGCAACCTTCACTCCCAAACGTTTTTACCATTGAGTATGCGCATAGAATAAAGCACTTGTGTTCTCCTCGGGCTGGATTATAGAGGAAGCTGCTGATAAACAGGTGTTTTGAGCGCTAATGCTTTTAGTATTCATCTTCCATTTGCATCAAATTAGCTGATGCAACAATTCCATTTTGGCTATTAAGTTAGTTTGCAAGACCAGAAGTAAATGAATAAAGACAGAGATTGTTATTTATCAGGTTGATCTTGTGCTTAAGGAATGGGATTGAAATACACAAGACCTTGGTTCAATGCCTGGTTCTGCTACAGACTTCTTGTGTGACCTTGGGCAAATAACTTATTCCTCATCTGTAAAATGGGGATAATAACGCTCCGTTTCTCAGAAGCTTTGTCCATTTCGATTGTAAATTATTCAGGGCAGGAACAGTGACTTATTCTGTTTGTTCAGTATCTAGCACAACAGAGCCCCAATCTGAGTTGAAACCCTGAGGTGCTACTGCAGTATAAATAAATAATAATAATTGGTTTAAGAGGTTTCTTTAATGTAGATTATGATGAATGATTGGCACCTAAATGTTTTGCCCTGCAAACAACTAAAATGTGTTTTACCATGATAGTGAAAAAACACAGATTTAGAAACGGGGTTTAATAAAATCCTTTCCAGGGAAAAACTTAAACAGAGGCTCCGCCCTTAACATAAGCATGTTATTGTCAACAGTGGCACAAGGAGGAACCAGGGAAGGAGATGTGGCTTGTTCTTTTACCTAAACATTCCTACTACTGTCATTTTTCAGGTTTGTCATATTCACTGTCTTGACAGTGCAAACACTACTCTGTAAAATCTGTCAAAGAGGCCAGTTGATTTCCTACATCTTCTGACACTTGCAGCTCTTTAATATCAGGCTGTCAGAACACCTAAGAGAAAGACAGGTGCTTACTTGTTCAGTGCTGTTACTGTGACTACCATCACACATACTTTAATCATTAGCCTTATACTATGAAATTCTGACTTTTATACCCTTGGAGTTCCAGGCTGTAAAATGCTACTGGCATAAATCTATCTTATGGGTTAGCTAGCTCACTTGCCCATGGAACTATATTTATAAAATGAATCCTTTGTATTTTATGAAGTGTACATTATTTTTTCTAAAATTTTCTACTGTGATCTGTTGCTTTCACTGTTGTTTTTTGTAACTCTTTCTTGAATTTATGATACCCACGGGTGAAACTCAGTTGGGTAACAGTCTTCTCTCTCTTAAACCAAGGGAGATTAGGTACAGTCATGAGCAACGGGTAGAGCTCCAACCCAAGAGTAGTCCTGGAAGGCACTGGACTCAGCGAAACCTCTCTAAGCCACATCTCCTTCCTTGGGTCCTCCTTGCACCAGGCTTATCAGCAGCACATAGCCACACCCTCTGTGCCGGCTCAGCTCTTCTGGTCAATGAGCGGAAAGGGGAGGGATGGATTCAAAGCACTATCCATTCCTAACCCAGCTGTTCCAGGGGGGAGTAAGAAGGACCCACTTCTTCCATGGAGGATAGGTCCATCAGTGGCTATTAGCCAAGATGCAGCCCCATTCTCTGGGTGTCCCTAAGCCTATGACTACCAGATGCTAGGACTGGACAACAGGGTGATGGATCACTCAATAATTGCGTTGTTCTGTTCATTCTCTATGAAGCATCTGGCTGCTGTTGGAACACAGGATACTGGGCCACTATGATCTGACCCACTGTGGCCATTTTTATGTTCTTAGGTTTCATGAAACCTTCCACACCTGAATTCCACATCCCATATATTGTATCTGAGTTGAATTTTAAGTGCTTTGAAGCAGGCACTATATATTTTTGTGTGCTCTACAAAATGCTGCATATTTAGCTTTCAGACCCGAATGAGTATTATTACAAATATTGAAGCATTTTTCCTTATTGAAGTGCAATAATATCAAGGTATAGCCAGATCAATGATCACAATTCTCAAATTAGTTATTGGGGTGCAACATGCACTTGTAACACACAAGTTCTTTTTCAGGTGGCTACTTAGAGTTAATTAAGAAGATGAAATTGATAAATCACACACAGAAACTTTAAAGCTTTTGATAACTGTGACAGGGTGCTGAGTGAGAAGCACTTAGTCAGCCCCTGCCACTCCAGCCCCAACCAAGGGGAATGGGTTGGATAGCCCTGTGTCTGCCTGGTAACGGGCAGCACCTGCCAGCCTCATTAGCCAGGGCTATACAGGCTGGCAGGAAGCCGGAAGAAGGCGGGTAGAGAAAGCCCAGGCACAGTGGGAGGCGGGAGCCCTCGGGTCTGTTGCTGGCCAGGCCTGCATTTGGCAAAGTTGGCTGCGAAACCTGTACATAAGTGGAAAGTGGTGGCGGGAAAACAACTGTAAATAAAGAACACTGGTGTTGCATCAAGCTGATGCATTCCTGACTGATTGGAGAGGGCAACAGGGGCCGAAACCAGAGTGGCCCAGCGTGCACCTCGCTACAATAACACAGACAAATGTAACTGAAATCATAGAAAAATCAGTATACAGAAGTATAAAAATAAGATAACTACAGTAAAGTGGCTTCCTGCCCTGTTCATACTTATAATCTTACATTGTGCATACTTACAACCTTCTGGAGACCTTTAGAAACAAAGATGGAAGAAAGTGTAAGTGGAGATAACCCCAAGAAGAAGGTGCTGAGTTAGGCTTCCTACCTGGCTGTCCCATGTCATCCCCGTGTCCTAACACCAGGCTGGATAACCACATCTTTTATACACCTTGTCCTATTCCACCCACGCACCTCTGGGACCATATCTGATGAGGTTTCGGACCCTGCCCATGTGTTGTATTCTGGCTAACCATAGTTAAACTTCCGACCGTTATCACCTCATTTGTGTCAATTAACGTCCCAATAATTTTAATATGTCAATGCAGTTAGCTCCATAGTTACTTTATTGCAAAAGTTCCCTACGAGTAGGGTGACCAGATGTCCTGTTTTTAAAGAGACAGTCCCGTTTTTGGGGACTTTTTCTTATATAGGTGCCTATTACCCCCCACCCCCTGTCCCGTTTTTTCACAGTTGCTATCTGGTCACCCTACCTACGAGGCTACCATACGTTCATTTCTGGGTTACCTCTTTATCACACAGTGCATTGCTAAACTATCACAAGAGACATACTGCAAAATTTTATAACATTGGGTCAAACACATAATACTCTTGCTAGCTTATACCAACTGCCAACTTCCACTGGGCCTCACGTTAGGCCCTTAACACCTACTGCTGAAGACATTTCGCAGGCCTCTTTTTAAAACCTGTATTTTGGTTCTTCTGTTTGCTGTTACAGCTTCAATCGCTTCCATTACTATTTCTATACACATGCTTAGCAGACAGATTATATTTTACCCCCCAAAAAGATAAGGTCAGGGGTCAACAGTCAACAAAAGAAATGGATTGCTGTACATGCCTATGAACATTAGGCCCAGCATATCCTAATTAGGTACATGGGAATCATTTCTAACAGAAAAGCTTGCAGTTAGTCCAGACTATTTTATAAACCCCCTATCCAATGCAAATTTTAAACTGTTTAAAGAAAATCAAGCAACCCAAATATAAACAAACACCACCACAAACAGCCCTGCCCTGTGTATTATTTTGAACTTACAACGGATCAGTCCACAAATAGTCTGTTAATTGTGAGTACCGCCAGAGCCACCGCTTTCTGGAACTGGAGCAATTACATTCTCCAATTTTCATAACATTCAAATGAAAGCCCGAGTCACTTCTTTATCTCACTGCTGCGTTACAGGAAGAACACACAGAGATATGGGTAATATACGCACTGTCATTCCAAGAAAAGCCAAGGCTGTGTGCGAAGAGCATGCTTATTACACGTGCCCAGCAAATGAAACAGATATCCTGTGTTCTTTCTGCTTCTTGGCCGAAAAGGCCTTCATAAATTCTTCTCTGGCAAACAAGAGGCAATGATGTTACTACAGAATTGACGGCAAGCATGTTTCACGTAGAGGAAGACAACGATTCAAGTAGGTGGTGCACGCAGTGACCATCATATTGAAAAAGCTGCTGGTTTAAAGCAGATGAGACCTGTGCTCTGATATGTAGAATTTTTTTTCCTGTGAATTCTATTCATAAGATGATATGAAAAACATTTCTGAGGTAACAAGATGTTCCTAAAAGCAACCAATGTTTAATTCAGCACTGAATTATCTTGAAATAAATTAGACATTAAACAATAAGAAATTTCCATCAAACAACACCTTTGCTGTATCTCCTTTTCTTCCCATTATAAATGAGCCTTGGGTCCCACTGTCATAGGGCCAAGTCCTCAGTAAGGGCAAATCCACATAGCTTCATTAGCTTCAATTCTTTCTTTTAGGAGAGCTCCCAGCTACAAAGTTTGGGTCTAAATCCAGATCTGGACTCACCCAGAGTTCTGGAGTGTTCAGATCTGGAGTTCTGGTTTTGCCCATTACAACAGAAGAAGTCAGGCTCAATGTTCAGATTCAAACTCTCCCAAAGTTCACAGGTATTTGGAGCCAGAACGTTGGTGTGGTTCCAGGTCTGATTTTCCTTATACAGTGTTAATATTAGGTCTATGGAGTTAGTTTTGATTTCACAACAACTTTAAGCAAAGCTAAAGCAACCACACAGGGACACGTGAAATGGAATTTCAACAACAGAACCTTTCCTCCAAATCGTTGCTCTGCAATTGAAAAAATCCCTTTCACGTGGACCTGAAACTGTATCCAGAATGGTCACAAATTCTGCTGCTTACAGACTAAGGGCGAGAGCCTATCCTCAGATCTGAATGCAGTAGCAGGTGTGTGAGTGCACATCGAAAAGGCCTGCTCTTAAGGTTTTGTTTCTTTGTTCTTACTGCTGCTTGCAAACTCAAGGAGAGAATATTTAAAGCAGAGGTCAGATGAAATACTTGTTATGAAAACTCACCATGCAAACTCCATTCAATTCAATATTTTCTGACATCCCCTTGACATCTTGTCAACGTACACTTGAACTGTACTGCTTACCTTTACTCCCAAGCCCTCTCCACTTCCTCTGTTCTTGTAACTGATGAACATATCACTATCTTCCCTCTAGCTCAGGCCCTGAGCGCCACCTTCGGTTCTCTCCTCTCCTTCCCTGCATGCATCCAGGCTGTGTCTAAATCTTACTGCATCTCCCTTCATGACATCTCTAGCTCATCACTTCCTGTTCTCATTACTGAGACCTCCTCCTCCTCCCGGACACCTACACTCCTCCCATCCTCCTTTCCCCAGTACAAAATGTTGCTAAGATAATTTTCTTTGCCTGATCTTATCATGTCACTCTCCTCCACTGCTCCCCCACCAAATCCAAATCAAACTTCTCATTGTCCAGAGCCCTGCATAGGTCTGTATTACTGATCCACCCATCTCTTTCCACATCACCCTCTCTTCCCCTTCTGCTTCTCAATACCCCATTTGTCTGCTTCACATACAACTTCCTCCACACAATCTTCCACTGGGAAAATGGAAGAGATCACCTAGGGGAGGGAAGAGGAGACCACTAGGACAGAATGTTGAAGATCAGAAATGGGAAAACTACGAGAGACAACGAGGGGATGGTTAGACGGATAAGAGGAGAACCAGGAGAGTGCAGCGCTACGAAAGCTCAGAGAGAGGAGAGCGTGCGGTAAAGAAGACAGCACAGTTTGGGAGAGCTGAGATGTTTCACCACATATCTGACGAAAGACAGAAAGAAAAAATGTTTTTTGTTAGCTTTCTGGAGTTCTACTTTGAGAAGTTCCAAGACTCAACAGACAACTTGTCTACATCTTCTTCAAAAACTCAAAGAGATTTCAATGCAATCAATTTAAACTAATGCTCTGAAATGTCCACTGTAAGGAAGATTTTGTTCAGCAGAGTTCATTCTGCTCCAGCACGTCATACAGATGCAATTTATTTTTAACACTACATAATGACTCTCTGATGGCTGTTAAGAGACCAAAGCTTCCAGTGGAACTTGCTGCAAATCTGAATGCTTGAGCTGGTGGTATTCTGAATAGAGAGCCTAGAATGCAATAATACAGTAACTCCTTGCTTAACGTTGTAGTTATGTTCCTGAAAAATGCGACTTTAAGCAAAACGATGTTAAGCAAACCCAATTTCCCCATAAGAATTAATGTAAATAGGGGGGTTAGGTTCCAGGGAAATTTTTTTCACCAGACAAAAAACTATATATATATATATATATACACACAGTATAAGTTTTAAACAAACAATTTAACACTGTACATAGCGATGATGATTGTGAAGCTTGGTTGAGGTGGTGAAGTTAGAGGGTGGAAGAGGGTGGGATATTCCCCAGGGAATGCCTTACTGCTAAATGATGAACTAGCATTTGGCTGAGCCCTCAAGGGTTAACACCTTGTTGTTAATGTAGCTTCACACTCTACGAGGCAACAGGAATGGAGGGAGGGGAGACAGCATGGCAGACAGACAGAGACACACACCCTGTGTTTGGGAGAGAGATAGAGATGTGCATTGCCCCTTTAAGTATGTGGACACCACTCTAAGTACACTGCCTTTTTAAGTATATCAGGAAGTTGAGACAGCAGCTGCGGCCAGCAAGCTCTCCGTCTTGAGCCCTGTTGTGTCCCCACCCTGCTCTATATGGAGAAGGGGTAAGCGAGGGGCAGGATCAGGGGGGAGGGGTACACCCTGACAGCCCCCCTCTTCCATTTTCCTCCCCCTTCCCCCCCCGCACAGCAAGCAGGAGGCTCGGGGAGCAGCTCCAAGGCAGAGGGCATGAGCAGCACACGGCAGTGGGGGGAGGGACAGCTGAACTGCCGGCAATTGATAGCCTGCTGGGCGGCTGCCACACAGGGAACTTAGGGGAACAGGGAGCTGATAGGGGGGCTGCCGGTCCACCCTGGTTCCAAGCCCCCACCAGCTAGCTGCAACGGGCTGCTCTTCCTGCAAGCAGTGGACAAAGCAGGTGGCTGCCAAACAACGTTATAAGGGAGCATTGCGCAACTTTAAATGAGCAGTTCCCTAATTGATCAGCAACGTAACAACGAAACAACGTTAACCAGGATGATTTTAAGTGAGGAGTTACTGTATTGCAGGGGGAAACTGAAAAGACGGGGGAGTGCTGTCTTACTCACAACCCCGCCACTCCCATGTGAACACATTTTTCTCACATCTAAACCATCACATCACCTTTTAGATAGTGGAGAATCGAACCCTGAGAATTTTGCCTGAGTAATCACTCAATGGAAGAACAGGACTTTACTAAAGGATGCTAATAAGTGTCATGAGTTCAGAAACAAAGCTGTTGCGTCTGAATTTTAGCAGCATTCTCACTGGTTGTGACCAGGAAATGCAAAAGGATACAACTTGAGTGAGTGAGTGAGAATCAGTGTGCTGTTGTCTGGTTCCTTGAGTGGTGAAAGGTTTTGTTCTCTGCTGTTCGCTTCCCACAGCACATTAAACTTTTGGTGAACTACTGATTAAATCTTTGGTGCTTAAATAATCATCATCAGTATAAGAAAATGATTTCACCATCACAGTCTACTCATTTGGATATCATTAACCAGATTTCTGCTGCTGGTATAAATATTTTAATCTAAAAATAAGCCTCCGATCCGCTCTTAAAAAGCAATGATAACAAAACAGCATTATATAAGAATCAGTTGCATATCACAGAGACATAATACATCCAGCATTTATGAGAATACCTGCACATGCAAGGGGCAGAGAACAGTGGAGGGGGGGGGGGGAAATCAGTTACTCCATTTAATTATTTAATGCAATTTAACTGAACTTCAAAATACAGTCATGATGAACATCACAAGGGAGAAGTTAGGATTAATAGAAGGCTATGTTCAAAACAAACTGTCTTGTGGACACCGCCCCGGCATGCACTGTTATGCAAACTACAACCCCTTTCCCATTTGCAATTATGAAATATCACTATAGGAATTGGTTATATGGAGCAGCAGATTAAGAAATATGGCACATATAGGAATATTAGGAAAGTGATGTGTTTTTAGCTGTCTTTAAATGCCATTTAGCAGCTGGAGAGTAGGAAGGAGAAGCCAGCTCCATGTGATCAGCCAGCTTCTCGAAGAACACCACCACATACTGAGTGGACCCACTGTGGTCTATGGAGCTCACTTGGAGATTCGCTGACACTTTTCATGAGTTCTAAGAGGAGTTAGCTTCAAGTCTGAGGTTTCAGACCGATACAGAATTCTCTAAATTAAAGCAACCTGCATGACCAAGTAGATGGGTTGCTGTGGGTCTAGATGCTAACGATTACATTCTGTAGAAAACTGCACCTTCTCTTACTCCCTGGAAGATTCGGAGCCCCAAAGTTTAAAAATGTAGAAATTTAATGGGGCAGTGAAATTGAGTGTTTTGCTCAAGGGCACAGAGGGAGTTGAAGGCAGATTCAGCATGAGGACCTTGATTCCCAGTCTGGCGCTCAAAACACTCAACCACACCTCTCTCTGGTGACAGTAAATGCCCTTTTGGAATTCTCCCACTACGACATTTAATGATATGAATGCAACATCACAAGCCAAGTTTTCAGTTCCGACATTCTACCTTGGCAGCAGAATGCCTCAGAAGAAAGCTCAAGGTGTGACATGCCTTTCACTGCTCTGAGAGACGTACACTCCTCACAAAATGCTCAAGTCACCTCCTGTATTCTGCATCAGCAGTTCCCATTCACTTTTGTCTCCCATATGTGAAGTTCAGAAATAATTAAACAACATGAAGAGTATTTCTAACGTACTGTGCTATTAACGTGTATTGAATTGTGTTGGGATTAGTTATGAAATGATAACTAATACCCGCATTATATCTGACAGAGATTAAAAGCCTACATGTGGATGAGCCTAATCCACTCATTGCTTTATGGACCCAAAGTCCTTCAGACAGTGTTACAAATCCACTTGTTCCTCAGCGCTGAAATTAGCATTTAGATCTAGGTTAGCTGAAGATGTATAAAATCACGTTTACTCTAGTAACAAGTACATGGACTGTATTATGGTGATGCAATGTGCTCCTGATCCACTGACTTCACAACAGAACATTAACAGGAATACTGACACACAGGGCTATAGTCTCCCCTTTCTTTTCCAGCCATGTCGCCATTTTGGGATCTTCAAGCACTGGTGTGCTAGTTACTTTGGATCAGAAGCAGGTCATGGGCCTGAATGGCTTGATGACTCTCTTTACTATACATGTTTTATTTTATAACTTCTCTCAAACTTTAGTTTTCTACACCAGACATATATGATTGTCTTATCTCGCCTATAGGGGGATAGAAGTTGCCTAGTTCAACTATAGTTTTTGGTGGAGGCAGCTTCTAGGACCTCCAGCTATAAGTGATATTCTGCTTGTGGAGCTACAAGTGTGGGATGTAAGAACAGAACTGATCAGGTCAAGAGTTTCAAAAGTGACTAGTGATTTCGGGTGCCTCAAGTTATGGGTTCCAACCAGAGATACCTTAACAGGCCCTGATTTTTAAAGAGTGCTGTGCACATGCCCTCTGAAAATGGAGCCCCTTAAAAAGTGTCTCAGCTGGGCCCTCAGAAATCACCAAAATCACTGTTCACTGTTGAAAATCTTGGCCTGAGTTTTAAATGAATCAATACATAAAAGAAGTTGGGTCTGAGTGGAAGTTTGGTGAGTAAATATCAATGAGTTGCATTTTAAACTCTAGACTGTAGAGACTTCTGAATAAGAAGTACAGGAACTTGAAACTTTTAAATTTATCAGATCAGTTTTTTTTCTGACCTGATTGATAATTAACAGGTATAAAGTGTAAATGAAGAGGTGCTGACTGGTTTAAACTGGTTTTAGGGAAAGAGCTGAGTGATTGTCCTCAAACAAAGGCATAGAAGATAATACAAATAAATCAATTTAGCAATAGGTTGCCGTGAGCTGTGAGAGGACAGAATAGAGGCAGTAATAGAGTAAAGAAGAAACTAAAGGGAAGAGAGTTAGGGCTAAAATGGGCTAGGCATTGAGTGACAATAGGAAAACAAGGGACCGGACAGGACAAATAATGTACTCGGAGAGAAGAGAAGTGAATTTATTGCTGATGACTGAGTGCTGTGGTATATTTCTGGCTGTTCAGACTGTTGATATCAGAGAGTGGGTGTGGAGCATTGTTTGGAAATTAGGGATCTGGGAGAATGACTATGCAGCTGAAGAGTAGAGTCAATAACGTCTGCTGAGAAAGATAAATATGAACAGCTCATTGATGATAGATGGGTGGTGTTGTGTTTCGTAGGAGAGCGCACAGAGGGGGAGCAGCAGGTTATAATGAGTTACATAGCAAGTGTGCCATTTAACTCACTGGATGGAATGGTGAGAGACAAAGTAACAAGAAGGGATGTGGTTGTAAGTAAAATTACATCTGGATTAGAACTGAGGGGAGAGTGGTTTCAGATAGGTTTGAGACATGGAGTGATTGCTCAGGGAGATGTGGATAATGGGCTTTTGGCATTACAGCTGGAGCTAGGGAAGAAGCAATCTGAGGGAAAAAAATCAGAGGAGATATGTTAGGCAGCTTGCAGTAGTGTGTTATGTGGACAGTAAGTTCTGGTAGCATCCATAGTCAATTGCCAGTCCAATATAGACGTTTTGGAGATGACAGGATTGATGCAGGAAACATGAAGGAACTGGTAGAAGTCATATATGATGCTGGAATAAATTACAGTGAAGGAAGAAAGCTCCAAGATAAGATTCAATCACTGCTATTCTTGGGGGGCCTATTTTTTTCCTCAGCGGATACAATTAACTCCCATTGACTTTAATAGGATCTCTGGAATTGAAGGAAACTTGCATTTGTCTGGCTAATGTCAGTCACTGGTAGAAGGAGAAGGGGTGAAAATATGAACAGAATACGTGAAGGCTGGAAATATGTCTTTCTAGTCAAGTGGGCTGGTATCCTGGGATGAGCTATATCTCAGTCTGCCCATGGGATCTTACTACCACTTCTCCATCCTACAGGCAAATTCTCTCCCTTCTCTTCATAGCCTTTTTATTCAGGAAAAATCAAAACTACAATAAAAAGAAGTCATGAATGCATTAAGCTGAACAGATTGCAATTTGATGTGTGCTTAAGTTTCTTTAATTTGAAAGACCAGTTTTCATTAATACTGCTCAGATCTAAGGATCATAAAATGCATAGATGATAGATAACTAAACCAAACTTTTGCTCAGCATGGGCACAATCTGGATGTTGTCAAATAGGAGTTATTAATTTAGTAGTAATAGATAAGTGGGTTGCTGACATCTGAATTGCTTAGGCAAATTCCTCAGCATTATACAAAGATTTTGTCCCTTACACTGTTTTTCTCTCTCTTTCAGATGGATGCCCTGTATCTTTTATTGCATATTTACATATAGAAATCTATGGCTGGGTTTTAAAATGATGACATCACAGGTAAAATGCCAGCATTGCTGAATCCTGAATGTAACTGCTGTCTGCTTCCACTACTGTAAAACAGTGAAGTTCAAAATTCCTGGGTGTCAGAGGCCTCATGGAGAATAAATATATGTTCAGTACTTGATTTATATTTTTCATGATTCAATCTTGTATCCAGGGGGAATCGGAAACATCAACTAACATGAACTTATTTCACGCCACAATGGGTCATGGCGCCCAAAATCTTTATTTCTACTGGAAACACTGCAATCACATATGATATTCCTGTGTCAAGATCTTGTGACGGAAATTAAATTCCTAGTACGCAGGTAATTATACCTACTCTTACGCTGTGGAGATGTTTGCACTTACAGGCTAGTGTGCCAACATTTTGCATTTATATTTTCAAAAGATGTGAGACATTTCCATTTGACTCAGCTATCTTCCAATGACTTTCAACATCTACACACCAGCAGACCTTCTTTCACTTTTTTATTTTTAAAGATAAATTGCTTGGTGTGCTATCAAAGGATACTTAAAATTTAAAAATAGAACATATTAGGCTGTCATTCTTTCAGAGACGCAGGTCTTGAAGAGTCTGAAGTAGTAGTCTTTATATGACAGCATAATAAGGATGTCAGCCTTTTTTCCCCCTCCATCTTTTTGAACGACATTTTCCCCAGCAGGGAAAATTAATACACTTCAAAAGATATAAAGAACAGGAAAACATGCATTAGACATCAGTGTGATTTTCTAAAATGAAACAGTGTGCAAATCACATTCTTAATAGATTTTGGTAAACTAGTTCCTTTTTAAAAAAAAAAAACACGGTTTCAAAACACCAGCCTGTGTGTGGCATTACATTTGCTACTGAGGTGTGGAATATTTTTCTCTTATGTTATTAAATTTCAAAAAGATATTCCTCAGGGCTTGTCTTAATTCTGTCATCTGTGCTTCTGGTAAAGATTCTTAACACTTGGACAGCTACCTCCCATTTGGATGCTAACAGCAAATCAATCAAAATGGCAGCTTCCGTATTGGATGTAGGCTTTTAGCAAGATGCCAGGAAATGTTTGTACTTCATCACTGTTTAGCTGTTTTTTGTCACCAAATGAGAGTTGCCCATACCACTTAAGAAGAAAGACAGCCCCACACCGCGACAGGGCCATCTCTATAGGGTCAGACAGAGGTGTGATTATATTCATTGTTTGATCTTTGTGAAAAGAATGGTTGCCATCAATGTAAAGCCAGAAAGCAGAGAAAAGCAAAGAGATATAAATAAGATCAAAACTATAAGAGGACGGAAAAAGACATAAAGATAGAAGAGCAAGGGGAAAGAAAGGGATATACATGAAAGAATGGGGGGAAAGGAAGATCAAAGAAATGTGAATTAAGTGAAATGTTAAAGTAAACTTGGGAAAAGAAATTGAGGAACAAGAAAAAAAAGAAATGGAGCAATTACAGGAGGTTCAGATTCAAATCAATAAGTTGGGCACCAACGGTGATAAACATTACTATTGATATCTCTTCTGGCTAGGTTTGTGTGTGTGTGTGTGTCTCTCTCTCTCCCCCCCCCCCCCCCCCATATATATATAACCAAACTCTGTAGTATATGAGCACCAGTTGAACACAGCTATCAGAGGCAAGTAGGCAGGAGAACAGCTTTCCAGCCAATAACCAATGGGAGTGAGCCAATTTTGTTGTTATTTGGGCATCCAGTAGCACTGAGGAGTGTAAGGAATCCAAAATTGCAGAACAATCTGAGGGTAGAGGCCCCTGAGAGTTATTCATATTAAGGATGAGGGAAAGTTCTTCAAAGCACTTCCAGCTTCCTACCAGCATTGCTTTAGTCTTGCCTGGGTTCAGGCTAGTCAATTGTGAGGCTGATTTTGGGGTAGGCACTGAAAAAGTGGGGAGATGGTGTTGCTTACATTTAGATGAAAAAGACTTGCTTGACTACTGCTGGCACTTCAGCTGCTGGTGTCTCACTGGTTGTCCTGAAGGCATCATGCTGAGTAATAAGGGGAAGAGGATAGGACTTTGGAGACTATGGGAACTGTGGTCCATACCAACCATCCACTTTCAACCCGAGATGAAGGACCTGAGCCATTTTTTCAGAGTGTTTCTGTTCAGCACTCCAGCCTTGTGGAGACATGATCAATGTTATCGAATGCTGCAGATGGGTCCAGCAGGAAGACTATAGATGTACTTTTTTTATCTGCTGAATAAGAATAGGTCAGCCACCAGAACACAAAGTGCTGTCTCTGTATCATGCTTGAAGTTATCAGAGAGGGATCCAGAACACTAACAGTTGATAGGTGGCGTTGAAGACCTTTATGCTAGCTTCTTGATTAGCTTGTTTTGTAATAGAATATACACCTGGAGTTACTTTGTGAGGTCTCTGGCATCGAGCCATAGTTTCTGTAGTACTGATCCAGACTATAGCACATTTTAGGATAGGTAGCAGATTCAGCTTGTTAAAGGAGGTGTTGACAATCTCTTTTATTGGGGTCCCCAAAGCCTCTCTTACCATCTATGAAGGGCAGAGTACAGTCATTCATGGTGATCTTGACTGTTTCCCTGACTACTGTGTGTGTGACTGGGCTAAGTTCTTTGAAGCAGAGAAGTGCGTTTCTGGTTCTGAGCTTGGCTCATGGTTCTTGGTGCTCTTTAGAGGCTGCTCGATGCGGGTCATATGCTGTGTAAAATAAGATAATTTCTTGCACTGAGAGGCACTGCTTCTGGTGTTGACTGGATATAGTCTTAGTTTATGAAGAAATGTACAGTCTGGTAAAGCTCTTGCTGCCTGTGTAGTAGAGAAGTAGGATCTCTTAGCATCCTTCACAGTGGTGGCATAGGTTTCAAGGAATTCTTGTGTCTGACTGTATCAGACTGCACTCGCCATCAATACCATTTATGTTTTCTTCCTTCTCGTTTTTTCTGTCACAGGTCCGTTGAAAACCATAGATAGAGTCTGTGTGAGCAGGAGGGAGTATGTTGGTGCTAGGGTGTCTATAGCAGTAATGAGAGAGTAGGTGTAATACCTCACTTATTCTCTACTCCTTGGCCTGTTGGTTGGGAAGAATTTTCTATAACTAAGATAGGAATCTTGCAGGTATAAGGGTTATCTGAGGCAGATAATGGTGGTGGTTTCCTTTTGTTATGCAACACAGAAAGTGCTTCTTTCTGTCAGGATGAAGAAGTTGTTTGATCAGGGCAGGGGTCAGTCCCCGTGTTTCTTATTTCCACAGCCACGTCTTTTAAAAGGAACCAACTTGAAAAAATTATTTGGAAAGAAAATGATCACTAAAAATACTGAGCATTACATTTCTTGTCTTTTGTGAAACAAATCAACCAAGCTGACACAGTGTTTGGCAATCCTGCTGAGCATTTCTGCATGCAGAATGAAGATGAAAGAGAAAAGGATGCAAAAGACTGGCTTTTACTGACAGGTCAGCTAAGGTGACTGAACTAACAGGTTAGCTATAGCTCCAGTATATACAATGTAGTGAAAATTTCCCCTTTCCTTTTAGTTTAGCTTTGAACTGACAAGGTTTGCAATACTGTAATTTACTGTCTCCCAACAATATGAAGAGTGGTAAGCTTTTATAACAAGTAAGCAAATATCAGAGCTGAATGGTTTTAATTCATTCATCAATAGAGAGCTGTTGGAAATTACAAAATGGTATGGAAAAAATGATAATTCTTACATTGTGAAAACTGTGTTATGCTAAAGAGGTTCTATTCATGCTTACAAATTGGACTCTTGTAGAATTTTGCAAGCATTACATCACAGAATGATTGAGTTTTATGATAAGTGGATTTGTATCTGCTTCGGGTAATTCTTAAAACTTGCATTGGAAATACTTCTTTTGGAATAAAATGAGGTGAATGTCAAATCTCCTACCTCTATGGAAGAGTTCGAGCTTTTAAAGATGGGATGAAATTGGCCAAGAACTCCTTTCTCAAGTCGATATTATGAATACAAACCCACAAGCATTCTTCCATTTATGCTAAAATGACATGTAATCACTATAGGGTACATTTTTAATTTACCATATGAGTAAATTATTAATATTACAAGGAGTCATGCAGTTAATCATTGTAGACTGCAGTGGAAATGTACCTTTTATTATACCACATTATGCTAGTTTATATTTGAAGAAAAGTTAGGGAAATTACAATTAATTAAAAAAAATATATGCTGGAAATAATGTCTATATTGGGATGCACTTGACCCTGGAAGGAGAAAGGAAATCAATGGAGAGGCAGAGAGAGGTAATCATAGCTGTAACAGTTACCAGAATCAAATTCTGTATATAACTCTACTAGTAAATTTGCATGTCATATTATTTTAATCATGAATTATTACTGAGAAACAAAAGGAAATAATGGTGAGGTAAGAATCAGAACAGAAAATGCATTAAGAACATATGCCCACTGATAAAAAAAGATTTAAGATGGTGGTTGCTTTCCCATCATTTTAATACTGACTTACTAGACCATAATGTAATAACTATTGCCTGTGCTTCAGTCACCTTGGATCAATATGGTGATGAAACAAAATAACTCAATATTTTTATTTAATCTATTTTAAGGCAATATTAATATAACAATGCCCCTAATCTGGTCATCTGTGGGGGCTGAGCCGGTGATCTCTGGATTTAAAATCATGAGCTGCCACTGCTTGAACAAAAGTCTGTAGGCTGGAAGACAGTTGCAGACTTATAAACCACTTATCTTGTTCTGCCACTAGAGGGGGACAAAGATGCACTTGGAGAGTACATTAAATGTAACTGGATTCCTGTTAATGCTTTCCTTAAAGGACAGTGGTGCAATGCAAAATTGTATGCCAGACTATTTAACGTGGATCCTGCTAATAAAAGAACAAAAGCCAGCATCACAATCCAAATGGCAATTGAAATTCCACCAGCAATTAATGATGTTTCATTTTGTCATGGGTGAGCAAATTACAGGACAAAATGGGCAAATCCAACCCTACAATACCAGGATCTTATACTGAATTTTAATAAAGGGCCAAATATTGCTGCCTTTATTTACATAAAACTCCCACTGGCCTAGAATGCTTTTAAGTTAAAATACCGTATTAGAGGAACTAAAAGGTCATATTTAGATTTGATACCATAATGGAGGGTGACTCTCCTAGGGTAACACAGAAACTATGTGCTTTCAAAGGGGATATTTTAATATCAGGAGGATGGGGGGAGGGATAGCTCAGTGGTTTGAGCATTGGCCTGCTAAACCCAGGGTTGTGAGTTCAATCCTTGAGGGGGCCACTTAAGGATCTGGGGCAAAATTGGTCCTGCTAGTGAAGGCAGGGGGCTGGACTTGATGACCTTTCAGGGTCCCTTCCAGCTCTATGAGATAGGTATATCTCCATATATATATATATATGGTTAAACACAGGCTAAAGAGCAAAGTAACAAAAGAATTTAAAAATCCCCCACAGAATCAGCCTGCAAGATCTTTAAGAACACAATATTAGACATGCTCCTGGTTTCTTTACCTCTGAGCAGAAGGAGAAAAAGTAATAAGAGAGAAGGGTAAAACCATCATGATTAAGCAGCAAAGTTAACCAGAAGAAAGAAAAGCATCCTAAGATTGGAGTCTGTATCAGATAATGTTCAAAGCTGGAAATAAAAAAAAAAAAAAAAAAAAAGGGAAAAAAAAGATATGAAGAACAAACAGTCAAGGAAGTTATGGTGTAGGCTGCAATGCTCAAGTGCTGTAATTAACCAGGGGCCAAGTCTTGGGCCTCCACACCTCCATGGCATGGAGCCCCCTGGAACTACCAGACCCAGCATGACATTCTTAAGGGAGAAACGACATCAGTGGTAGATACATGATGCTAGCCAATCCTGTGCTTACGTCCAGTTGTAGAATTCATGGGGCTGATTCTCCACTGTTACTCTGATTGCAGGTCAGTGCAAGAGTAACAAAGGTGTAAAACCCATCGAATGGCATGGAGAATCAGGCCCAATGTCTCCATCTTATCTGGGTGCTGAAAGATGATATCTGGCCCCTCAAAGCCACGAAAGAAAGAGCTGAAGATCTGGTGTCAATAGAGGAAGATCATGAACTGTGACGCAAACGAAACACTTTTCCTGTAAGCACTCTTTAAAAGCACCCGAAATAAAGGAGAAGAGCAGAAAGTAAGCAAAGGAAATCAGCGCACTTTTTTCCCTGCATTTATATCAAGTAACCTTTCCCTGGCTTACAAGCCTTCCATAGAATACTAAAAAAAAAAAAAAAAAAAAAGCAACACTTAAAAGCAGGTTTGCTTAGTATTCCGCTCTCACAGTCCTTTTACACGCAAAGCTCCCATTAACTTCTGTGTGAAATAATGACAAGACCCTTCATGAATTTGGTTCAGTCTTATAAATGCACTTTCACCCCCAGTTATGAAAAGAATCATCTTGTGCTAATGTGCACTTTACGCTTCAGATCTACGGGGTGACACAGAACCGTGGTCTCAACTCTCTTTCAAAGACAAAGTTTGTAATTTCCAATGCCCTCACTTATTTTAAAATGTATTTTAGGCTGCTGAATGTTGGGAAATGCAACCTGTTTGTCTCTAATGAAGGAGAGGCTCCTTTCCAAAGCTGGGCTTCTGATAATCACAGACCGTGGAGGCTGTGAAAGAGCTGTCATTACCAACAGATTGATGTTCTCTAGTATCTTGGCAGCGGATGCTGCTACTGCTGACGGGCTCTACAGCACCAGGGCTGGATGAGATACCTTTCTGTTTTGGCACTAGAGAGGTTTGTCAATCCTTCAAAAGCAACTGGAGGAAGCTCCAAGTCAGAAATCTGCTTTTTGGATGGTGACAGAATCACTACATGGAGGGACAGATGGAAACAAGTGATGGACACGCACGTGGAGGATAGGGAAGTCACAAACAATGGGAAAAGAGGTGGAAATGGAAGATACCAAGAAATATACATGTTCACTGATGTGAAGAACTGTAGCATTTCAAAGAATTCTACCAGTTGTTATGATAGCTGGGATGGAAATTTGTAAGGGATCTCAGCCCTTACTTTTCAGGACATGAGCCTGTCACTACATGCTTGAGGTTAGCCAGAAACTTCCCCTATGGGCATGTTATTGCTAAATTGCCCATTATAAGGGTTTTGCACCTTTCTCTAAAGCATCTGGTCCTGGCTACTGTCTGAGGCAGGATGCTGGACTAGATGGACCATTGGTCTGATCTGTTATGACAATTCCTGTTTTTTCTACATATTTCTAGGCTTAATTCAGGTTTCATTTTGGCTTCCTGATTCACCTTACAAAAGGATGAATGTTACATGCATAAATAAGGAAAAAGCAGAGGGTATGTACCTGTCCAAACTATTATTCAGCTCATTCAGTTTTATACACAGCATCACTGCCTGATTCAGACATAAAAATATCTTTAGAAATGAGTTTCAGCAGAATCCCAGTACAGCTACACTAAACAGTAGCCTGCATTAAAGTGGGATGAAATAAATATTCCTTACATATCCATTTTACCGGATACACAAGATTAATTATTTGGATCCCCTTTCAGAAGCTACATTAGAGCTAGCCAGAAAATGGAATGCCTCTCCTGCAGGAAATTCTGACATTTTGAAATTTGTGTTGGTTCTGAATCAGAACAAAATTTCAATTTTTCCCCCCCAAACAGAAATTCCAATAAAATAATATATTATAGTTGAGACAAAATCAGAAGGCCAAAGCAAAACACTTTATTTTGATTTGAATCATTTTGAATTTTCTCCATCCAAAATTTTATCAAAATCGACATGTTCTTGCGAAATATTTTGATTTTGACGAAAGAGCATTTTTCAAGAGAAAATTGTTGAGTCAACAAATTATCAACCAGCTGTAGTTACAATAGTGAATTGTGGTAACAAGGTATAAGGTTAACCTTGATTTCAACTATTCATAAAAACAAAGAAAGAAAAGGTATGTGTTTAAAAATAAAAATCTATCCAAGCCTTGTAAAAAAAAAAAAAGGATGAATATTAAATCAGCTAGATTGACAGTGTCAAAAGAGTTCCTTTCAAGAACAATGAACATTTCTCTCTCGGGTTTAAACCTGAAAAGGGGACTGAATTATTTCAGAAAACCTGAAAACTCTTTTGATTTTAAATCCTTGTGAAGCAAAGTCAAGTTGAAGCTGTCATTATAAGGGAAGTTTTGTTTGAAATTCCTCAAAGCTTGTAACAGTCTGATTTTAAAGGTTAAACCAGTGAAGGAAACACAGGTTTGTTATATCCTGTTCTTCCATAAAAAAACAGCCAATCAGATTTGAGGCCAAACTTAATATGGAGAGTGATATTTACTGGGAACCCCAGGGATATTAAAAACCTCTAACTCTGCCCACTTCTGAAATGATTTCTTACTAGAATTTGGCTCAGCTTGAATTTCCCAGCACTGGACACCTGTGCAGAAGACTACTGATAATTCTTTAGCATATGAGAATACAGAAGTGTATTTCTCTTTCCCTTTTGCTGCCTGTGTTTTGCAGAAGAACAGGCAACTCTCATGCCAAACTGATTAATTTCTTCTACTTTATTTTAGCTCTAAAGATTATAGCACTCTGGACAACATAATTTCTAATGTAATATTGATAATTGTGGGCTAGGTTTGCCCACAGAACAAAGGAGCTATATTTCTGCTTCTTTCAGGAAGAGGGAGGGATTATGCTAATTGGCCTAATGTCTATTTTAAATAGACAAACACATTTTCAGCATTGAAGTGCACATTACAACATTGCAGACTCTCCTCTTTTTTTAATAAGTAATAAATAAAATTCCTGTCTCACCTCTTGCTTACAGGTGGACTTGTACATAGTTACAGTTAAAATGCATTGCTGTACAGAGGGCGATGTGATACACAGAAACACTGTTCTGCATCTACCATGAATCTGATGAAGTGGGTTCTAGCCCACGAAAGCTTATGCCCAAATAAATGTGTTAGTCTCTAAGGTGCCACAAGGACTCCTCATTGTTTTTGCTGATACAGACTAACATGGCTACCCCTCTGAAACCTGTACATAACTACTGTTAAGCCTGTGTTTAACTTTGAGCATAAGTAGTCTTGTTGACTTCAGTGGAACTACCCACATGCTTAAAGTTAAGCACGTGCTCACATGTTTTGCTGGATCAGGACCTGAGGGATGTGAACTGCTTTCTCTTATGCCCTCTTGTCAGTTACTTTCCCTCCTACCACCTCATCCTTTACAGATATACTCACTGACTGATATGTAACTTGCATCATCTGCAACTCTAGCAGATGAAGTTAGGTGTCTGGGTGATAAAATCCAGGATGTCTGATTACTTCATGTCTATCATTTATTTAATTAGTCTCTCTCTTTTGCAGAGATACAAGAACAGAGACCACACAAATTCAATGACTTTCCTCCAATACACAGGATGGAAGAAGGCTTTTCCCAGAGAGTTCATGTTCAACACAGTATTGATCCAGGGTTGACATGTTTAGGAGCTGGCAGATTTCCAGTGCAAGGTGATTCATCATTTTGCAATCAATTGAGATAAATGAATTTGCTCATCTGAAATTATTTCTCCAAGTCCCTCTATGATGAAAACATCAGGAACCATGACCCTCACTGCATAAATACTATTTCAGTGACCCATGCAGTACACACCCAGATCTGAGCAGGACCAACACACATGCAAGAAGGTCCCTTTTGAGAGCAGTATCTGGCATTATATGAGCAACTATTGGGATCAAATATGGCCAGTTTCTTCAGGAAAAGTGGATATTTTTCAGTATCAATTGTGGTTTCTGCACATTATTTGGGATTAAAAAGATGCCTATCTAAAGCTCCAGGCATCCTTGACATAAATGGCAAAAAACAGAAAAAATAACCAGCAGCAATTCCCACAACAGCCAACAGAGTAGGGGCTCAATTCTGCAAGGTCAAGTACAATCTGGCCCCAATCCAGCAAAGCACTTAAACAAGTGCTTCACTTTAAGCACATGAACAGTACCATTAAAGTCAGAAGATTAAGCCCTATATGATCAAACATTTGATATCTGCAAGAATGGCTCCCACCACTCCACCTCCAAGTTGTCTAATTACATAGCTAAAATCCATGCAGCTTTGTATAGTGACCATAAAATAAATATTGTATATATGAAAATCTGGGTACTCCATCCTTGTTGCAAATAACTAGCCAGATCCAGTTGGCAAAAGGCACTCTTAGCCACCAGCATCACCTGGGATTCCAGGAACTAACCAAGAATTCCCAAATTCTAAGTCTTTTGGATAAAACCCCAAGATTTAGCGCCGCCTCTGTTTCCTCAAAAGTCTGCTTGTGAGACGTTGTTGGGGAGCATCTATGCATTTCCCTGCAAGTACTGGAGGCTTGGGGGTAATGTCTATATATTGCCCAGGGGTCCCAGTGCAGCCATTCAGGTGGAAAAGGCATTGGTGGTGGCACCCACGGGTGTCCATACCACCCTTGAGTATCAGGTCTGGAATGATGTCTCAGTGGTTCTTGTAATTCTGACCTAATACTTCCTTGTATGAGTGGTGAGTGTTGGGACGAAAAACTTCCCCTTCCTCATTGCTGGAGAAAGGAGAAGAAGATCCGGTTGGTGGAGTGTGAGGAGGTACTGATTGCACTGATGCCGTATTGGTGTCAAGGAGGGGTGACTCTGGTGCGACAGCCAGTCTGAAGTCCTTATGCACAAGGAACTGTTGTGGTCCCGGTACCGAGGGTGGTACCTGTATTTGTTGTGGTACCAGGAATTGTTGTGGTGCAGGGAGGTGTTGTGGCGTTGGGAGAATCGGTGCTGATGTTGTCTGCATCGATTGAGGTATAGTAGGCTTCAGTGCTGCTGTCTCTGTGCTATGCACCAGTGAGCCAGAAGATGGTGCTATGATCTGAGAAGCTGCAGAGGTACTCAATACTGAGTGTTTCGCAGCTGCAGTCAGCGCCAGGGTGGAAGGGGCAGTCTTTTCTCTGTCTTCCTTTAGAGAGTCTGCACGCTTAGGGTCTTCGGCTTTAGTGGTACTGGAAGTTCCTGCTGACTCACAGATACTTAGCTGGGTCACAGTCGGTTCCGATGATGTGGAGCCAGTTGGGGAATGCTCCTTTTTTGATGAAGTCTTTGTAAGAGAAATAGTAGCTCTCCTTTTTGCCTGCCTTTTAGAAGACCTGTCCCTCCCGGGTGGAGTCGAGGAGGGAGGTCTGTCAGAAGTCAAGTTAGGCGATCCGTGGCCAGGAGAAGTTTGTGGTCCCGGGTCTGAGGCTGGGTGTAGAGATTTTTCCATAAGTATGAGTTTCAGCTTAAGTGCCCTGGCTTTCCTGATGTGGGCCTTAAGATTGTGGCAGTGTGTGCACTTTTGGGGTACCTGTTGTGACGTTATGCCCCATATTCTTTATAGAACTATGCTTATGATAGGAATATGGCATAACTAAGATATGTTTTATGCAAGATGGGTCATGTGCGGTATCATTGGAAAGGTTATGATTTACTGAATGCAATTCTCCAATTTGTATGCATGTATCCTTTCTGTATCTGAAGTTACGAATATTGACTATGTAACAATTACAACTGTGTGTATACTTGGGGAACGCCCACCAGACAGTACACAATGAGTCTGGATGGGCCGTTAGGAAAGATAATGAGTCTTTGAAGATGCTGATCTCTCATCTTCCTGGAGTTTCTTCCTCGGGACGTTACAAATAAACCGTGTCTCATGGTTACTTTAACACTGCAAGGTCATGTGATAATGTCACCTGGTACAGAGTATCACCTTGGACACTGCTGGTATTTTTCCACTGGAAACAAAGGATTCCCGCCTTATGTAAACCCTATTTAAGGCTGGGAAGCGAGTTAATCAAGGCTCTTCTCCACTGCCTCCCCGCTCAAGAAGGAAGACTGCTGAAAACACCTGAAGAAACAAAGGAACGAAGCTGGGAAAAGGCCAGGACTGAGTCCAGGCTGAGACAGGGGTCAAGCCTGCGAAGATAAATAACTGGAACTCTGAGCTGCAGAAACTCTGCAGCCCGCCTAAAACAACATTTAGGGTGAGAAATTACTATTTGTAACCTGTTTCTTTGGTGTATTAAGCTTAGTTTGTGTTTTGTTTTATTTGCTCAGTAATCTGCTTTGTTCTGTTTGCTAGCCCTTATAATCACTTAAAATTTGCCTTTTGTAGTTAATAAACTTATTTTTTGTTTTTCCAAAACCCAGTTTGTGCAATTCATAACTGGTGGGGGGGAGGGTGGAGAGCTGTGATTATCTTCCTCCACATTGAAGTAGGGGGCAATTTTTATGAGCTTACGCTATATAGATCTCTATACAGCACAAGATATACAGCATACAGCACAAGATATACAGCATACAGCATAATTTTGGGTTTACTCTCCAGAGGGTGTGTACACAGGAGTACTGGCCATTCCCCTATCTGAGCCCTCTCACAGAGAGCTGATCACAGGTTCTTCGTGATTCTACAGCTTGGTGTGTCCCTGCCTGCGTGTGTGCTGGAAGGGGGCTTGAGAGCCTGTCACAGCAGCACAGAGTAAGGGAAACCCAGGCTGGTGGGACAGGCGGACTCAGTGGGACCCCAGCATATCTGGTGGCATCCCAAAATGGGGATCCAACCCATTATGCCTGTGTTTCCCCCAAGCAACAGACACACCGGGAATGTCCGCCCGAAATTGGAATTTCCACTCGACAGGAAAGGCAATGTTTAAAGCCTGGAGATCCAGGCATTCTTGAGCAGAATTATCCCTGAGAGGGATAAAATAACATAAAATAATTTGTTTTTAAACAAGTCTTAACTAAGGAAGGAAACAAGTCTTAACTAACAATTCTAAGTATTACTCTACAGCTAATCCTAACTCTATTTCTGAGGTAAGTCATGTGGAGGCACTGCTGGAGCTCCAACTCAGACCAAGAGTGGTTGAGAAGGAACTGGAGGGGTGGCCGCACAGCGCTTGTTAACTGCCTCTATAAGAGCAAGATGGGGAGACACATGTGCCACCCACCGGGTACTGCTGTCGAAATTCTGCGACTAGAGGCGCCGGGGGAATCACCAGAAGTGGAGCACCCACCACTCGAAGAAGAAAGTACAGATACAGCATACAAAAGGGAACAGGAATGCTTCATATAAAACCTCAAAAGGAGGTTCACACAAAGCTGAGGCCCAAGCTTTACCCTTCAGGGCAAAGCAACAGAATGGGTAATTTAGTTAACTGCACATTCTTCAGAAAGCAGAAAACATTCGTTTGGGACCCTAACAAGACTCTCTTAATTACTTCTGCTAATGGCCCTTATCATGGAAACATGAATGCTTCGAGAGCCAAGTCCTAGAGCCTACACAGTGTATATTGTAAGAAAGCTAGTATTTTAGATGTTTGACTATGCCTTAAACTGTGCCATTCCAAAAAGAACAAAACAAGAAGATTTCCACGGTCTGAAAGATACACATTAATGGAGCTCCAATTCCAGCTTCCTCTTTTCTACTCAAATCTTACAAAGCAACCAGGACTGTTACTTCAGATAACTCACCAATGGGAAGGACTGCTGGGGTCTGAGGACAACAAAGAACTTGCCAGGAACTGAGCTTCTGCTTGTAGGAATCCATGCAGAAAATCTACTGTCCAGGCCAGATGTCTTTAGACTCGAAATTAGAAAAATTTCTGTGATCATTGCAGAGACTGAGCAGAGAATCGCCTTTGCAGAAGAGTGTAAGGATTTTCCAGTTATTCAGAAAAGACTATGTGTTTTGATAATAAACCCAAACACTTGGAAAACAAGTTATGATGCTCAAACCTAAGAATACTAGGTATTGCGGAAGGAGCTGAAGGCAAACAGTTGATTGTTTATAAAATCAATCTGATAATAGTTATGGGGGAAATGCATTCACTCACCAAACAGAAGTGAAGAGAGAACAAAGGCCCCTCCAACCATTAACCAAAGAAGAGGATAACCATGTGGCCATCACAAAGACAAATAAGAAGTTTTAGCACATGGAAAATTTCTACAACTGATCAGATATGGAGAGCAGTGAACCTTGTTGACAGTAATACCTGTCTCAGCTATACCTCATTTCAAGGCATGACACTCAATGTAGGCTACGTTTACACTGGTGACTGAACACAGGTCCAAGCACGTGGTTGTGCCAGAACCCCCCTTATCATCCACATTTACATCTCAGAAACCGGAGTTTCAAGGCATGTATGGGGAAAGAATGCTAGCACATCTGAGGTTTGTTGGTATGAACACACCTTGGGCTGTAGCATGATCACTTATCTATGCCAGTTTGCAGTGTGGATGGGGGTAAGGGGCATGCCCTGTGTCGAACAGTCTCCCAGCCCTATTCCCACAATGCTCTGACCATTACCCAATTCTATAAAGGACCCTGTCCCCCCATTTTCACTCATAATAGCAAGCTGTGGTGACCACTTCACAACAGTTTTCCACTGCACTCTTTTCACCAGTACACACGAACGTGAAACATGCTCAGAGAGCAGCCACCTGGTCAGCTGAGCAGAGCAAGGTCCTAAGAAATGTGTGATCGGAGTCCACCATCCTCCAGGACTTCTCCTGCAGCACAAGAAACTTACACCTGTACCGGGAAGTTTCAGAGAGGCTGGCACAGGCGATGATTCACCATATTCCAGCGAGTGCTGGAAACAGATAAAGCATCTGAGGTTCCAGTACTGGAGGACAAAAGACAATGGCAAACCTAGGTATTTGTGAAGACATCTTGCTTATGTAGAGCCATTGTAATTCTTTTACAATTATAAGAGTTTTAACTGTGACATGCTTTTTGGTTATAATGACTATAATATTTCAGAGTATGATCTCACATTGCCAAAAAACAAACTTGCCTCCTTTATAAACAAGCATTTTAAAATAAGTGAGGTCACCATATGTTGGCATTATCGAGGCTTACGAAATAGAAAATTCAAAAAGAACCATGGGGGGTGGAAGAGAATCCTAAGCGGTTCTGTCCCAGCAGCTATTGGACATAGAGAGAAAACCAATACAGATGAGGATGGTACACATAAGTCAATGTGAAAAAGTAAAAAAAACAAAATTCCACCTTGGCATGGAGAGTCATAGAAACATTCATACACTAGATTACAAATCAGAAGTGTTAGGTAATAGCTTTCCTGCCAATCTCCATTTCACCTGTTGCACCAAAAATAATCATCATATTAGTTGAAGATGGCAAAGCACGTGTTCCCCATAACTGACTCTCAGCGTTGTAGGGAACAATAATAAATCAGACTCCTTGTCATGTATTTCCATCTCCTTTTAATGTCAGACAGTCTTTCCTTTTCTTTAGTAATGCAAGTACATAGCCAGAATAAGACACAATCCTGGACTAATGAATAAAAAAATGCCTTTGGCTTTGCTGATGGCCCTAAGAATTCCATTGTGTATACCAGGATATGAGCATGTAATCAGGAGTAATATCCTTGTTTTATGACCTCAAGTTTTCTTGACAGAGAAACACCTAACAGAGTTATAAGATAAAGGTTCAGAATGATTTTTGAGGCCATAAGGCTTTTGAAAGTCACTTTTATTTCGTTTTTTTAATGGCACAAGGAAGGAACAGGAGCAACACAGGTGCAATAAATGACTTTGTAAAGAATCTTTCCTGATCTTCTCATCCTAGAATCTCTGTCAAAACCACAATTCTAATATTTGTATTCCTTGTTTTAGCTTTGCTAAAACTGATTCTGTTTTGGGGAGGGAGGTGTTATTATCTTTGGATTATTTCTTCTAAACTCATAAACTTATCTGCTCAAGGAGGTTCCTGACTCAGTTATGACATTCTTGTCAGTATCATTATGTCTTGAACTAATTTTCTCAAATTTGTATCAATGAAGGTAATTGCTTCCAGCATGAAATCAGTCTCCTCTTTACCACATTATTACCTGGTGATAGAAGTCTTCAAATTCTCTGGAATCACTCAAGTTCACCAAGAGAGGAGCTAGGATTAAATATTTGGATAAACCTCTAGATGGAGCAATTCTAATTTCAATATCCCAGTTTAATATAAGCAGATTGAGAAATCTTAGTTTAAATTATTATTAACAGTAAAAACATTTTTGTTGTGCCATAATTTTACATTAGGCTTTAGAATAATAGAAAATGACACACTCCTTGTCTGAAAACACACAAGACAAGCTATCCCTAGACAAGACTACACTTCAGGGAGAGAGGGATGGAAGGAAGGAAGGAAAGATTCCTGGAAGAAATGGATTTTAAGCAGGGATCTGAAAGGGAGGTGGAGTTGGCAGGTTCTCGTAGACTCAGAGACTTTAATGCCAGAAGGGACCATTGTGATTGTGATACTGCACCATGTATTCTTCATAGAGATATTATTATGATATGATTATGGCATAATTATGATGTGTTTTATGGAAGATAAGTCATGTGAGATATCATTGAAAAAGTTATGATTTACTGAATATGATTATCCTATTTGTATGCATGCGTCATTTTTGTATCTGAAGTTAGGAATATTGACTATGTATCTGTATTACAAATATGTTTACACCTGGGGAACGCCCACTAGGCAAAAGGCTCTCAGTCTAGATGGCTGGCTGGGAAGGGCCCATTCAGGCTTACCTCCTGAGGATGCTACAGACAGCTTCCAAGTTATGGCTGCTGTAACACTACAGGTCACTTGGTGCTGGTCTCCATCTTGGGATATCAGTAATTTTCCACTGGCTGGCGTGGGAACCAAGCTTGGAGACAAAGGGTTCCCACCATATGCAAAAGCTATACAAGGCAGGGGAGTGACATCATTGTGGTTCTTCACTGATTCCCCACCCAAAGAGACTCCTGGAAACACCCGAAGAACAAAGACTGAACTGGAGGAAGTGCTGGACCCAGGCTAAAGGGATTTTTAGCCTGTGAATGGAACACCTGGGGTTTCTAAGCTGTACGCCAGTGCAGCTTTCCCCTTAAGAATCTTCAGTCTGCTTGCATCATCATTTAGGGTGAGGATCTGCTATTCATATCCAATCTCTTTAGTATATTAAGCTTAGATTGTGTTTTTGTTTATTTGCTAGGTGATCTGTTTGTTATCCCTTATAATCACTTAAAATCTATGTTTTGTAGTTAATTGTAATTAAACTTATTTTTGCTTTGCCTAAAGCCAGTGTGTGTGGGAGTCATAACTCAGGGCAGAAAGTTGTTGTATATTTCCTCGCCACATTGAGGGAGGGGGCGAATTTCATAAGCTTACGCTGTACAGTTCCCCGTGCAGCGCAAGACGGTATCATTTTGGGTTTACACTTCAGAGGGGGGGTTCGTGCCTGAGCAGCTGGGAAGTTCCTTAGCTGGAGCCTTCCCATGCAGAGCCGATCACTGCGTCTGTATGTAACTGCAACTGGGTGTGTCCCTATCTGTATGTGTGCTGGAGAGGGCTTGAGAGCTTGTCACAGCAGTACAGTGTAAAGGGAGACCAGCCTGGTGGGACAGGCGGGGTCAGTGGTACCCCAGTTCCAGGTGGCACCCTGGGGGGAACCCATCACAATGATCATCTAGTCTGACCTCCTGCACATTGCAGGCCACAGAACCTCACCTACCCCCTTCTGGCTGAGTCACTGAAGTCCTGAAATCATGATTTAAAGACTTAAAGTTATAGAGAATCCACCATTTACTCTAGTTTAAATCAGCAATTGACCTGTGCCTTAGGCTGCAGAGGAATTTGCAAAACCCCCAGGGTCTGTGCCAATCTGACCTGGGGAAAAATTCCTTCCTGATCGCAAATACGGCAGTCAATTGGACCCTGGATCCACCAGTCAGATATCTGGGAAAGAATTCTCTGTAGTAACTCAGAGCCCTCCCCATCTTGTGCCCCATCACTGGCCGCTGGGGATTTTTGCTACTAGTAATCACAGATGGTCCACATGCCATTGTAGGCAGTCTCATCAAACCATCCCCTCCATAAACGTATCCAGTCCAGTCTTGAAAGAAGTTAGGCTTTTTGCCTCAACCGCTCCCCTTGGAAGGCAAATCGGAAGTTGGAGACTATTACTAGGGGCAAGGCCCCTCCCCTTCCTCCTCTTTCTTTCACCATTTTAGCCATCTGTGGATCAGCCACCACTCCGATTTCTGGGCCCTGATAGAAGGTACAAAAATTAAGAAGGTGAGAATGTGATTAAGAATAGAGACCTGTAAGGCAAGAGGTTCGGGAGAGCTAGGGAGCAAATGAGGGAAATTGCTGCTCCACGGATAAAGATCTTAATAAGACACCTGGAAAATATGTTGCCACTCTCAGATAGATCCCATGCATCCCTTACCTACATATCTGCTGTCTACATTACTACGGTGATTGGTGTCTTATACGGGATTAATACTGCTGCACCTTAAGGCTCACGGTAGTTACAAATAACAAATGTAACAAATACAAATAACATTAATATCACTATCATTTAATGATCAACAATATTAGTAATAAGCGTTTGTGTTTTTTTTAAATTTTCAGCACTAAAAAAATCAGTTACTAAAAAAAAATCAAATGTAAGGTGCCACAAAATCTTACTGCGTGTGGGCAGAATTACTATATTAACATTGTTAATTCGGAATTTGGATATGCAGAAAAAAGGTAGCTGCTTTCTTAATATTTGGGGTGAAATCCTAGCCTTATTAAAGTCCATGGGCATTTTGTCATGGATTTCAATGAGGACAGGATTTTATCTTTGGAGGTTGATCCAGTACAACCAGGAGCGCCGCCAGCTTTTCCGGCGCCCTAGGCGGCGGAAGGTCCCGCCCCCGAAATGCCGCCCCTGACAGCGGTGGCGGAAGGTCCTGCCCCCAAAATTACGCTGACGACCGGGGCGCTGGCACCCCCCAAATAGTAGTGCCCTAGGCGACCGCCTAGGTCGCCTAATGGGTTGCGCCGGCCCTGAGTACAACTGATATCAAGGGGAGATGTATCAGCACTGGATCAGGCCCCTGATTTGCACAAGGAAACTCCTATTTGCATGTGCAGTTAGGGTAATTATGACCCCAAGGAAAATGTATATTGCGCGCACACATAAAAAGTTAACAGTCTGGCCCCACCCTCTGTGGGCCTACTGTCTCACTCTAATTAATAGAAGAATATAGAATCCAGTCAGTCACATGCAATATAAAAGCTCACTTGTGGTCACATAACTATGTTCCCTCAAATTCCCTCCTGTTTAAAATGAGATGTGCTCACCTCACAAAACCACCAAGCAATCTGGGGCAATCCCCCCAGGACTGCGATATTGAGGGCATTTCAGGTCACCCCTCAGCTGCGCTGACAGGGCTGTGTACAAACATTTACTCCTCATGCCTATGCTGTGTCCTGTTCCAGACAGTCAGCGGCCATCACTTCTGTGAACACTAAATCAGACCATCACTTATTTTTTATACCTGTTGGGTTTCAGTTTAATTATTTTCCCTTTAGAGATGATTATGTCGCTTCAGCAGTTTTCTTGCATTCTGCCTCTAAAATTTAAAAAGCTTTCAAATCTAAGGCATAAAATCTGGACATATTAGGGTGCCAGCCCAGTCCCTGCTTCACCACAAGCTTCTTGTATGACTTTGGGCAAGTCACTTACCTTCTCTATTCTTTAGTTCCCCGTCTTTAAAATGGGGATAACAACTATTTCTCTAACTCATAGGGGTGTTGTGAGCAGCAATACATTAAAGATTGTGAGACGCTCAGATACTGTGGTAATGGGAGCTATAGAAAGACATTGGAAGGAGCACAGAGCACTGTGACTGGTATCTATAGAAATGCTGTATGCACCAACGTAAGTTAATTCTTAGACTCCACCAAATTACATCACGTGGCTGCTACCCATATACACAGACTGACTTCCAGCATACAAGTCTGTGGAACACATTGCCACAAGATATCACTGAAAGGATTGGGTGTTTACATAGATAACAAAAATACCCAGAGTTTAAAGATTAAAAACAACCAAGAGTTCTGGAAGGGATATACAGCCACCTAATTCAGGGTATAAGCCAAACTCTTACTAATGTGGGGTAGGAAGAAGTTTTAGTCTCTGCAAAGATTTTCTGGCGCCATCCTTTGAAACAACTGGTGCTGGCCACTGTGGGTACTGGACTAAATGGACCACGGGTCTGATCCTGTCTAGCACTTCCTATGGATGTCTGCAAATCCAATCCAGATTTAGTTATAATATAATTTATATTCGTTTCCCCACTGTATTAGACCGTGTCTACACTAGGCCTTATGTCGGCAAAACTTTTGTCACTCAGGGGTGTGAAAAAAACAACCACTCCTGAGTGCCATAAGTTTTGCCAGCATAAGCGCTTGTGCGCACAGTGCTATGTCAGCGGGAGACACTCTCTCGCCGACCAAGCTACCGCTGCTCGTTGAGCTGGTTTTATTATGTCGACGGAAGAGCTCTCTCCCGTTGGCATAACATGGCTCCACGAGCGCTCTTACAGTGGCACAGCTGTATCGGTACAGGTGTGCTGCTGTAAACTTGTAAGTGTAGACCTGGCTTTAGTCCTAATTCCATATTAGAGACAGACAATTAAGTTTCACAGTAACTTTCATACAGAATTCACTGTGGGAAACTGAAAAACATGTGATCACCAGAGAATGCAAGCTTTTTCTGCCAGTGGGCCAAAGAGCAAGAAAACAACTGATTGTATTTCACTGCGTATTTTGGATCACCTTTTACACAAACCCAGAGAATGTAAGGATAAGAGCTATACAGAAAAGATGCATGAGTTTAGTGGCACGAAGTCACTAGTCACTTCCAAAGTGATTCCAAAAAATGAGTCTTTTATTTTATTTTATATATGAGTTGAATCTTTCCCCTGTGTGCTGGGATTTTAGATAGCCTAAAAGTTTGCAATGTCTGTACTTCAAGTCTGGAAAAGCTTTGTCTGATTAGAAAGTGTACAAGACATATTTTGGGTGAAAAATGAAATGACAACATCCACTGGAGATGGATCCCACAATGGGCTAGTGTATGTGACTGTCCTTTCGGAAACGTGTCTTTCAACTTGCTAACTTTTGGAACAGGTTTGGGGAAGCGTTTCAGTAGTTAAGTATCCATTTCAGTCCCTGCCTCACAGGAGCTTCAGTGCTAGCAATGAACTGATCCAGAGACAGAGTTAGGTCCAGAGATACAGTTAGAGTTCAGAATAGGGTGGATAAATATATCAAAGCTGAATAAAACATCAACCTATTTTTAAGTGTGTTCTTTCAACTCCTTACAGGAAAAATGCTGCGACATGATACATCAGTGCTACAAAAAATTCATGAATTTAGTATTAATCTTGATTCAGCAGGCTGGCCCTATTCAGCAAAATACTTAAGTATGGGCTTAAATGTTTTGTTGATTAGAGATGGACTAAAACACATGCTTAAATGCTTTGCTGAACTGGATCCTCAATGAATAAAATAAAATAAAATAAAATAAAATAAAAAGAAGGTGAAAAAAATCTCAAAGAGATATGGTGGGAGTTTTATTATTACTATTATAATTTGTATGATGATTGCAGCTAGACGTCCCAGTCAGGGATCAGGGCCCCGTTATGCCTACATCGTACACACACATAATGATAATGGGATGCCAGCAAAATGCTATGATGCTGTTACTGGACAACAAGAGTTGTTTTTATGACTTTTAATAGTATAATCTGTAGTATGGTATCTCTTGGAGGCCCCAAATCCGTGATCAAAGACCCATTCTGCTGGGAAATGCACACATATATAATGATAGTGGGAAATCAATAAAAACATCACACCATTACCATACAGTGAGACTATACTGGTGATATTTAAGATTGCTAAATTAACATAATTTTTCTAAAGTAACTACAGCAGAGTGTTTAAGGATGCAGAAATAAGTCTTCCCCACTATTAGCCATAAACACTGCTGCGAGTGATGCGAATGTGTCTTGTATACCAATTGAGTTTAAAGGTTACTGCACTCCTTTTCTTATTTCCTACAAACTGCACCTTTTAATCAGTAAGACAGCTACTGCTGGATACAGTCAGCTGTATAGATTCTTTAACAATGTTTTCAAAAAGTTTATGGCTCACAGGCAAAAGTTCAATATTAATAACGTTTACATAAAATACTTTTTCTAATGCTTAATGTTCCCTACCTTTTCTGTAAAATTAACGTCAAGGTAAAAAAAATAAAAAATAAAAATACTGGTAAATAAGCGATTGCTCCTTTGTTGCCCATGCGTCATATAATTAATACCATGATGTGATCTAACATGTTAAGGAAATAATAATTTGCCATCAACAGGCTGAGAGAAATTTGTTTATTAGTTTACTGTGATTCAATTTATGAGAATGTGCTTCGTTGATCTTTGCAAAAGAACTTTAATTGGAAATGAATATCGCAATCTATTTACCACACCACTAGACCCAAGCTGCTGCAGTTCATTAAGTTCTACACCTGCTACTTAACTTTCCTATGGGAGAAAAAAATTCTTGATTTAATACAATAAGGAGCAGTCCGTAAGTGGGTTCAAAAGACCACTGTTTTAATCAAGGAATTCCTTTGTTTTCTACACTATTTATATCAGAGCTTGCATTTAGATATTGCACATTTTTACGAGTGCTATCAGCATGCCCAATCATTCGTCCATTGGCTGGCAAGATCTGAAATAAGGGAATCCATACCCAGCATTCAAGGTTCAGAAGCTAGAGCAAGGCTAGAGGAGGGTGCAAGGAGCCTTTCCCAACACCAAAGTACACCCCACACAGAGGCCAGAAACAACTGTAGGGCCCAAATCTGGAGGAATGTAGGCAGACTTCTCCTCCATGCATAGCTGGGGATGAAAGTCAGGGCAGGCAGGGAGAGGGCAGGGCCATACCCTTCCTCCCTGCCGTGGCCCATGGGACTAGCTGGGTGAGCTAGAGGAGCAGACCACACCACCGGAAGGGACGGAGCAGCATGTGTACTCATTGGTCTGTGTGTGGGAGCTTTTGGAGTGGTCATGTCTCCTGACGAGCCACCTCTCCTGCTGGGTTGATGAAGTTCTTCATGGGCCCCTACTCAGGGACTAAGTCGCAATCCAGCAGGCAAACAAAGCCATGTGGGTGGGCAGATGGCATGCTTCCAAGTGCAACAGACTGGGCTGATATCTACTGTACCTACTCTGATGAGGCACTAAGCGGAGGCATAATGGGGCATGAAGAGCTGGAAAGAGGAAATGGCTGACTCAAAATCCCACTGACACATAAACTCCCTCAGTAGCAAGCACTCCCTACCAGCAGCTGGTTAAGCACACTGCTTCCCTGCAAGAATTAGTAGTGCCCCAAGCATGGTTTGCCAACTCAACATAAAACATCTTGCCAGGCAATAGCAGTGCACTGTGATACTAGATGTGTAGCTGGCTAGGTGTTGCTACCCACACTGCACATACCTTTGGGTAGAGATGATTGAAAAATTCACTACAAATAAGGGGGCTGATTCAGATCTCACTTTATACCAATTGTACATCATTACTTCAGTGGAGTTATTCCTGAACCTTAACACATGTGTAAGTGAAATCATAAGGCCCAAAATTGAGTAAAACTTGGGGAATTTTCCATTGAATAATTACTCATGAATAACTTCTTTCCCATTATTCAGCCATTTCTGCTTTTGGCTGTAAGGATAGGATTTAGTCTTTATTTACTATTGATCTTCATAAGTGAGTTTGCCACAAATTTATAGCTCTCCCTGATGCAATATGTTTATCCTGATTAAAAAATAAGATGCCAGCAAAATACTGTACTCTTCTTTATAATGTTCTATTTCATTTTAACACTCTGTCCAATTAAAATAATCCTATTAATGCATTTATCTGCTGCATAATAATTCAGAAGACTTTGAACACATTAATTTTCTATAGGTGACGGATAGAACATTATAATTTTCCATTAAACATCTTTTTTAGGGACAACTCTTACCACATGCCTTTCAATTGACCTAAACCAGAACATTTTCAGTTTGTTGGTCCATGAACGTTTTCCAGATTTTGAACTTTTGTCCTGATTTTGGATAAGACCCATTTTGAAAATTGCAGACATTTTCACAGGATTGGGAAATTGCTTCCCACCCAGCCCCTCCTGCGTACAGCAGAGCAGTGCTCCTTGGATAGGTCCTAGACTGCAGTTGGGAAGGAAAATTCCCAGCTCAGGCAGGGATGCCCACACTAGCTCTGCCCAAGCTAGCGTGCTAAAAATAGCAGTGTGGCAATGTCCGCATGGGCAGCAGCTCAGGCTAGCCACCCAAGTTGTACTGAGGACCTCAGATAGACCCCAAGCAGAGCTAGTGTGTGTATGTCTATCTGGACTGGAAATCACACCTCCCAGCTGCTACTGTGCAGACATACCCATGGAGGAGGTTTGAGGGCAGGGCCAGCATCAAGATCCACTGAGTGTGGAGGGAGTCCAATGGCCTGTACAATCGCTCATGGGTTGCACTAGGGCTTCACAGCATGGGAGAAAGGGATTCTGTTAAGAAAGGCCCTTTTCTTCAGCCTTTGTCCGTGGTCTAGGAATTGAACCTTTATATTCACTTTCCCACTCTTAAAATGTTCCCTACTGGCTTGGGAAAGTATGATTAATATTCTTCAGGAATCCCTTATTAATTCTTCATTACAGTGTAGTCTCACAAAAGGCAAGGGGAATATTATGTCTGGCTTGCTGCACCTCACCAACCATTTCAATAAATATCCTAAAAAACAGACTGTGTGCAGAGAATGAAAACTACTGGGGATTGCTTGTGTTCCAAATACTGCTAGATAGATCACCAAACTGTCTGCTTTAGTAAAAAACAATATAGCACACAGCTAAATCCTGGAATTGGATGCTAAAAGATACAGTGTCATGAATTTGCCTTAATATATATATATACACACACACACATATACATATACACACATCTATATGCTGAATATATATGTTATTTATATTAGCCATACAAAGGCCATAGGAGCCTTTTATATGCTACATTGTTATATTAAATACTGTGGTCCCAAAATACAAGTATGTATAATATTAAAAAATAAAGTACACACAATACATGCAACCTGTAAATAAAGACTATCCTATGGAAATATATGAGAGCTAAAAGAATTTACCTGTGAATGAGAAGAATATAACTTACTTATAGTTATAGGGCTCTTGTGTTATTAATTCAAACGTTTTATTCAAAAGTCTTCTCATATCTTCTCGGTACATACTGCATTTAGTAGAAAGTGTTCCACTGTGCATTTTTCCTCTCTCTCTCCCTTTCTTCCCTGTCATGCCTTAAATATGCTAGAGGCAAAAATCCTGCCCTTGAAAGGGGATGCTGGAGTAGATGCTGGAAGATGTAACAGGTGTTTTTGAAGTTATAATTGCTCTGGATTTTATAAAAAGGAATAGGAGTACTTGTGGCACCTTAGAGACTAGCAAATTTATTGTAGCATAAGCTTTCGTGGGCTACAGCTCACTTCATCGGATGCATGCAGTGGAAAATACAGAAGCCATAGGTTGCCTACCCCTGCCCCAGAGCATGGGCCTTACTTTAAAACACGAAGAATTCTAAAGTAATGCAAGAGGATGTGTAAATCCAGCACCACCATCACCTAAAGCTAACCTGTGCTTAGAGTTGCAGCCATTCTACCAATAAGCTATATTTGATCTAAAATTATCATTTTTGGGGGGAGGATGCAGCTGTTGAATAAATCAGATAACGATTTATTATACAATACGTACATTTACACACACCACATTGACTTTTGCTGTGTTCCGAGACCGTTAAAATGAGGGGAAATGGTTAAAAAAGAGGCAAGCCCCCCCTCCCCCTTTAAAACATAATTTGAAAATACAGTGTAATTCAAATTTAATAGCCTTTATAGTGGTCATTCACCTAAAGGGATCAAATCATATTTCTCTAAAGCTATTCTTTATTGGGTCTGATATATTCGCCCCTCACCTACTAATATCAACAGGAATTTGGGCCCAGATCTAAATGACATAGACATTGATTTTAAGACTCAGTCTAGAATAGTTTTCATTGATGTTTTCAAGCGAAGGAAAACATTTCATACCTTTCCGAATGCTGGCTGGAGTCAGGAAAAGTTTACTGCTGTTTGTGGGAGTGCAAATTAGAGACTGCTATAAAACCTGACTGACCTGCTAAAGCACTGAAGTGCTGGCAAAGCCTGCTTGGTCCAGAGATGATGATGGTGGGAGGGGATGTGTGTCTAATGTAGGCGGTTCACTGTTTAGGGAACTGGATAAAATGTTTGGGAGATGATGATGAAAACTAGGTTTGCTCAAGTTAGCCCTAGTGACAGGATTCCACAGTAAAAAAATATTTTAAAGCAGTGCTGGGGGATCTAGAACTTAACTGCCTAGAGAAGAAGCTGACTCAGCCCCATTAGAAGTCTTCATCTGCTAAAATCCTATTGGGATTGGTGTAGAGGAAGTTGCTACTTTATGAATAGGGTGGCACTGGATGACTCAAGAGGTCTTTTCCAATCCTAACATGAGATTCTACATAAGAATATATCACTGTTCTTGTGGAGTCAGAATTACATTGGTTGTCTACACCCAGATAAATTACAAATGTTAAAAGGAGAGTAACAAAAGAACCCCACCATAAGTAAAGCATTGCAAACAGTCTAGATATGTTCGAGATAACAAAATGATGCAGTGAACAGAGTGTGTTGTTTAACGCTCCCAACCCATATCCTCTCTTGCCTCCATTCCTTTCACACTGGTCACCCACCTCTCCACTTGCTCTTCCCTGCCCTGCCCAGCTCCCAAATGCTCCTTGTCTCCCCCATCTCATTTCTCTTCAACTAGTCTTTTACTTGCCTTATCCCCTCTTTGTAGCCCCAACTGGTCCACGCTGCCACCCTTCACCTGATCTCATCCCCAAATGGTGTCTCTCCTCTCCTAGTCACCATCTCTCTACATCAGGGGTGGGCAAACTTTTTGGCCGGAGGGCCACATCGGGGTTGCAAAACTATATGGAAGGCCAGGTAGGGAAGGCTGTGCCTCCCCAAACAGCCTGGCCCCCACCCCCAATCTGCCCCTCCCACTTTCTGCCCCCTGACTGCCCCCCTCAGAACCTCCAACCCATCCAACCCCCCCGCTCCTTGTCCCCTGACCACCCCCTCCCGGGACCTTCCACCCCTAATTGCCCCCCGGGACCCAACCCCCATCCAACCCCCCCCCCGTCCCCTGACTGCCCCAACCCCTATCCACATCCCCGCCCCCTGACAGGCCCCCTGGGACTCCCATGCCTATCCAACCCCCCCTGTCCCCTGTCCCCTGTCCACACACCCCTGAACCTCCACCCCATCCAACCGCCCCCTGCTCCCTGTCCCCTGACTGCCCCCTGGAACCCCCTGCCCCATATCCACCTCCCCCCACTTCCCACCCCCTTACCACGCTGCTCAGAGCAGCAGGAGCTTGCAGCCCCGCCGCCCATGCTGCCCAACAGGAGCTGGCAGCCCCACCACCCAGAGCACTGGCAGCATGGCGAGGTGAGGCTGCAGGGGAGGAGGGACAGCAGGGGAGGGGCCGGGAGTAGCGGCGCCAGCTCGGGAGCTCAGGGGCCGGGGAGGATGGGCCTGCGGACCATAGTTTGCCCACCTCTGCTCTACATCCTCTCCACCACACCAGGTTAGTGGCTGTAGTTAGAGGAAGAAGAGGGAAGTCTGTGGAAACCTCCTACAGGGGAGGCAGAGGAAGTGGTGCATTGGTGCTTTCAATGATGATGCAGGGTGTAGTGCCTTGGAAGGGATGGTAGTTTTCAAAGAACCCTCCACGTGACCACAAGAAGGTGAGGGGATCAAAGTTAAAGGTTATGCAGGAAGTAGCCAGCTGTATCTCCTGATCCCTGTGGTCTCCTCTTATTCTTCCACTGAGAGGATGATGGATAAGAGGAGAAAAGTTCAGGTCTCAGGCATACAATATGAGTGCCATGAAAGCAGTAGCGGCGCCAGCTCTTCCGGCGCCCTAGGCGGCGGAAAAACCGCGTATAGTCAAAATTCCATTGAGTGCGGTGGCGGAAGGTCCCACCCCCAAATTTGAACGGGCGCCCGCAGCGCCGGTGCCCCCAAAATAGCCGCACCCTAGGCGACCGCCTAATGGGTTGCGCCGGCCCTGCATGAAAGATCTTCATTTCTGTCTTCCAAACACATAGGAGATAGAACAAGAAGAATATGAGGAGCCTGAAGTCCTTATCTTTGCCATACATTTCAAGTGATTCATTAAGTCTTCTAAAGATCTATGAAAATTGCTGCAATATTATGTACATTCAGTACCCAGGGCTTTATAGATAGTCCTGGTTGCACAAACTATGCTGATACCATGGGATGCATTGGTTGATATCCCAGCTGGAATATAAGCAGCTGTTATGCACTAATTACTGAATTTTTAAAAAGAGTCTTTGAGAATAAAAATTATACTCAGAGGGGAAACTTTTATTGTTACTTTGATATAGCGGCATTAATCTTGTAATTTTTGAGGAAGCACTGCAGTTCAGAAATTAAAAAATGCTGTCATAGATGTAAAATTGGAGTCATCTCTAAACATGATGATACAGCTTCAGTACTGTCCTTTCTCTCTATACAGACTCACAGAAAAGACTTATTTCATAACCAGTAACAGACTCAGTTTTGAATGATTGATCTCCAAACCACTGCATAAAATGGCCAGAATAAACGTAACAGCCAAATCTGGTATAGTACAATTTCATGGAAATAAATGTAAAGATGACATTCCAACGATATATAAGAAGAAGCGCAGTTTTAATCAAAGAATCAGAACAACATAATTCAGAAATATTCATTTATGAATAAACGTAGGTAAGGGTCTAAGTCAGCATTTCGAAATTGGATAAGTTGCACGGGTTTATCTATCTGATAACAGATAGATATCTGTGCCAAGGAATGGGAAGCTCTATCATTCCCAGTAGCGATGTTAAAGAGTAACAGAAGACTTCCTCTGTAATTCAAATCAGCATACAGGTCTATCTCATCTTACGCTGGGGTTACGTTCCGCGGTCAGCGCGTAAAGCGAAAACCGCGTATAGTCAAAATTCCATTGAGTGTAATGGCGGGCGGAATCGCCTGCACTACAGGAACAGTATTTCAATTGTTATTTTTCTCTTTTTTTTTGGTTTTGTTTTTGCCGACCGCGTAAAGCTGAAATCGCGCATGTTAAATGCACGTAAGATGCGACAGACCTGTACAAATCAGAGGAAAATAAATGATCTTTGAAGGAAACTAAATTATAATTCCAAATCAAATCTGAACTAACTGAGGGAAAGCGAGAATTTTTGGCTCATCCAACATTTCTGATCAAGAGAATTGGAATTTCCATTTATAAAACATAATTCAAACTAAATGTACATTGGATCTGAATTTAAAACAATCCCAGTTAAAAATTATCCAAAGCAGACATGTATTTGATATCAAAGGTTCAGGTTCCAATGACCTTACTTCTGTTGAATAGTACTTTCCTCCACAAATAACCTTCCTGAAGTCAATGAGACTACTCATGGAATAAAGGTATCAGAGTTTGGCGGAAGGTTACTTAAAACAGGATATGAACATATCACAAATGTTTCTCCGGTACAGATTTCTCCCTAATACATGCAGCTATGCAATAGCAAGTAGTGACCATCCTAGCTTTGAGTACCATTCACAATGGAGCTTGGTGTCAAAAAGAGTTCCTCGTGCAGTTGCAAGGTGGAATATGGCTCTCACACGATCAGTAAAATAATTCCAAAAAAATGAAAAACTTATCTGCTCTGGATGTCAACATCAAGTCCCATCAGCGCCGTTGAACACCAAGACTTAATGCGGATTTATTTAAATTAAACTACTCACACACAAATGGGTTCTAAATTAGTTGCAACCTCTCAGGGAAAGATCTAGGAGCCATTGTAGACAACTCACTAAATTTCTTGGTTCAACACACAGAAGTCAAAACTGCAAATCAGACAGGCTGCATGATACAGAGAAATACAAGTATATCGGCAATGAACATACAGGTCTGTCTCATCTTACGCTGGGGTTACGTTCCGCGGTTAGCGCGTAAAGCGAAAATCGCGTATAGTCAAAATTCCATTGAGTGTAATGGCGGGCGGAATCGCCCGCACTACAGAAACAGTATTTAAATTGTTATTTTTCTCTTTTTTGTTTTGTTTTTGCCGACCGCGTAAAGCTGAAATCGCGCATGTTAAATGCGCGTAAGATGCGACAGACCTGTATATGTGCATATCTTGAATGCTACATTCAGGTTTGGTCACTCACCTGGAAAAGATTGCAGTGGAACGCGAATGCTCCAGAGAAGATCAATGAAAATGATTTTGGCATGGGGTATGGAAACTCCTCTCCCAAAAGAGATTTAAAATGCCAGATGATTAACAATAATTTGGAATATGTGTATATGATGGAAGCATACAAAGTAATGAATGCAAGATTCATTTCTGGGTAAGTGATTGCCTTCTGTATTTGCAGTTCTGCTTTGTTGACCATATATTCATCCCAGCAGATTTACTAGTGTGCTAGGCACTGGAGGAGAAATTTTCAAAGTGATTTGTGTTGCTGTAACTCTGTTCTTATTAACATTAGTGGGACCAGAGTTAGGCCAATACTGAGTGCTTCTGAAAACCCCACCCTAAAAACACTGCTAGTCGTAGGTACAGAACACTGTGCTTTAAGACACCATGACAGGGAGAAAAATGAAGAGCGCTGCCTAGAAGGAGAGTGACAAGGGAAAGAGAGTGGGGGAAGGAGTGAGTTTGCCACAGATTTATAGCTCTCCCCGATTCAATATGTTTATCCTGATTAAAAAACTAAGACTACAGCAAAATACTGTACCCTCCTTTATAGTGTTCGATATCATTTTAACGCTGTTTAATTAACAGAATCCTATTAACATATATATACGCTGCATAATATTTCAGGAGACTCTGAACAATAACGTTTTTCTATTGGTTATGCACGACCATTACAGTTCTTCAGAGAGGGAAGGATCCGGAAAACAGAGAATGACAACAAAAACGATCCTCCCCCAGATTTTCGTAATTGGTGAGCATGGTATAGAGAAAGGCAGTTGAACCTTTTGATTTACCCTCTCCCATAATATAGGAATGAGGAGACTCTTTTGATTTACCCTCTCCCATAATATAGGAATGAGGAGACTCTTAATAAAAGGCAATACATTTAAAACACAGAGGACATACTTTTTCCACCCAGCATACAAATTAAAATGAGTGTGATACTCACTGACACAGGACATCATTGAAACAAACAGCTTAGCGAGATTTATTTTTAAAAAGATTAGACATAGACGTCACAGGAAAATCATTTGCAATTGCATTATACTAGATAAGACACTACAAAAGTTATGAATCCCAAAATTATGGGGCATAAACTGACCCTCAACCGGAGTCAGGAAGAAATCTCTCCTCTCTCGTATCCAGCTGCATTAGGGCAGTATAGGCATTTGGTATAGCTTATAGACCACCGGAGGCATAGAAGGTTGAATAGAAAGACTATTAGTTATTGCCTTACCAGAAAACACTATCAGCTTTATGAGCCTCTTCCAAAGTTTAAAGTAAGTCAGTGGGATTCCTTCCATTGACTTCAGTGGGCTTTGGAACATGTCCTATACACATACCCTTTACAGTTGTCTAGGTTTGCCATTTTAGAGCACTATATTCATTTGTTTAACGTGTTTTCAGTCACTGAAGGTTGCTAAAATCTTACCGAGATTCATTTGCCACCAAACTTTTTTTGAAGGGTCAACTGGTTGCTGGCTTTAATGTCTTGGACCAAATTTTACCCTCAGTTACGCCAGTACAAACCCTCTTGACTTCAGTGAAGTTGCAATGATGTAGCTGACAGCAGAATTTGGCTCACTGTGTGGTTATTTTTGTACAGAAACCAACCTCAAGCTACACAAAAATAAATGCATCAATAAATAAAACTCTGCAGTTTTTGTTGGGGTGTCAGGGAATAGAAATTCTAGGCCGGTACATGCATAAAAGATTAAAAGACAAATGCATGGGGATGAAGGAAAAGAAGGAAAAGAGGTGATTTTTAATGTCTTAGCAACAGATGCCAGCAAGCCAGAGTCTGTGGGCAATGAAAAGAAAAAGTAGATTTAAAAGGTGCAACTAATATTTTGAATTGCTAAAGATATCATTTCCAGCTTGAAATAACAGTTTTATCATACACATTAAAATGTATGATTTGCTTCATTAATCACGCTCATTTCCTTTCCAGAGCTCCTGATATGAATCACACCGTATTTCACAAGACCAACGTAGAAAGGTTGAGTTTTTCCTTTTTACTTGAGTGTTCAGCCTGATTATTGTGAAAATCATTTCCACCTTGAAATGCTCAAATGCTTTGTCTCTGAATGTGGAGGCTGCAATTGCTAGCAACCTCCCTTCTCTACCCGCAGTTCCTTTTTCTATTTTCCCCTCATTGAATCAGAAAGGCTACACAGAATGAAAGAAATGGTTGCAGATTTTTGACTCAGAGACACAGAAGCCATCATCAGTCAGAGAGAGAGAGAGAGAGAGAGAAGTAGCTATACTTAGGCTACGTCCACACTACCCGCCCGGATCGGCGGGTAGCCATCGATATATCGGGGATCGATCTATCGCGTCTCGTCTGGACGCGATAGATCGATCCCCGAACGCGCTCCCTTCGACTCCGGAACTCCAGTAGGGCGAGCGGAGGTAGCGGAGTCGACGTGGGAGCCGCGGCCGTCGATCCCGCGCCGCGAGGACGCGAGGTAAGTCGCGGTACTTCGAAGTAAGATACTTCGACTTCAGCTACGCTATTCTTGTAGCTGAAGTCGCGTATCTTACTTCGACANGATCCGCCGGAGCGTGCAGGCCCGCCCCCCCGGAGCGCTGCTTTACTGCGTTATATCCGAATCCGTGTTATATCAGGGTAGAGGTGTATTGTAAAGGAGAGAATAACTAGATAAATAGGGGTAAAGGGGGAAAAGATCTAGAGAAATTCAATGACTATTGGACTTTCTGGGTTTGAAATTTTACAACCCACTCAACACATTTGAGGTCTGAGTCTATTTTATTGTGATGTCATGACCAAGGGATGCTTGTAATGAAGAAGCTCAGAAATGCAAAGTTCAAAGATATCATGGTCTAAATTCTGCCCTTGGATTCACACATAAAGCCCATATAAGGAAGCTTCTCATGCATATGCAGGCAGAAATTGGCTTTCTGCAGCTAGCAAGAATAAGTTTATATTTTTTTATAATTGGAGATATACCAATCTCCTAGAACTAGAAGGGACCTCGAAAGGTCATCAAGTCCAGCCCCCTGCCTTCACTAGCAGGACCAATTTTTGCCCCAGATCCCTAAGTGGCCCCCTCAAGGATTGAACTCACAACCGTGGGTTTAGTAGGCCAATGCTCAAACCACTGAGCTATCCCTCCCCCCAAAGTTGCAGAAGAGAGGTACTGATAGTGAATAACAATCAAGAGGGGAAGGGGTACATTTCAAGTCTATGTTCTTGAAGGGCTGCCTGGAAAAGGAAGATACTGTATCCATAAAAATTAGTTTGTGATTAAGAACAGATGTGCCTTCAAAAACTGTTGCCTCCTGATTGTTAATCAATCCAGCCAAAATCACTTTTACAAAAGGAAGACAATCCAGAGATGTTAATCATTAAAACTATTGCATATTTAGGAAACTAAAGACAATTAGTGAAAAGTGGCTTAGGCCATGAATTTATCATTGGAGTCATGAACATAGGATACTCCTTATTAAAAACAAACACCCTCTTCCCCCCCCCCCCCCCCCCCCCCCCCCCCCNCTAAATGAAAATAATAAAAAAAGGGTCAGATACTCAACTGGTATAAATTGGCGTCACTTCCGCACTTTCTCACTGGGCGATGCTGATCTGCAGCAGCTGAAAATCATGGCCCAGGATTATTATTTTGCTACTTATCGCTGTAACGCTTGCCTTCAATCCCTGACCTTGGGAAAGCACTATGTCAGGTGTCCCACTCCCAGCATTGGGCAACCAAGTGCAAGAGGAGCACCAGCTCAAGGACTTGACCCCATCCGACACTGCTCCTGTTGCTCTACTAGCATCTGCAAATTTAGTATGTCTGAGCATTCCTTGTCAGCTTTGATTTTTCATAAATAAGACCAGAATGTATGAGCATGAATCTCAGTTGGTGTAAATCACTATCGCTCCATTGACTCCGATAGAGTTACTCTGATTTACACTAGCTGATTTACCCTGTGTGTGTATATAGATCATATATTTGTTTCTTAGGCCTGGTCCACACTAGGGGGGATGTCGAAGTAAGATACGCGACTTCAGCTACAAGAATAGCGTAGCTGAAGTCGAAGTATCTTACTTCGAAGTACCGCGACTTACCTCGTGTCCTCGCGGCGCGGGATCGACGGCCACGGCTCCCACGTCGACTCCGCTACCTCCGCTCGCCCTACTGGAGTTCCGGAGTCGAAGGGAGCGCGTTCGGGGATCGATATATCGCGTCCAGATGAGACGTGATAGATCGATCCCCGATAATTCGATTGCTACCCGCCGATCCGGGCGGGTAGTGTGGACGTAGCCTTATATCAAACATAGTAACTGATATGGGGCTTTACATTGATGTTTGTATAGGCTGACTGCTGTATGCCCCACATTTATTAAAGCCTTTTTTCCTCCTCATGATCAAAACATTACAGACTAGATCCTCAGCTGATATAAATCAGCGTGGCTCCATTGAAGTCAAACACATTTGACTTTCCAGGGACAAGATGATATTTAAACAAATAGGGCCAGATCCTCAGCTGGGGAAAATCAGCATAGCTCAGCTGACGTCAGTTTACCAGTTTATACCAACTGAGGATCTGGCCCTATTTGTTTATAAGTCATTTCACCCCCAGAAGAGTCAAGTCTGCATGAAACTGATATTTCTATATCTCCCACAGCAATTGTCTTTAGCTACATGTCTTTAATCGTTGTTAGGCGTGAAAACATGTGTGACACTTCATTTTAAAATACTATATGAACTGCCTGGCTTACTGGAGAGCTCTAAAGCTCTTAAATAAACAGGAATCATTCAGATTAGCCATTGTTTTTAATGACTTTGCATCTTGGGAAGTAAGTTCCTGCCATACTTTCAATTAATTTTATTTTACTGAATTACTGAATTTCTTTTCTTCCCACTGGTTCTTTGTGTGTGTGTCTACTCTGCTAACTACTTTAGGTATCACATTTTTATTTTTATGGTAATTTAAATGGCTGCTTATATAAAAAGGCCAGTATTGGAATGATTGCAAATGTGAACAGAGTTTACTCAAATATTTTCATCCTCAGTGCCACATTGGTAGGTGTGCACTTAAAGCATTTTCCTCATTAAATGCAAATGTTAGAGCAGTAGAAAAAGCTGCCAACATTGTTCTAACGCATCACTAGTTTGGAATAAAGCTTTTTTCAATTTGAGCTCAAGTGGCTAGGGTTTATTTGACTAATTAAAAAAACATTAAAAAAGCCCCCAAAACAAACCTTCCATGCTTGCAGGAGAAATATTGCAAAATATAATTATAATAATCCTGTAAGTTAATAAGACAAAGTATGTGAAGAAAAACAAGCATAACATGAATTCAAGAAACCTCAAAATTAGATCAATCTGTAGTCAGAAAAACGGTGAGTAATGGAATCATTAATAATGCCACATTACAATTCATTGTAAGATATTATTCTGTTGTGGATGGTTCACGTCTGCTTCTCCATACACGAAAATGTAACAGTACTGAGTGCTAATATCTATGCACATCATACTGAGTCTGCAATAGGCTCAACTCAACATATTCTATCAATTTTTCATCTAGCACGGAGCTGCTATGATAACTTTTGTCTTCCTTTGGCTAACCTTTCTGTCCAAGGTAAAGCTTGCTCTCTTGATTAAGAATAGCAGTTATGCAGCCCCTTGATGTATTACATAATTTATTGAGATGAAAGAGAGAAACCCAACAGGTGTCTGGAGATCTTTGATCTATTTTAACAACTAGTATGTGTTCTTTACATTCTCTGGAACCATATCTGATGTTCTTAAAGTTGTTATGTAAATGTCTCCTTTGGTGCAACAAGGGAAAAAACATTCTCAAGCTCATATGCGATATGAGTGATACCAAGCAAACGTGAAGGTCTAGGATTTTGTTATAGCTGGGTGAATAATGCAAACTGTTTTCTGAGAATGCTCTATGAATTTTAAATTAATTCACCAAAGTGAATTAATATAAAATTTTGGGTTAGCTTGAACATTCATAGAAAGCAATCACATATTTACGAGTCAAAATATTGCAGAAAAGTGACTTTCAAAGTCACGTGTGTGAGCATTCCTGGAAACTGAAATGTTAAGTTCACAGGAACAAATATTCACATCAGAAGCGCTTGTGTGTGCTCAGCCAACTAAGGCACCAGAAACAATAGCATGTGACTGATCATAGGTAAGCAAGATATGTTGACTTTAGAGTATTCATGATGAATCCATGCAGTAAAGATTTGAAAATCAGAATAATTAATTGGAGGAAACTGTGATTGGCTCATGGACATCCTGGGAGTGGAAAAGGAAATTACATGTGTCAAATAAAGTATTCGTTGCAAATTGTTCCCTCATCTGTACAAACATTGGGCTAGATTGTCACGTCCCTTACTGAGCCATTCAGGGGAGCAAGGACACCACACATTGTGATTCTAGCTGTAGCTTCATTCTATCCTACTTGCCAGCCAGAGGAGCTAGCCCAGTGTGCAGGAGAAGCTAGCTGCTCCATGAAGAAGAAGTCTGTGCAGCTTGAAAGCTTGGCTGTTTCACCAACAGAAGTTGGTTGAATAAAAGACATTACCTCACCCATTTTGTCCCTCATGAAAAAGGATGAAGTAATTGACTCCTTTTCCTGGGCAAGTGTGGAGCAGGGAAGCCACTGGGACTCTGAGTCACAATTCATCCCCCAATCTATTCCTGGGCCAGTAAAAATACCTTATGAAGGACTGTCATAAACAGATAGTTAAGGGTTAATGCCTCTTTTACCTGTAAAGGGTTAAGAAGTTCACCTAGCCTAGCTGACACCTGACCAAAGGAACCAATGGGGGGACAAGATGTTTCAAAAGGAAGGAGGGAAGTTCCCTTTGTCTTGGAGTCAGTTTCAGTTCTGGCCGGAGAGGAAAAGGAATCAGGAATCAAACAGGGTAGTGAGTATTTAGTGAAGGAATTAGCTTATGTTTCTTTTCTTTTTGTGACTTGTCTTGGGCATTATAGGTATAATCAAATTGGCTATTTTTTTGATGTACTAAGAGTTTTGCCCAGGGGAACATCTTCTGTGTTTTAAATCTGTTGCCTGTGAGATCAGCTTGTATGCTATCTCCCAGAGGTTTTTCTTTTACCTTTCTTTTCTTTAATTAAAAGCCTTCTTTTTAGAGACCTGATTGATTTTTCCTTGTTTTAAGATCCAAGGGAGTTGGATCTGGGCTCACCAGGAATTGGTGGGGAAAAGGAGGGGGGATGGTTAATTTCTCCTTGTTTTAAGATCCAAGGATTGTTGGATCGGTGTTCACCAGGGAATTGGTGGAGGAGTCTCTCAAAACTACCCAGGGAAGGGTTATAGTACTTGGGAGGGAAAGGTTTTTGGGGGAGAAGACAGAGTTTCCCAAATGACTCCAATATTTGGGTGGTGGCAGCATACTGATCTAAGCTGGTAACTAAGCTTATGAGTTCCCATGCAGGTCCCCACATTTGTACCCTAAAGTTCAGAGTGGGGGTGAAACCTATGACAAGGACAGACGGTAAGATTCCAGTCTAGCACATTATGAACTGTACAGCTCTATGTGAGACGTAAGGTTAACCCTGTCACTACCATATTTTTTTCCAAATGTGTGTCAGTTTGAACAACCAAATCAGGCAGAAAATGAAAAGCTGAAATACAATGCATGGAATGTGGAGTGATATGGCTAAGTGATTTACCTGAAGTACTACTGGTCAGCTACAACTGCAACTCCTAGCCAAACTGTAATGACAAAGGTTTGTCTATATTTCCCATGTAAACTCCTGTTTTCTAGAGTTACACAAATTGGCTTCAGGTAAAACTCCCTATATAGAGCTGGATATGCCCGGGGTAGTCGGCAAATCATGTTACCCAAAAAGCACGCGTTTCAGATGTGGGCATTTGTGAGGCTGAAAAAGGGACAGTACTGCAACTGACATGAAAAGGTTGATGAAAATCCTCATGCAAAGCACAGCCACGTTTATTAGCAACCTGACATTTCCTGCATCCCTAGTTCTTCAGGGAAGCATCAAAAATCTTATTTTATTCCTACATCCTCTCAGCTATTGGTCACATGCTCCACATCATAGAAGTCATTAGCATATAAAATATAAAATCCCTTTATAAGGGGAGTGTTTAAAATCACTTCTTAATATATGCATAAAATACGTGTTTAGGAACAACCATAACCATATGTAGCATGTAAAAAATACACAATAGGTAGACTTGAAAAACAATCCTCAAAACATTCCTAAACTCCCACGTTATAGGCACTAACTGACAGGGATTATTTCAAGGAGAACATTTATGTAATTGCATTAGGAAGCCCTGCATGTAATTCACATATAAAAATGCACATAACGTGATGATTGTAACAATAGATGAACCCATACAGATAACTGGCTCAACTTCAAAATGCGATGGGTGAAGGGAGGTCTGGATGGTTAAGGGGCTTGGTACTTGCATACAGAGCCTTTCTTCTCTAGGGACCTAGCCCAAAGCCCATTGTAGGCAGCGCATAGACTCCTGTTGCCTTCAGTGGCTTTTGGACCAAGCTGTTAGTCAGTGGCTTAAATCTTGCTCAGGTCAGTAGTGAAGTACACTGGCGAAATATGTGGAACAGGTTGGTGGTCTCAATCCAGTTCCCAGTGAACAAGCCTCCACGTCACAAAAATCACTTATACAATGGGTACTAATAGACATGTTTGGAGATACAACAGAGAATACCGACTGAATGGAGGCAGAGAATAAAATGCGATACGTCACATACAGACCACAGATCCAGCTTCTTCTCTGTTTAGTGACACCAAGAGGCAAGCTTCTAATTGAAAGCAGCAAGGATTGAAATAGATTCATCACTTAGGCATAGCTGTAAGTGCTTGGAGGGAAAGGCGCATGATTTAGCACCATGGGACCCCCATTTTTACGGGAGCATTAGGGTGCTACTGTAACCTAAATATAAACAATAGAAGGTAGATCGTTTGGCCTGTTCCAACCCCTTTGCCTTGCTCCAGCAACATCAAAGGGATGGAAGCTTGTCAGATCTCCCTAGCTGGGGATTTCTCAGGTATAGGGACTTCTCCAACTGATGTATAGCCAACCTAGCTGGCTTACAAAAGGGGGCATGCCAGGAGTAGGAATGGGCATAGTTAGAGTGTTGTTGCACTCCAGCCATTCCCAGCTGGCTGAAAGTCCTTTGAAGGCTACCACTAGCTGGTGTATTCTAGCATAACTGCAACTGGCTGTTATTGCTTTTCCCTTCCACTGAGTAGAGCTGAGAATCTGGGTCCATATACGATATTGTTGATGGTATTTGTTATAACTTGTAGCTCTCTCACACAAGTTGTTCAACAGCGGATCAGAGAAGACAAATAATGTCCCTAGAGTTGGACACAATACAATACATACTTCTTAAAATGATCTTTATATACTTCAGGTTAGAATGCTTACGTCTGTACAAAAACAAAATTAATGCCTAGTATTATATGATCAAGGTAATACCGCAGAATCCCCATTAAGTTCAATCACTGTTTGATATAAATACGTGTGTGTGTTCGCGCACATGCTGAGAGAGAGAGAGAGAATGCGTAAGTGTTCTTTTGCCTTTGAGTCACTACCGTGACTCTTGATTTTATTTGCCTTCCCAAGCTTGCAAGTAAAGTATAAAAAGGTTACTCAAATAATTCAGTGCATGTATAGTGGCCATGACTAAAAAATTCAATATACTGTATGCCCTGAAATTCTGCAGGCTCTGTGAAATGCTTGTTATGTGTACTGTAACTCAGAGCTATCATGATTTCATTGTTGGATTTCACAGATTCTTAAGTCCCTCCCGTTAGGGAGTTGCAATTTTCAGGCGTTGTCACGTGTTTCAATATTAAATAGAGAGTAAACTATTCTGAATGTTTTTCTTCCTGTTTTAACTAAGCTCAAGATTTTATCTACTTACATTTTCTTAAAAAATGCATAGAACTATGAATTAAATATATGCATCACTCATATTGTTTATCTACTGCACTCATTTTATATATACACAATTAGATTAAATATTCATGTGATCCTTCTTCCTTGCAAAGTACTATAACTTTTAGTTACTTATTCTCACAGATTTTTCTATTTGCTTTGTATAAATTGAAGACCATCTAGGGATAATACCCTAGGGGAATTTGGCCTAAAAATGTAACATTAAAATATTTCTAAACTAGTAGTAGTGAGTTGTCCATATGCTTGTGTTAAGCCTGAAGGATCTTCAATTACCCCTTAGTTTGTAGTTATGCAGCCTTAATGAAGGTTAGATACATTCATAGCTGTTAATAGCACAACACACTGAGACCTTGAAGAATAACAACCAAGGTTATTTAGTAATGTAATACAGTAAAATAAACCAGACTTCACCATCTATGCAAAAGTAGTCAGTAAACGCATTGCTGATTTTAAGACATATGCTTCTTTAAAGTGCTCAGAACAAAAATGATTTAACTACCCCCCCCCAGCCAAATTTATTGCAAATGTTGCAAGCTGCAATAAGCAGGTAAAGACATAAATAGTCAGCAATTAGAATTTCGCTGAAGAGGGTAGTTAGGGGAATTATGTTAATTTCGAGAGATGAAATGCAAATATATAATCCTTGCATGTATAGGGTAACCACACCTGTGCCCTCGCAAAACCACTACATCAGCAAGCATGAGTCAACAATCAAACCATGAGGATGCAGATCACAATGGAGCAGTACGAATCTTGGTGCTTAATTTTGAGAGATACTGAGCCCCTAGAGTTCCCATTGACTTTAGTGGGGGTTGTGTGTATGCTCAGCAACTCTGAGGTGCAGACCCATAGTAAGAGACTGTATTTATTAAGCTAGAACAACATGCTAACAATCAATTAACTCCTCCAATAGCCCTTCCAACAGCAAGACAAAGAAACTTGGCAAACAGTTGGCAATAGACAGGAGGGTCTCCAAAGACCTCCTCTCAGTTTCTCAAGAGTTTTCTCAGATGTCCTGCTTTCTCATTATACTGAAATGTTACGGCTGTTAGCTTTAGAAATCACTAGTACTTTAAGAAAGGGGTGGCTGGCTATAACTGAATTATCATTAGCAGAAGCACTACTTCAACTTTTGGAGATTATGATTGAATGAGGTGCTTCCTGGAGTATCCCAATTCCCACTCTGCCTATGGTTTAGCAAACATCTGCATGTACTCAATTAGATCTTTGCCAGTACACTCAGAAGAGCCTGATATATTGTTTCCCTAGGGCCCCTTTGGGTCAGCTATGGGGTGGCAAAGGGTTGTAGAACAGGAGTAAGGCCCTTTAACGGCATGCAAAGCACAGGGGAGTCCTAGACCTAAGCACAGCAGCCCTGGGCTCAGGGAGCATGCTGGGGCAGGGCAGGGGCAGTCTGGAAGAGGAAAGGGGTGGATTGAGAGGTAGGAAAAGGTAAGCCTCTGCCCCTGAAACAACCCCTAGGGATCAACGAAGTAAGGGCACAGATTAAGGCAACCTTCGCCTGAGTCAGCCGTCTTAGTGGCCACTGCAGCCCCTCTTTCCTGCCCTAACACCAGTGCCTGTGTCAGCACAGGGACAAGTCAGACCCAACATCTCCTGTTAAGTTTTGCAGACGCACTTCTGTTTGGTTGCCATTTGATTAAACTCTGCAGGATGAACGCTGTGTAAAATAGCTCCCGCTCCAGGTTTTGTTTACATCCTTTACACTATCCCACTGTTTAACCTGTCATCATGCAACACTATTCACGTTCACTTCAGTCGTTGTTAGTTGATCCATGCAGGTCTTCAAATTTCAGATCGAGTGAGACATGGCATTCGACTGAGGCCGCTGTTGGAAACGTGCTAACGATGGTTCTGAATTAGTCTGTAGCTGAAGCAAGCTGTGCTGCCAGCCAGCCGTGGGAAAAATCCATTCAATGAGCCCTTTGAACAAATCCATGCTCAATTGATATGGCTCCTCTAAAACGGTGACAGTGTTTGTGCTCTAACAAGATGGCTGAGACACATCACTGCCACCAATCATTACAGGAGCGCTCCTTCCCCTCAGGAAGTGGTGTCAGTCCAGGCAGGCAGCACAATCAACAGCAGTAAGAGAATATGCCGGGGAATGTGGGATAAAAGAGGTAAGATCAAAATTAGCATTGAAAGGCTCAGTGGGAGAATGAGAAATTTGCCGAGAGAGGATGAAGACATCAAGGTGAGAGATTGAAGGAGAAGGAAAGAGAAAAACTTAGGAGACCCAAAAAACTGAGGGAGAGGAAAAAAGGGAGAATTCCCAGAGGAAAAGCAGAGTAGAGACTTGAAGGAAAACAGAATTCAACTGGGGGACAGGAATCAAGTTGAGATTGAAAAGAATGGATGGCCAGAAGGAAAGGTAGGAAAGCATGACAAAAGAGAGAGGCCAAGCAGGGACTGAAATAAGAGAGTGGGAAGTGGTTGGGTTACAGGAAAGGGTTTGGAGTTACAGGCCAGAGGAGAGAGTTGTGTTGCAAAGAGATAGGGAGTCAATTAGGAAATAAAGAAGCTGAACAGCTGATCCAGATGGTAGGGGACGCTTGGGAGAAGAATCAATTGCTGACTGCGGAGAGAGAAGGTAGAGGGATAGGGCACAGAAAATAATTCTGGAGGAAATGTAGAAAGAAATGAAGCCAGAGAGATGGAGGTGTGAGAGGCAGACAGTAGAGGATCTTGAAGCCGAGGAGGAAACAGAAAACTCCAAATAGCCAGACCTTGAGCTGGTGTCAACTGATGTAGCTCCATTGAGAGCAGTGGAGCTATGCTGATTTACACCAGCTGAGGATCTTGAGCAAATTACTTTACCCCCACACAATATTATTCTGTTTGTTTTTCCATATAAATGCTCCCTGTCTCCTGCTTACACATACTTTAGCCTCATCATTCAGAATTCTGCCACCGTTTGACAGATGATCGATGTACCCAAACCTTTAAAGTTGGTAGCAATCGGAACCGGAATCTGCAATTAAGAATTGTGTTATTAAACAAATGCCCTTCGTAACCTGGTTACCATCTGCAGAAACTCCACTTATTTAATAGATTTTTGAAAGAAGAAAAAAGGCTAAACTGAATTTTAAAAGTTGTAGTGGAGAAAGGAGGGGAATAATGAAAATCTGGAGACTCAGTGATTATAAAGGGAGTGTAAAGTTGTCTACTGCTTATGGTAAGGGACAGAAAGTCAGGTTCAGCTTTGCCACCAGCCCATTATGTGACCTTTAGCAAGTCACTTAACCTCTCTGTGCCGCCACTTCCCTGTCTGTACAACGGATAGGACAATACTTACCTTACAGATGTATTTTGAGGCTTATTTAATAATTGTAATATGCTTGGAAAAGTGCTATATCCTGTAAGTGAACAGTGTTATTAAAATGTTGCTTCATAAACCAATCATAACAAGGATTCTATGTACAGCAATTATTGTACCAAACCTCAAGGTCCTTGTTTAACCAGCAAAACTCCCAATGACTTAAATGGACTGAGATGGGATTGTGGAAGAGATCAGGATGGAAGCTAGTAGCACTGCTGGTAGGAACAGGTCTAAGTACTCCAGGTGTGGGACAGTTATGCAGTGTACCCATTTCCTGGCCTGTTTGCTCCCACACAGGGAAAAGGGACACACAGGAATTAGGAGGAAGATGCACTTGGGACTCTCAGTGACACACACAGTGGAGAATGCACATTGAGGTGGGCTGGACATGTGATAGGAATGGGAGAAGAATGAGCAGAAAAGAAAGCATGGAAGGAAGAAGACAGCAAGAGAGGACATGGAAGACCAAGGATACGATGGAAAGAATCTGTCAAGAGAAGACTGAAGAGAAAAGTACTGGAACCCCAAGACTTATGAACCTGGGTCATGGACTGGAATGAGTGGCGAAGAATCGTCGGCAGCTCTGACCCCATGTAAATGGAAAAAGGAGTTGAGAAGTGAAGGTTGATATATATGTATATTTTTTTATATACACACACACACACACACACACATATACAGCCATGTCTAGACTAGGAAAATAGGTTGTCTTTAAAGATATGTTAGTTAGCACTTTTTAACGAACAGGTTTTTAAACACTAGTATAAACAAGGGAAAACAACTTTTAAAACATTAGCTGTCACGATCAACCCCACCAGCCAATATACTTTTAGAAGTGTCTGCACCAGTGTTTCAAACATTTTAACTAACATGTTTTTAAACGCAAGAATCTAGGGGTGCCTCTCTAAATAACTGTGGACTGAATATGGAGATTAAATATGACTATTGGCAATCCCATGTATGCATGTTTTACACAAGGGATATGAGAGTGTATGCAGCTCCATGAGACTGTTACATATTTGGTTGTGATTAATGCATACATTCACATCTACTGAGAGGCTATGTTAAGAATGTCTCATCTAGAATCCTGAAGGCACCAAAAATTGAGGTGGGTTTGGTTTCCAACAAAACACTAGCCCAGGAGACATGGGTTCTACCTAGACTTTATTCTCAGCTCTGCTTTTGACCTGCTGCATGAGCTTGGGCAAGTCAGTTCATCTCTATGTCTCTTTATTTCCACCCCGGCTCCATCTATTCAGATGGCAAGCTCCCCTCCTCCATCTATTCAGAATGGTAAGCTCCCCTCCTCCATCTATTCAGATGGTAAGCTCCCCTCCTCCATCTATTCAGAATGGTAAGCTCCCCTCCTCCATCTATTCAGATGGTAAGCTTCTGGGGACAGGGATAGTCTCTTTCTATATGTGTAAAGTGCCTATCATAATGGCTCCCAATGTTGGTTGGAGCCTCTGGGTGCTTCTCTAATATAAATAACAATAGGTGCATCAATATTTGGCAGATTTAGACAAATACTGTTCCAATAGTCTCTCCCCCTAGTATCTTTCAGGATTCGGTTCCACGCCTTTAAAGCTCACAAATTAGCATAAACACAGCTTTCTTTGCATTCTGGAAAACCAGGGCATAGGAAAATCCCTGCAACCAATCTGAATTTCCCCCTGTTGAAATCTAATCTATTCTTACGGTTTGGTTTGGTTTAGTTTTGTCATTGCCGAGATTCAGTTTCTATTGTGCTCTTTCCCACTAGACCTATTCGGGGTCTTTCATCAGCCACAGTCCCTCCAAAAGTTCTACTTAACTCACCAAGCAAATGCAATGTTTGGTATAATATTTCAAACAGGTCACAATGTGCTTCCTAGCTTAATGGCCGTTTATTTTGTTTCACAGATGTTTAAATTCACACTTTGTGGTCAAGGGCAGTAATGCCATGCACAAAATAAATACGGTAAGTAAAACAGAAATGCTCTAGAGATGTGGCTTTTGAAATATGTTTTATATATGTGGGGACAGATTCTAATACCTGTACTGAATAGCATCTTATGGCAAATATAGTCCCACTGAAGACAATAGGCCAGATTCTGATATCCTTAATTTATGAGTAGTTCCATTGGCTCCTATCTATACTGGTATTTATATGGTCCTATCACTGGGGTATCTGAGTGCCTCGGAGTCTTTAACGTATGTGCCCTTACAAGGTAGGGAATTTCTAGTGTCCCCATTTTACAAGATACACAGAGGGGCTAACTGACTTACCCAGTTTCACACAGTCTGCAGCAGAGCAGGGATATGAACCATGGTCTCCCAAGTCTTAGGCTAATGCCCTAACCACTAGGCAATCCTTCCCCTCTGTAGTGTCTTCATCTACAAATAGTTCCATTCCATGACTACTTACTTATGGAGTAAGTTACTTTGCTATTGGTCTGGATCCAAAGCCCATTGAAGTCAATGGGAATCTTTCCACTGACTTCAAAAGATTTTGGATCCGGCCAAATGGATACAAATATATCAGCAGCTGTCACTTATAGTCAAAATACCAGCGCTATCCATGAGTAAATAAAAAAAAATACATTCAGAGTAAGGCAACTTTCCTTTGAGATGGCAAAGTTTAAAACCTAACCTCTGTCTTTTCAAGGGAGCACGATATGGCCTACCAACGTAATGAAGTGTGACAGGCCATCTAAGGAAAGCACAGGTGAAAAAGATATTTGTTTTGGTCAAAAGAAATCATGTTTCTACTATCCTAATCTTCACAGGAATAGTTTTCTTTCCCCTCCCTTTGTAAAAAAATCTTTTGGAACCAGCTGAAGGATATAGGGCATTTTTCTGCAGCCTGAATTTTTTTTTTCCATTTCATAAGTGGCTAGGTGGGTTTATATCCATGTTACCCACATGAGTGAAGTAACTCCACATTTGGAGATTCCCCCATATATAGATTTTAATGCAGGGGAACTGATGTAAGTGGCTCCCCTCTCAAAGGGTACATCTGCAGGTGCCATTAAAATCTTGACATTTACCACAATACAGTATTTACCTTATCTATGGTATTTACAAATATTCCCTATGCTTCGAATGGGGAACATTGCAAATGCCAAAGTGATTTTATCTATTGCAAGCAGTAAATGTCAAGAGTTTCAGAGCACCCACTGTATATATGCTCCAAAGAGTCCTCAATGTGTGTGCATTCTAGCAGAGGTCAGTCCTAAGTACAGAGCCCTTTCACAGTCTGTTCCTACCAAGAGTTGGAATAATTTGCATGGGGGATAATGCATAGGGACCATTGCTTTGTCTGGGTGTTCACATGTGTATGTATGTATAAACAAACAAATTATGCTCAGTTACCTATGGCTAAGGCCTGATGCTCCCCATCATATTAGTTGTGGATGACTGGCATGTGGCAGTCTTTTCATGTCTTTCTTGAAGACACAGAATTGGGATGAGCATCTTTTGCAATTTGTTTCACTGTAGCTCATGGGGCTTTTTCTGGTGAGCAAACGTGTACAATCAGATGGAATTTAGCTCAGAGCATAGTTTCTCTAACTGAAGTTCGCAGTTTCTCAGAAGAGTATTGACAGCATTTTTGTTTAGCAATTCTGAATTGCTCATATCTATTTGAAATTATTGTCCTTCAAAACAGTCCTAAACCTGGGAAATTACATACTGAAGATGACTTATATATCAAAAATTGCACAACTCCAGCATTGTCAATTTCACAGATCTATGAATCCTAACTTATTACAATTTCCTCTTATCCAACCCAAGGACCTAACCTCACTCAATTATAACGGAAGAACAAGTAGCCAAAATATCATTTTAAATAAATACATTGAATACTATACCTTTCACATTATATTAATGACATGGAATGATACTATAGGCAATGATAATGTCACAGGAGATGAATCAGAAAGCTTGTATAAAATTATACAGCCATGAGTACCTGAACTGAAATCCAAAAAGTAGTTCATTTTGGATTAGCTTTCTGTATTAATCTGTTATTTAAACCAGTGTGTACATAAAATTCTGTTCCTTTCCATTTCCTGTCAGCATATGATAAAGGTGATATTAATGTCAAAGAAATGCATGCCAGTCCCATATTCTCATAAGAAATGTCCTAATTTACCATATAATACATCTAATCCATGTTTCACTTCTCATATGTAGCATAACATTGGGTCACATTGATTTCACTATGGATTACATATGGCATGTCTCCAATCACATGTATGCTTTACATAAGGTTTAAGATAGTGGAGTTAGCTCTGTGGGATGGTTATGGATTTGTTTGTGAATAATGGACAGACATGAAAGACTGTACAAACATTTAATCTAACCCCCAAACCCGCCCCACATCAGGGTGGGTTTGGTTTGTAGCCAAACTGACAAACATTAACCCTGGGACTGTGAATTTGTGGCAGATCTGGGCTAGTCTCCCACAGCACCTCTCCCTTGCCACCATGTTCAGGCCCCATGGCCGGCCCTCCCCAGTCTCTGTTGCTGTCTGTCCCCTTGACCCCCTCCAAAAGCCTGACCCAAAGCCCACTGAAGCTCCTGGGAGTCTTTCCATTGACCTCTTTGTGCTTTGGAACAAGCCTTTAAGTATGGGACCTCCCTGAGTCATTCAGAGCCACGTGGTGCCTGTTTTGCCAGTCTCCCCCAGGGATCACCAGCTAGCACCACTGCCTTCTCCAATCCACAACGTTTTCAGAGAGATCAAGAGCTGGCATGACTCCTCCTCAACCCAACAGGCAGCAGTAGAGTAGAAGGAAACTCCCCATTCTCTACTATCTGCTACCTCCAAAGAGCAGAAAGACAGTAGCACTCTATCAGATCACACAGTACAGAGTAGATGTTCAGGGGTGCTACTGCCCTTTGCTGATCAGGGTAAGGAGTGGTCAGCAGCAGTGTTTCCCTTTCAATGATCTATAAAAGATGAGGGAAAGTCGCTCCCCCACAAAGAGCATGTGGCACTTGTCCTACCTGACCCCTCCCCCCCAAAGAGAGAGAGAGAGCAGTCAGTGCATCCATAAGACCTGGGTATGGGTGTGACCCATGAACCCCTCAGTGCCAGCTGGCAAGGGGGTTATAAGAATATCCTGATCCTGTTTTATACATTGTGGTTCAGCAAAGAGTATCATTTCAGGTCTTAAATGAAAGCCAGGGTCACATTGGTCAGTAATATCATTGTGAAATGTATGCACAGATATTATGCAAAGAGTTACATATGTATGCCAAAAATGTTCTTAAAGTCTGTATCAAGGTAGAGTCAACAAACAGGTTTTGTGCCAGACAAAACATGTGTATTCACCTCTCTCTTGCTCAGCATGTAAATTAAGCATTGTAAGCCAACACAATGCAAGCCTCATTTACCTACAAAGTCAACAGGAGAATGCTGAAATCAACTGGGAAGAAGCAGGACCCAGAAAGAACAAGCAAAGGGAAGGTTTTACTGTCCTTGAAGGCAGAAAATCAACTTTGGGGGTACAAGTAGAAGGCAAAATTATATCCCCCCCCCCTCCTGCAGGTAGGAAGTAAATGGACAGCATGTTATATTCATGAAAATGGGATCTCCACCAGGCTTGGTTAAAACACTGCAAAGGACACTTGGGATGAGATCAACTTATTTAGATAGGAGGTTAGCCTGCTAAGTTAAGTTTAGTCTCTAGACATCATGTTATGATTTTGTTTTATCTGTAACCCTTTTGTTTCTATTATCTTTACTCACTTTCTTTTGAATCTCGAATCTTTGATAATACACCTTGTTTTCACTATAAATCAGTGCTGTGGTGTGACACAAGGAGCTGATCCTGAGTTGAATCATACAGGCTGGTGTGTACAGTGTTCCCTTGGGGACAGCAAGCCTAATATTTCTTTGAGCATTCAGTGGAGAAGGGGCTGGACACTACAGGGGAACAGTTCAAAGAGGTTCGGGGATTGGTGTTCACCTACGGGTAACCTGAAAGGCCAAGTAAGGGCTGGCCTAGCCCAGAGGAGAGTGCTTGTGTGGCTAACAGGCTAATGGTATCAGGGAACTGACACCCAGTTAAGCGAGTCTTCCTCTTGCTGAGGTGGGTAACAAGGTGACACACAGTCCTGGGTACCCTGAGAACTGTCACAATGGGCCAAACAGATCAGACCACCCCACGCCACACAAACAGACAGCAATGGTTAGGAGGATTCCAGGGACATGGGGTCTTAGTGGTTTGGGTTCTGTAGGACTTCTACTTACAAGCAAACTGCAGCGGTTGGCCTATTGCCAAGCCCGCAAAACAACCCTTTCACCCTTATGGACCAGGCGCTGCAGGGTTCATTCACGTTCAATATGTAATACAGGACCAGGTCCTTTTAATGGCAAGAGTAGGTGTTTCCCAGCAGTCATATATTGCCTGTGAAAATCTGAATACTGGCTTAAGCAGCTGCCTGGTGATATTTTATACACTAAACATACAAACTATTTGCCATATGATGGAACAAACTTCTTTAACTTTCAAATAAAGTCGTCCCCCCCCCCCAAAAAAAACAACAACAACAAATTGCACATTTTCTCAGAAGTTACTTTTCCAAGTCAGGACTACAACAGTTGTGCTAAATTACTTCTTCATTTACTCTTTCCTCCGTTGGGACAAAAGCTTTCCATAGTGTGGATTTTAATATCTTAATGATATTTGCCAATAAACAGAGAGCGTAAACTAGAAATTAGATGCATGGTCATCTTCCACCACATTTTTTGTGTACAATTAAGCATTTCAGAAATCACCCACTGCCTGTGATCATGACAATTCTATTCATTAGTTACACTCTAGCAAGTAAACTTGAAGCCACAGTGCCAATTAAAACTACTTAGTTGTGTTTGGAAGTTAATTAATAGTAGATTAAAGTTCTGATTTTCATATGGATTTCTGATCCATGCTGTTAAGTACACTGAATGTGTCTGATGGTGGGCACTGAGGGAACAATTTTCTGTCAACTTATTTTCGTCTGAAAAGCAAGCTCCTAAAATTTTCTTTATGCCTCATTTCTTGGTGACATTGAAGAAGGTTGTTTATGTTCTTTTTTCAAGTATTTTGAAGGTGTTCTTTTTCCCCATTCCAGTAAATTATTTTTATGTGTTAGTTGGTTTTGGATAGACTGCACAGTCATTAAAACTATACCCATAAAGAATTTAAAAATAGCTACTAAAGCTCCTATTTCCCCCCACCCTAAACCACTTTGAGCTCATGCTTTTGGCATAGTACTATTTTTGATAGGTATGGGATTTCAAGGTACAAGGTAATACAGTGAAATGAGATTAATCTAGGACGAGGAAAAACCTAGAAGCCAGTGGGGTATATTTGAGATGGCATAGATTCAAATAATAAAATCATTATAATATATGGCAACAGCAAGTTGGGATGACATATGCAATGTGATACCAAAAAAAAAAAAAAAAAAAAAAAAAGGCGAAGAAAAGTCAGTGAAAAAAAAAGGAGAGGGTAATAATTATATAAATGTTTAAATGACAATTAATTGATCCAAATTTTTGTTTCAAAAGCTTTTTATCGTATTTGCCACTTACAGTTAGTCAGATTTCTCAGGGAACCAGTTGCCTATATATATGCTTGAAGCCAGTGAATATTTTATAGACCAGATTCTTGGTTCTATTCTGGCAACTTTGTATGATTCAGACACCATGAAGCGTCTCAATTCTGGCCAGGAGAGGCCAATGGAGAATCCCCCTAGTGAGGGGAAACTCTCTACTGGCACAAAGCTGATTGAGCTGGCTCCTGAGCCAACTATCCTGTACATCCCCGAGGCAAGGAAAACATTTCTGTGGAAGCAGTGGAGCTCTGCTTTGCTACATTGGATCTCCAGTGGTGAAAGGTCTTTTAGTGACCCTATGCTATGGCGTACATTAGAGCAGCCCCTAGGTTGTATGTACACACACAATGCTGAATGAAGTGCTACCTGGTTCATTTATTCAGTCATGGAACTTTGTCAAGACAAGGAGCAAAATCAATGCAGCTATTTGTTAAGTGTCAGAGTGCTCAACACTGCTCTCAGTTACACCCGTGTAAATCCAAAATAACTCAATTTGAGTTCATTCTATTATGCAACCTCATTGGATTTAAAGTCAATACTACAAGTTTACCCCACAGAGCCATTATAGGTAAGGCCATTGACTTCAATAGAGTTGGATGGCAAATGCGAGCAGAAACTAGCCCAGTGGCCATAAAATGAGACTCAAGATTGAAAACTGCTCGTTATTTCATTTCTGACATAACTGAGGACAGATCCCAACTAGGGGATCAATCATACTTCAACTGGAATCAATGGGAGGAATGAGAGATTTCAGATAAAATCATGTTACGTTATTCAGCATTTTGGTTTGGAGAGTAGTTTAGGTTAGCTGTGAAAGCCGTCCCAAGTTTTCACTAATGTGGCTGTACTACTAATTCTAAGCAAGCTGTGCTGCAAACTGCAGTTAAGAAATGTTAATTTAGGACAAAATTCCCCTCTACATTGAACAGTGTGGCTCTCTATTTTAAAGCCTGCACTCATTCTATGCCTGGGATTCCTAATGACATCTATGGCAGTTTTACATGCAATAGAGATTCACGGAGGATAATGTTGTCCTTAATTTTGGCTTGCTTGGCATTTGTGCTTTTCTATTGAAAGATTTTGGGTGGTGCACATGACCTTATATGGCAGTGAAATATACAGCCATATATACTCAAGGCAGAACCTACCATAGAAGTCAGTTGCTGGTTTGTTTTAGCTGTTGTCTGCAGGCTTATGCGATGTGACAGCTAGTAGTTATTACCTGTTTAACAACACAGTATACTAGGGCCACAGTCCTGTAAGCTGATGCATGCATGGTGGACCACTGTGCCCATTGAAGCTCATAAGATATGTATCATAGTGGGACCCCTTCTCTACACAGAGTCAGAATGAAATCGGTGGGCCTCTGTGCAGGCAAGGGTCCACTCACTGCACCACGATACAGGATCCCCGTTTAAATAGGGCTAGAGTAAACAGAGAGAGTCTGGAATTTTAGACACACCTATATCCAGAATCTCTCAAATAGCCTCTTTTGTCACATTAACTACTTGTTGCTAGTGGTGACCTAGAAGTCAGTGTAAGTTACTGTGGTGTCTGATGCATGAAACTGACCGTGAACCTTAAATTGCTAGCTTTTCTTAAACCGAGTATGTCTGAAGTGGCTGTTTGATGGCTAAATTCTTTTTGTATATTTCACTGAGTCAGCCTGTCAGGAAGGCATGAGAAATATAGCAATCGTAAGTCATTAGTTTTTTGTGGTGTCAGTTTAAAATAATGCTTTATCTGGTCCTGTTACTACATTTATAGTAATTAAAACACATTTATCACCGTACATTCTCTGCACTATTTGAGACAGGGAAGTCAGTTTTTCCATGGTCTATTGAACATTCTAGTTCTTTGAGTGGCCGGGGACATGACCTATACATGCCTATGATGGTCAGAAAATTCTACGACTATATACTTGTGCTTGTTTTTCATTAAAATTCAATGGACCTAATTATGCTTGATGAAGGGCATCGGAGAGTCATTTACATCAGTGTAAAGTGGTTGTACTAGGCTCCCAAAGCAGAATGGTAGCGTGTTATACTCAGTTTGCAGCAGGGTAAATGACTATACACACTGCAGGACAATGAAGAATAAAGACCATTATGTTTTTTCTGAATGCCACGTTAAGTCCTGATTCTGCTACCCTTACTCCCGGTGAGTAGTATCACACCCTGCTTGGAATTCACCCCTATGAACACACAGGATCTATGCACCACTTAAGACCCATCTAAATCCCCTATGGGTGGGGTGAATTTCACCCAGGATGATTGTGTATCATGTCTAGCAATCTGATGGTGAGGCAGGGTTAGCGATAATTTCTTCTAGGAATCCGAAGGTTTTTAAAATCAGAGAAATGCAGGCACGTTGTCACGCTATGGAGACTCTGCCAGTAAAGGATGCGTTTCAGGGTTTTTCAAAGTGCAGCAGTGAGGTCCAGGCATTAGAATATTTTTTTATCCCTCTAACACTGGCTATCGCTCATGATGCAGTCATAGAACCTTGAATGGACACCATTAACTTTAAGTCTATCAACATAAACAAATGTTGATTCAAAGTAGTTGAAGGTACTCACCTGCCCAAATGTGTGGCTTTACAATTTTACTCTTTTGAAATGACCACCCCCTCCAAATTAATAGCTGATGGGCTACACAGGGGAAACAGTGAAGCTGGCTACGCACACAGCATTGTTCAATGCACAAAGTAAACACACAGAAAACAGGGAAACATAGGGTTTTTCTCTACTCTCTCTAAATTATCTTGGCGATTACCTCTAAGAACAGTAGGGGAGAAATGTTCAGAAGAAGTGTGATGTTTAAGTTGACTGTGTCCCTTTAAAATGCTGCCTGCCCAACACAAAGTGAATTTTTCTTTTTTCTTTTTTTACGGGAACTCCATGTTTTTCAATGGAGTTCACCTAGCAGGAAAACTCCTCCAGAGCAGGTGGCATTTTAATGCTTAAAGACTGCATGTTGCTTTCACTTCTTCATGGGCAGTGGCATTTGCTCTTTTGCCATTCTAGCCAAGGACATGAAGCTTTCATGGCTCTCCTTCCAAACTGCCAGTTTTCCAAATTAGTCATTTCACAGATGAAGAGTAAGTACATCTGACAGGGCTGACATTCTCCTTTTAAGACAGCTGGCTGGCATGATAGGAGCGAGAAGATGGGCTGATGCATGGCAACCTTTTGCCCAGGAAAGTGAGAGCATCACCTATGAGTTGTCCCTCTCAGCTCCTGCAGATCACAAGTGAACCAGAAGTGAACCTCTACTGCTCGACTCTGCAATTTGCTGTGTGCTGTGCCAACAGACGGTTATTATTTACTAATTTATCAAAAGTAGCCTTCACAGGGTGATGTACAAGATTATATACAGCAGAGCACAGAAATACTCGGAACATCTCATCTAAAGTAACTAGATGGAAGGAATTTTTAACATTTGACCTTAAGCATATTGAGAGTATAATCTGACTTCGCACACTTGGAGTTAAATGAGAGAAAATGCTATACCAGGAGACTGCAGAGGGCATACATGGTACAACAAGGGAATTATCTGACCTGGAAAATATGGCTTTGCACAGGGACATAAACATTAATCATCTTACACAGATTCGATGGAGCCAAGGAATGAAGAACCTTAAACACAAATAATAAAGGTTTGGTTTTTTTTTTGCAGGATAATGGGTAGCCACAGTAGGTGTTTGAATAGGGGTCTGATGTAGGAGTTGTAAGGCAAAGAAACAAATGAAATGTGCTGTTGTGTTCTGAATGGATTGTAAATGAGTAATGGATGAGGCAGATAGACCAGACAGAACCATAAAACTATTATAAGAGTGTGCATGTGAGATTATAGGACTGTGAAGTTATATCTGAACTCTTTACCTATGATTTTTAACGGTTACATTATTAATAAAGACCTTATAATGGCTGCTGTACTGTTTTTCTGGATCACTGGTTGATTCAAGGGGGCACCAGTCTTAAAGGTGAAATGAAAGGTTTAAAACAAATAATAATATAATCTAGCACTTTTCCTCTGTGCATCTCAAAGTGATGTACAAAGCTGTGTATTAGTGTCACAGAGGGGGATATTAAGGGACAGATGCGACTTGTCTGAGGTCGTACAACAACTCAGTGCTTGGGAGTCTACAAGAGGTCAGGGGAAACCAGCAATTGGGAGGGTGGGGAAATGGTCAGTATTACTGAAGAGGGGTTTTGGGGAGGTTGTTGGTGGGGGTGAGCATTTGGTATCTTCATCCTTGGTTCTTTAAGGGGGGTATTCTCCTCAGCCCATGCAGTAAATGTGCATGCTGCCACTGGAACTGCTCTTATGCAGGAAAAACAAACCGCGGCCCTTTCAGAGTCTCTTCAGACAAGCAGGGACAAATATGTGGCTATGAACAGCTATCATTTTAGGAAGATGGAAGCAACACAGCTGATTTCATGTAGGTGTGGAGGCAGCTGTCTGATCTACAAACACTGCCAAATTCTGCAGCTTCACAATGTGGGTCTGACAGTATCTTATGAGCCTCAGTGTACAATCCTATTACAAAGCCACGTTTTTAAAGAGAGGATTTTATAGGAGCAGCTGAGCATGGACATGAATAGTGCTGTGATTGTCAGCAACTGCTCTGTGGGGCCCTTACTGTAAAGGCATTGAAACTCGTCTGCCAAAGAACAGAGAGATGGTATATTTTGAAAAGGCGAAAGAATGAGATAGCACTGGGAGTAACATTTGAGTAGGTCAACCGCAAACACATGTAGTGAGAACCATCCTCACCAGTGTACAGGAGGGAGACATGTGCTACCTGCTGGTGTCAAAAGGGAGGAACTGGGTCCACGGAACCCACTACATCCATGATGCTGTATTTGAGGCTTCCCCTGACCATGCACCTCTATTCATAGAATCATAGAATACCAGGGTTGGAAGGGACCTCAGGAGGTCATCTAGTCCAACCCCCTGCTCAAAGCAGGACCAATCCCCAGACAGATTTTTGCCCCAGATCCCTAAATGGCCCCCTCAAAGATTGAACTCACAACCCTGAGTTTAGCAGGCCAATGGTCTAATCCAATGCTTGTTGAAGTCAATGGAAAAACTCCAATGGGCTTTTGATCAGGACTCAGGTGCACAATTAGGTGAAGGAGAATGAACTGACACCTGGGACCAAGCCTACTTTTCTGATGCCCTTGCCCACTTTTTCTTGGGTCTGCGTCTGCCTCAGCTGTGCATAAATGCAATGCTCCTTGAATGCACTTGACTGCACCCTATGTTCAGGTGAGCATTCATTCTGGATGCTTTTTGAGTAGCTAACACTGTTCTTTGCTTTCTCTTTTAACCCATGCAACAACTATAAGGAAATTTTTATACAGTACCACTTATTTCAATGTACTGTTTGGGCCAAATCCTGCTTGCCTTATTGATGCAAAATTGCTGCTGAACCTAAGCAAGATTTGGACTTACATATAGAATTATTCAGAGAAAATAAATGAGCAGATGAAAGAAAAACAATTTTTTAAAGATGGGGATGCTAATCTTTTGTTACTAGGTTTTCTTGAGGTACAAACTATAGAAATAAAAGATAAATCTGTACCATAATATCAGCCACTGTAGTAATATTTTAAATTATTCAAGGTCAGATTAGGCATTATATTTTAAAGAGAAAATATAAATAATAAGAAATATACTAGCTTTATCAACACTTCTGTATACAAAGAAGTGGTTTTCTTTCAAGGTCACTGGCACATACATTTAAAACAACATGATAAAACATGATAAAGAAAATGTGAAATGACTTGGGTTCCTACAGTAGAAGTGCAACATTTGTTTACTTTTGACAGTTAGTTTTTTAAAAAGAAAAAGTGATATGTGATATATAACATGGTAGGATGAGGCAGAACAATGCTGCAGTTTATGCTGTCAGAAACAAACAAGGATGCTGGTAAGATCTCTGGAATTTAAAATGATTTTTTTTAAAATCATGAATATGGAACCACCTACTACAGTCAGTCAAAAGCACTGCACTCTGCTCTCCTTGTAGAGAGAAAATAAAAACAGAGTTTTAAGTACCTTCCTGACAAGGGAACTATAAATAAAATAACATTTTATTGTAAATACCGTTCTTTGATTTAGTGAATTACAAAAACAGTAGCCGCAAAACATAGGTCCCCGGACCATCACTGTATTTGACACTGATGAACAAGATAAATACAATTTTGACATTTAATTTGGCCCTCTCTGCCCATTGCAGCAGAATCATATAAGTTGAATATTAAACAAATATCATGTTATCTCTTTAAAAGAATTAGACTACTTGTATGCAAAGTAATAAAGTATATGGCAAATCAAGTTTCAAAGCAACAGAGTGACAACAATGGTAGTTCAACAACATTCTGTCCCAGGTTCATAGGTTTTTATGAACACGGACTCTACAGCTCTAGGGGACGAGGAGAAGATGATACTCGGAACTAACTCATCTCCATGGCTCCCAGCAGGCCCAAGGAGACATCCAACTGGAAACCTGCCTGGACGTTATATCTGGAGGAATAAGCAGAAAATGCTGTTCCATGGTTCCAAACTCTCCATCCCTTAAGAAAAGCTTTAGGTGCACCTCCATCAGGTACTAGATGGAAATCCAACAGCTCATGGATCTGTGCTGTCAAGAAGTAAGTTAGTTGGTGGAAGGCTCTTCCACCCAGAGGCCTTATCCTTTGTAAATGTCTCAAGATCTGTATGGATTTAGGGACACCTGTGAACTTGGGGGATGGAACTTCCTGCTAATTCTGGACAGCGGAAATCTTTGCTCCTCCCCCAGTGAGATGATTACAAAGTAGTATAATGTGGAAACTGGGTATCCTAACTCCTTCCCAGGTTTTCCTTTTCAGGAGTAGCCTGTGACCTTTAAGGATTAATCTGGACTAGGATTTGGAAGTTATTAGCTAACTCGTGTTAGTTAATGTGTAAACCACCTAGCATAGAGAAGGCAATGTGCTTTTAACATGTGTTAAGTCAGTTGAGTTGAACCTAGATAGGCTTTAACCTGACCAGTTTGACACATATCAAAGACACTCTGACTCGTCTACACTAGACTGTTAATATGTGTTAGCTAACGCTAGGGTGACCAGATAGCAAGTGTGAAAAATCGGGACAGGGGGTGGGGGGGTCACAGGTGCCTATGTAAGAAAATGCTCCAAGAATCGGGACTGTCCCTATAAAATCGGGACATCTGGTCACCCGAGCTAACGCCTTCCCAATCCTAGTCTAGACAAGGCCTACGGTAGCATAACACCTGCAATAACGGGTTGAACTCTAACTCTGTAGGATCGATAACAAACTTTTCTTTAATTTAAAAATGCAAACATTGACCTTAGAAATGGCAGCTTTTATTTTTGTATATTTGACGTTATGTAGAAAAATAAAAGCAGTGACCCATCCTTATGCCATGCTAGTAATTGTTCTGCATCATTGACCAAAGTCAGTCCAGAAGTAAAGCAAGTGCAACTCCACTGGCTTCATCAGGCCTGGATCTGAAGCTACAGACCACTGAGGCGAATTTAAAGCCAGGACAGTCAGCATAAAAAATGTAATCCAGCCCATATATAACTTGCTGTACTTTGCTATTGCGTCACTTATGAAATAGTATCAGAGGGGTCGCCGTGTTAGTCTGGATCTGTAAAAAGCAACAAAGAGTCCTGTGGCACTTTATAGACTAACAGACGTATTGGAGCATAAGCTTTCGTAGGTGAATACCCACTTCTTTGGATGCATGGGAAACAGTGGATCACTTATGAAATAGTGGATCACCCTCTCTTTGGAGATTCCTGCAATACCCGAATCTACCCTAAAATTCTGTACTTAATTCTGAATATCTTTGCTGGGAGTTCTTTTGGATTTTGTTTTGTTTTGAGGTAGCTCTCCCAGGGACCCAATGTTATCTGAAGAAGGGACTCTTATGATCTAAAAAAAACCCAACCAAAACCCCAAGTGTACATTTCCAGAAGTGACTGATCGTGATCTTGGTCCTTCGCTTCAATACCCTCCTGTAGAAGTGGCTCTACTACACATTTTGATCAGCTGACTAGTTTGCACTGTGTCACCAGAAAAAGTTATAAATCTCTCCCTAAGGCACAGTGAGGCTGCGAAAGCCCAGGCTTCAGCGAGGGCTAGCCACCCAAGTAAGTACACAGGATTCTGGGTGGACTTGTACACCCTGCACTGAAACCCATCTTGCCACAGTTTCACTGCTCCAATTCTCAGGGCAGCCATAGGTGCTGACTCCGTGGGTGCTCCGGGGCTGGAGCACCCACAGGGGAAAATTGGCGGGTGCTCTGCACCCACCGGCAGCTCCCCGCACTGCCCCCGCCGCCCACCTCCGCCTCCTCCCCTGAGTGCGCCTTCCCCGCTTCTCCTCCCAGTGCTTGCCGCCGCGAAACAGCTGTTTCACGGCGTAACAAGGTGTTGGAGGAAGGGGGGAGGGGCAGGAATGCGGTGCGCTCCGGGGAGGAGGCGGGGATTTGGGGAAGGAGTCCAATAGGGGCAGGGAGGGGGCGGAGTTGGGGCGGGGACTTTGGGGGCGGGGTTGGAATGGGGGCGGGGCAGGGGTGGAGTCGGGGTGGGGCCGCGCCAGGAGAAGTTGTCGCCTATGAGGGCAGCTAGATTAAAGATAGCTCAGGTGTGTTTACACCCTGTGACTGCAGTGTAGACATATCCCCAGCAACCAGCGCCGGCTCCAGGGTTTTTGCCGCCCCAGGCAGCCAAAAACCAAAAAAAATAAATAAATAAGCCGCGATCGCGATCTGCGGCAGCAATTCGGCGGGAGGTCCTTCGCTCCGAGCGGGAGTGAGGGACCCTCCGCCAAATTGCCGCCGAATACCTGGACATGCCGCCCCTCTCCCGAGTGGCCGCCCCAAGCACCTGCTTGTTAACCTGGTGCCTGGAGCCGGCCCTGCCAGCAACTGGTATTTCTAAGGTGCCTAGAACCAAAGTACAAAGACACCCAATAATAGCAATTATAATGAAGCACGTCTGGTATGATATTTTTGTTTTTTCTTAGCTTGTACATAGAAATTATTTGATCACAAGTTAGGGGAAAGAGCAGATTTGTAATCACTTACCAGTGATTGTTTGGGAACAAGCATTACTACAAATTGTGCTGACCTAGTTGATTTTCTGGCTTATGAAAGGATATCCCCCAAATTACACTAAGACACTCGAAATCCTACTTTAATAAAACAGAAGCCTTAAAGAGCAAAGCAGTATTCAAAGAAGGTTAATCTTTAAAGGGCTGAGCAATGCTTTTACTCAGCAGGTATTTAACAATGTTAAAGTAACAGCTTCTTATGGTACCACATTTTCTGCGCCATGTACAGTAATTATGTCTGTGAATGACAGGAAAGGAAACCCGGCAGGCCAACTTCTAGCACATTCTCCAGATTTTAGTTTGGCTGGAAAAGACTCAAGAGCTCTCCCACAGCTAGAAGAGCTCCATTATGGAATGTACTTTCAAACAATCACTATGCTATTCCACAGCCCGCTGGCTAACAAGAACGACAGCTATTAAAGGAAAAGATTGAAAAATATATCTAGGACAGTGGTTGTCAACCAGGGGTACACATACCTCTGGGGGTATCCAGAGGTCTTCCAGGGGATACATCAACTCATCTAGATATTTGCCTCGTTGTACAACAGGCTACGTAAAAAACACCAGTGAAGTCAGTACAAACTAAAATTTCATACAGACAATGACTTGTTTATATTGATCTATACACTATACACTGAAATGTAAGTACAATATTTAAATTCCAATTGATTTATTTTATAATTATATGGTAAAAATGAGAAAGTCAGCAATTTTCAGTAATAGCGTGCCGTGACACTTCTGTATTTTTATGTCTCATTTTGAGTACTGTACTAAGCAAATAGTTTTTAAGTGAGGTGAAACGTGAGGTACGCAAGACAAATCAGACTCCTGAAAGGAGTACAGTAATCTGGAAAGGTTGAGAGCCACTAACCTAGGATAATGAAATACCAAACCACGTTGTGGTTTTATGGGGTAAAATGCCAAAATTATTCATGTACAATAAGTCTTTGAATTAAAAATGTAGAACAGTAAAAGTGTGTCATGATTTCTCTTCAGTGACGGAACCTTATATCAAGAAACAAAGTTGAAACTCTTTATTGCCATTAGAGGATGGGGGGGAAGAAACTGTCAATATAGTGGACCCAGTGTTGCATCATAGAACTCAGTGGGCATCTTAACATTGACTTCAGTGTGAGCAGGATTGGCCTCAGTAGGGTTACCCCGATTAACATATTTACTCGTTATTGTGGGAAACTCAGATGATCCTTTCAGTGGGTATTTCTGAAATCATCCAATAGACTGCCTAGCACAGGCCGGGACAAAAAAACCATTTATTTCATCTGCTTATTGAGATCAACTCAGCTAGTTTCTCTCTGCATTTTGAAAGTTACTCCTTTCATTTCTGTTCCTCACTTTCTAAAGCACACTCATTGCTGACAGCTGTAGGGCTCCTGCAATCCTCCCTATTGCTAATGTAAGCCAGGAGGGTTGTGCTTTTTAGCTGTACCGACCAAGCAGGAGCTCTAGAAGGCATTGTAATCAGGGGCGTGTGAATCATGGAATCATAGAATATCAGGGTTGGAAGGGACCTCAGGAGGTCATCTAGTCCAACCCCCTGCTCAAAGCAGGACCAATCCCCAACTAAATCATCCCAGCCAGGGCTCTGTCAAGCCTGACCTTAAGAAACTCTAAGGAAGGAGATTCCACCATCTCCCTAGGTAACCCATTCCAGTGCTCTCTGCTTCACCCCTTAATGGGTTGTAGGATGCACTCAGCCAGAAAATACTGACCAGTGTGGAGGCGGTGGGACCATTAGGCAGCTAGTACCATTCACTAGTGCAACTGACCAGTGTGGAGGCGGTGGGACCATTAGGCAGCTAGTACCATTCACTAGTGCAACTGTGCTCAGCGACCTCTTTGCAAAGGGAGAGGGGAGTTTCCTTGCACTCTTTCTTCCCATTTCCATACGCACAAAAGCCAGGCACACACTGGTTCTTAGTGCTGACCATAAAAGTATTAGCTCTTCTTTCTTTTCCTCAGCGGAAGGTGTGCAAGCACAGAACCTTCTGCCTCCCATAATGCAACACTGGCTACAGGTCAGCTCTACTGTGGTTTATAGCTGCAGCCTGAGTAGGGGGAACCATAACAGGAGCTCTGGAAGCCCCAACCCCTCAGTTACCCACATTGCCCTGCAGGTCTCCCAAACATCACTCCTGCTTGGGGTGAGTTGTGCATCAAGAGTTTTAGCAGAGAATAGTCCCTGCACTCAGGAGAGCAAAGGTATTACATTTGTGGCCTGCCCCCATGAGGTGGCTTGATCTTGAGTCCATCTCCCTTGCACAGGGACCGCTCACAATCTGGCTCACACTATTGTTGCAGTTCCCAGTCTACCGGATAGTTGCACAGTCTCAGTAGAGTCTTTCAGGCTTGGATATCTTACTTGTTATACAGTTCGAGGAAGAATCTTTGTTTGATAAAGTAAATGCACTATCTAATGTGAGGATCATTGGAAACATTTTCCTGTATTGCAGCAGGTTACGATGCAGATTGGAGGAATTTACATTACAATGATCTGTCTTATTGTTGTAAAAAGGTGCTGCAGGAAACATAATGCAGGAGAACATTTCACTCTCTCTGCCGTTGCTTGCTGAGTTTGAGCAACCTATATGGAGTTATTCTGTGTGAATTCTAAAAGACCAGCTGCTATAATGTGTGCAGCCACTATGTGCTATTGCTAAAAATAGGGCACTATGGAGCACAAAAAAGTGGAAAAATAGAGAGTTATTGACGGAAAGCCAGCCCTAAGTGTTCCCTTTTTCTATTTTAAGTTTGTCTGAACAGATAATTTCCACAAGAAAGCAGAAATTCTGCCACTTTCTAAGGTTACTGTTAGACAGTATCAGTATGGTCCAGTGGATCAGCCATTAGCCTCCCATTTAGGAACCTGGGTTCTAGTCCTGATGATACCTTGACATGTTGTATGACCTTAGACAAAACACTTATCTCTCTGTGCCTCTGTTTCCCATCCCACCCTTTATCTGCCTTGCTTATTCTAATTGTAATTTCTTCAGGGGAGGAAAAAATCTCATAGCATGTGTATATTCAGGGCCTGGATTTCATATCTATGCACTACTGGGATACCAATCATAATACACATTCAGATATAAGTACCTGTTTTGCAGTTAGTGTAGCTATCCTGCCACAATTTCCACAAGACACAAGCCTGGATCGAGAAGTAGCAACAGCCTGATTAGTACATTTACAAAAGTTAAGAACATATTAAAACAGAATAGAAAATATTGTGGGAATCCATGTGATAAACATTCATATTTGTAACTGTAGTAATTATATCTTGTTTCTTATCTGCTAATGTAATTTATAATTAACACAAGACAAAAGAACATATATAATGGAAATCTTGAATATATGTGAAATTTGAAACCTCCCACACCAACTCCCTTCCTTCAACCAGTGTAGGGTGCATGGCTTGGGCTTTCCTATACCACAGCAATCCCTGGTTGCCAAAATGGCCCCTTGGGAGCTTGCAGAAGTTAGAGCAGTCTTAAGGCTGCTCTAACTTGCACCAGGGGCCTGGCTGGTGCACAGTGGCCTTGGAGGAACAGAAAACTTAAAACCATCTTTGCACCCCACCCTTCCTGAGCTGTGCGGTGCTCTCTTTGGCTGCAGTCCCAGAATTGGGGCTAATAAATCTTCATGTATCCGCTTTGGAAAGTGTTTCTTAAAATGTAAACAAATGTATAGTTTTAAAGGGTTGGCTCCCCCGCCCCATCCCAAAAATAAATACATAAAAAAGAGTTCATTGATGGTGCCCTGAAGTCCTGGAACAAAAATGCAAAATATAATGAAATAAAAATAAAATAAAAGCATAAATCTACATTTTAGAGTAAACCTGGAATATAGCTTGAACAAAAATGATTATCCTTCTAGTCCCCATTAAAGTCAAGGATAAAGCATCATTAAGAGCAGGATTAGGCCCTATATTGCAACATAATACTTGGCACTGTATGTACTATGTAGGCATAAAAATCATCATTTCGATACCAACGACCATTTGAATGTTGTGGGCTGCATTTAATTTTCATATTACTTGTAATAAAATCAAAAGGACCATAACAAACATTTTCATTGTGTAGCTGTTTCCATAAGGAATGCCAGGTTAAAATGGAAGCTTTAAACATTGTTTTGTAGTCTGAAAATACATATTTGAACATTTTTTTAAAAGGGCAGTAGATATAGGAAGCAGGAAATCATAGCAAATAACCGTCCCTGTACCAGTTATCTGCTGGAGACATTGCTCTTCCAAACTTCTCCTGTCATTATGAAAGCCTGTCCATGCTTTGATATGTGAATTTCACAAAATATTTGAGAGTCAAAAGTTGAATGTAATTTGAACTAAAGAATATGGTCACTGAAATATTAAATCTTCATCTGCCCTATTGTAGATGACATTTTAATAATATCAGTGATCATATTCTTTAGTTCAAGTTATATTCAGCTTTTGATTCTCAAATTCTTTATGAGAAAGATTCCAACTCTTCATGGTGAACAGAAAGTTCTCACAGCAAAAATGTTCAATGCCTACCAGAATATCTTCCGTCAGATGGTAAAGCAACCACATTATGCTCTAGCTTCTTGTTGATGGGACTATGTAACCCATAGTTACATATTGCTAGTGAGGGGTTTTCCCTCAGCTCATTATTATTCAGAATGTCAAAGAAAACATTAGTACAACTCTGTAGGGCACAAAAGGAACTGTACTACCATGAGCAGTAGCTTTTTTTCAATAGTATACTTGAAATACAGCTGAGTGGATGAAAGAAAGGTCACTAGTGGTTCTTTGGGAGGACCACACCACTCCTCGTATCCCTCACCTCTATACTGCAGCACTTCATGGATCCTCTAGAAAAGAAGAGCCCCTCATAGCAACCAAGATTCAGGGTTGATCCTATAAGCCATGTGGCTCGCCACCCACCCCCTTTCCTTCTGTTAAACCCCACTGCACAGACCAGAACTCTGAGGAAAACGGGAAGGTGAACAAGTAGCATGAACATGCAGGGGTAACACTGCAAGAACTACTGTGACTGGCAAGAAGCCTCTCTCTTTCTTCTTCAAGGTGGCTTCTGCATATCCTCATTTGTGCAAGGCTAGGTAGCAGCAGCACCCAACAGCTGGGGCAGGCTGATTAAACAAAGTTTACAGAACTGCTCTCTCAAAGCAAATATCAGATATAGATGTCAGTAGATTCCATGACAGGATGTGGCAATGAGGGAGGTGACTACTTTATTTCAGCTCTTATAGAGGAGGCAGAAGAGTGAATTAAAGGATTGGGCTTCTCAGCTTTGGTGGACCCCTGACCACTAAAAGTTGAGGGAGCTTGCTGCCAATATGGAGATATCAGCCATGGGTTAACAGAAGGAAGACAAGGAAGCATCAAAGTGTCTGCATCAAAGTGTCCCAGGGAGCCTGAGAGGTCCTTTCTAATAGAGCCCAAGGGGAAACATGAACCCACTGAAGGCTCAGCTCCCTTGTCCCAAGAACTGTCGCAGTCAGCCTCGAAGCCTTTCCTGGGTGAGGCCAAATCCAAACCCGACAGCTTCAGGAGCACAGACTATAAATCAGAAGCCCCTGGTACCTCTCCCGATTTGAAGGAGGACCTCTCCTGGATTCCCGCACAGAGAAACTGGTTCCATGCATAAGATGATGTACCCGTACTGACGAACCTGCACCTTCCTCAAACAATAGAAAGCCAGACTGAGTCTTTGGTTTAAGTATCCCCGGTTCCTTCATAACCAAGGAAGCAGGAAAAGACATCTTCAGTCCACAGAGATGTTTCTTCTTCCTCTGCAACTGCATCATTTATCCCAATGTGGGGAATGCCTTCTCCAAGGCACATCAGGCAGTTGCTATGTGCATCAAAAGTCTGGGAAGACAGAGGGGGCATGAAAATACAGTGCTTAAACCCAGACTTTTTTCCATGGTATTTAGGATCTGCATCAGATGTGATGTCTCAGAATGGAGCTGGAGATGGATGTGGAACCTAAACTGTACAAAGGCACAAAAAAACTACCTTAAATTGCCTAAAAACGTATTTAAAAAACTCTAAACTGTGACAACTCTAACAAGCAACAAAAAAAAATGTAGTGTAAAGCCAAGAAAAGGCTCTTTGGTCTCAGAGCAAAGGTCTCTAACACCAGGAGCTAGCCATGGAAAGAAAGGACTTAGGCATAGCTTCATATAACCTCGCAGCTGAAAATTCATTGCTGTGAAGGGTCTGGCTTTTCTGTCGGGTTCCTGAAGCTCAGTTGTGCCAGGGGGTGAATCCCAGAAGATGGAATGTGCAAAGGTCATCTTGACGAAAAAAGAAAGAATCTATCTGTGGTAATAAATGGATCTCCATAACAACCTGTGAATGTAAAATTATTAATTGACACCATCGCAGAGGAGAATGGAATGGAAACAACTTTTCAGCGTCTAACACAATTTCCTTTCTATTAAGGTAAAAAGCAGGAAAGCTCATAAAATTATTGTGAAGAAAGAATAGTTTGGGGCTTTAAAGTACACTTTGGCTTAAATAATGCAAAAGGGTTACCAGAAGGTTTTAAGGAACACATCTGTATTTAGGCTCAAGAGATGGAAATCTGCTGATGTGTCTGTGTTTTACGACTATTTAGTACTTTAGTCATAAATTGGAAGTCACAAATTATTTTTTAGACATTGATTTCTGTTGCTTTTCTTATCTTAAAGCCAGGTTTATATTAAAACTTCAGATTTACTGTTAATATGCTCTAAATCTTAGGAAATGCCAATATTTTCTTTACTTTCTTCTTCATTTGCTTCAGCATGCTTTTTTCTTTCCTTTTATCTGCGAGCCTCTCATAGCTGTTGGAAAGTAAGCAAATAGCACAGTATGGGGCCGAATCCCTCCAGCAATCGTCACAACTCATTATTAGTGGTTCAAAACTCCTACAGGGAATGGGCTGTATTTTCACAAAAGGTTGGATATTCTTTTTATTTTGCTTTCAGGGAATTGGGAGGAACAAGAAAGCCAAGTGAACTGCACATCACTTAGCACAGTTTATACAAGGGTGTTCGAAACGTCTGGCCCAGGCTCTGCCATGATAGACAGAGCCAGTTTAAGATCTTTAATACTCTACTTTCTGCCACTTTTAGCCAACTAACTTATATCTTATCTTCATGGGTAAAAAAGTACAGCAATTAAACCAGTTCAGAATAGGCTTGTCCTATTAATAGACTACAGAAATAACTTTGAGGCTTTAAAGAGTTCTCAGAGTTCTGACCCTGAGTTGACTCTGATGCTAGACTAGTTTAAAGAATATTTAAACTCTGTTGGGCACAGACATACATTAAAGACTAAGGCCAACATAACAGAAACAGTTGGAAAGAACTCTCTTTACAGTTACTGTTCAGCTAGTAATAGGTCTGAGTTTCTTGCCTTTTTTTATTTATCTCTCTGATGCCTTTTTCCTGGTGTCTTTCTCTGTTTTGCTACCTGTCTTGCTGTCCATTTACACTGTAATTGAACAGAACTAAATAAAAGGAGGAAAGAATCTAAATGGAAATACAGTGATGAACCTAAAAGAAAAGGTCAAATGTCTTGAAGTTAATCCTTAGTAATAAAGAACATGATTTCATTTGATAGGAATAATACAATTTATTTTCAAATGAAATTCATTGCCCTTATATATTTCACTCAGCTGAATGGACTGCTACAATACAAATACTTTACAACTAGTAAATCAAAGGTACATTTCCAGAGTTCATAACATTCCATATATCATGGAATGAATGTACATCAGTATATATTAAGCCATTTTATGATCTGTTAATATTCTGATGTGATTATTTTTCATAATTTATATAAAATCAGATTTTCCCCTTGAAATATATTCGTGATTTTGATGTCCATTTAAGATAGGCAGTTTATTGCATCATAGATTAATATGCTAAACATGGTATGTTATTTGGAAGACTGCAAACATTTTTGCTTGGTTTGCCCAACTCCAATCTGTATACATTCTAATACCAACAAGTAAACACTCTTACTCTGCTACTCAGATTGACTTATGACTTAAACTCATATTGCACTGTCAAAAAAAGTTAAAAAGACAGAGAAAGTTTACTAACCAAAGCCAAAAATGTGCCACAAACAGATAATGATTGGAAAAGAAGTGAAGTAAGTATAGATCATGAATCTAAATTGCTTGTTACATTAATCTAGCAGATCCACTCTGCTAATTAGAATGCACACTTGAGGCATCTTATTTGACAGAGTTGGTGAAAGATTATTTCCTTGCCAGGGCATATTCAATATTCAATTATTTTCCGGTTAATAATTTATCCAGTATAATAGAGAAAACACTGTAAATAAGCATCTGTCTCAAGGAACAGCTTTTATATTCACAATAGTTAGGCCATGCAAAGAGTCTCAAAGTGGGCTCTCAAATTCATGGCAAGTTGCAAGGAAGGACATTCTGGTTTAACCTTTAGAAATCTGGAATTTTGCAGATTCCCAGCTAAACTGAGGTTATAGACATATCCTCCATATGCACGGTGAATTTTCAAGATTACAGATGTAAGTAATAAATTCAGGTGTTGTGGAAAAACCCAGGCAGACATCGACCTTTCCTTATATAGAACTGTCCCCATTAAAAAGTCCACATTCCCCAATAGCTACGACACCAGAGTCTCTGACATTCTATGTACATCACAGTCATCGCCATAGTAACTGAGCACCTTCCAGTACTAGATTACACAATGTGACTAATGATTCGATGTTTTTCTAAAAGATGTGCTCTAGCTCAACCACAGTTATTCGATTTGAAGAAGGAATTAAGCAAAGACCTATGGCCTGTGTTATGCAGGAGGTCAGACTAGCTGGTCACAATGATTCCTTCTGGCCTTTAAAAAAAAAATCAATGGCTCCGTGACACATTACAGTGGTTTGTATCCTAAAAATATGGAAATACTGTGGTATTTTAGTTACAAGGTATGGTAGCTGTTTGTAAATATTACGCCAAATTCTGTACTGGCCTCACTCCACTCAGTTCAAGGGAGTTATGCCAGCAACGTTTCTTAAACCATTGACTTTTTACTGATGACCACTATAATGCTACTCTCCACAGCATATCATCATGGATGTTTCCAAGAGTGACCTCACAACACTAAACAATTAAGAATGGATGCAAGCAGACCTCCTGGTTTACAGGACTGCTGTTTCAAGGAATGCCATATAAAACATGGTGTCTTTTGGTATCTAGATAAAGTCATTTGAGTACATTCTGCTTTCACTTGCATCTCTAGCACCAGAGAGTGTGAAGGTAGACTTTGGCCCGTTGTACATCAAAACCTTCATGTGCTGCAAGAGAAGTGATTTCAGAAGTACCTAAACTTTTGCAAATGTAACTGCTTAGTTCCTCTAAGGGTACTCTAGTGTTCTAATCTGAGTAGCCCAGCACTGCTGGAGGTCTAAGGGAGTGTGCAGCAGGTTGCTGGAACTCTGGTAATGAACGAGTGTTAATTCTGTGTCAATGTGTGTGTGCCTGGACTTACTTCCACAAGACATTGCATTACTATAACTCAAATGTTTCTCCTTATGAGAATCCTGTATTCACTTGTCAACCATTGCTAGGCTTACATTCACTTTTCTTGATTTCTCAACGCAACCAGATTGAAAACTGTCCCATGAGTGGCTCTTGTAATGGAAACAACCACCACAGGAGTTGGATAAGTTAATAACTCCCTACACACACTGCTCAGTGAGTTGATATGACCTACCCTTGCCTGATGAAACAGTCTTAGAATAAAACCAGGCCTGGCTATTTCTGAGCTTCATCAAGGTTTGTGCTCTGTTCCTGCTACTTTCAAAACAGAGGCATCTTGAGAACGTCATATGCAGGGCCCTACCAAATTCATGGCCACAAAAAATGCATCACAAACTGTGAAATCTGGTCTCCCCCATGAAATCTGGTCTTTTGTGCGCTCTTACCCTATACTATACAGATTTCACGGGGGAGACCAGCATTTCTCAAATTGGGGGTCTTGACCCAAAAAGGAGTTTGGGGTGTGTGTGACAAGGTTATTTTAGGGAGATTGCAGTATTGCCACCATTACTTCTATGCTGCCTTCAGAGCTGGGTGGCCAGAGAGCGGTGGCTGTTGGCCGGGCACCCAGCTCTGAAGGCAGCACCCTGCCAGCAGCAGCGCAGAAGTAAGGCTGGCATGGTATGGTATTGCTACCCTTATTTCTGCGCTGCTGCCTTCAGAGCTGGGCGGCCGGAGAGTGGCAGCTGCTGACTAAGGGCCTAGCTGTGCAGCCAGCAGTGCAGAAGTAAGGGTGGCAATACCATACCATGCCATCCTTCCTTCTGCGCTGCTGCTGGTGACGACTCTGCCTTCAGAGCTGGGCTCCTGGCCAGCAGCCGCCGCTCTCCAGCTGCCCAGCTCTGAAGGCAGCACCACCGTCAGCAGCAGCGCAGAAGTAAGGGTAGTAGTATCGCAACCCCCCTACAATAACCTTCCGACCAGGAGCGGCGCCAGGGTTTTTGCCACCCTAGGCGGCAGCGCTCCTCCTCTGAGCATTCGGCGGCGGGGGTCCTTCCGCTCCGCGTCTTCGGGGCAAAATGCCGCCCCCCAAATCCTGCCGTCCTAGGCGACGGCCTAGGTTTGCCTAGTGGAAGCACCGGCCCTGCTTCCGACCCCCCCCCCACACCACTTGGGTCACGACCACTACAATTACAACACTGTGAAATTTCAGTTTTAAATAGCTGAAATAATCATATTTATTATTTTTCAAATCCTATGACTGTGAAATTGAGCAAAATGGACTGCGAATTTGGTAGGGCCCTAATCATATGGTATGGATGCCCACTTTTGAGTGCACTGTGAATGTGAACTGGTATAAAGGGTTCATATTCACACACATGTATGTACACGTGTACACACACACACTCATCCTCCTGCATTACAAAATAACCTATTCCTATACCTCTAGCTGGAAAAAGCCCTATCACTGCTTTAAGAACTGAAACTGAGGGTGACAGGAAAAAAACCAAAACCACCTGATATTTTATTCTTTGAACATTCCAAATTGAAGACTGACAAGCACTATCGATATTCTGGATTCCAAATGAGTTCTTTGACTCCTATACCTTCCCACTCTTTCCATTAGAATCTCCAGAAATTAATAATTTAGTCTAGTAATACCGTAGGCCACACTAGGGTTATCTTCTGAATAAAACAGTACCCAGCACTATCCGCACTTAAGTTGCCAGAAGGCAGTTGGGCTTCTGAGATGCAGTGTCAGGCAAATAACTAACTAGTCTCAACTAATTGTAATAACTGGAATTGATCAAAACAGGCTTCAGCTTTATCTACCAGTATTGGCTAAGCTGGGGTGTTTTCTTTTCATTTGATCTGTTGATTTGCATTGGATTTTATGTCTACAGGCAAGAAAAGCACAGAAAGCCTCATTTACAGGATCCCTGAATAACAATCTACCAATGCTTTTATAGTTAACTGAAACTCCTAAGATTACTATCCACTCTGGCTACTTGGTTATACTGTGTTTAATCAAAACAGCTTATAGAGAGCAGCTCAGCCTCTAATCCAGGGGTAGGCAACCTATGGCACGCGTGCCGAAGGCGGCACATGAGCTGATTTTCAGTGGCACTCACACTGCCCAGGTCCTGCTCACCGATCCGGGGGGCTCTGCATTTTAATTTAATTTTAAATTAAACTTCTTAAACATTTTGAAACCTTATTTAATTTACATACAACAATAGTTTAATTATATATTATAGACTTATAGAAAGAGACCTTCTAAAAACGTTAAAATGTATTACTGGCACGTGAAACCTTAAATTAGAGTGAATAAATGAAGACTCGGCACACCACTTCTGAAAGGTTGCCGACCCCTGCTCTAATCTATGATCTTATATGAAGGTCTAAGGTCTTTGACATGAGTCAAACTCATGCTAGCCATGAGCCATCACAATGGCTAATGCTAAGAGAGAAGACGTGCATTTAAAAAAGCTGAGCCAAATTTAGCATCATAAGTATTTGCCAACCACTTGCTTCAATGGATTTGCCCCTGCTTACGCCAGGCTCAACTTGGTTCTGTCTTTCAAATTTTTCTCTTTTTTTGGTAATGGAGCTCTAGCTTTGGCCAGGCATTGGGTCTTTGTCCAGCTATAGGTAAAAAGAAACAGCTGGTGAAAGAGAAAAGTAAAGAGGGGAAAGAAAGAAAACATTTCACTGCCTCAGAGCACCCCAGAAAGATGCTCCATATATTACCATATATATATATCCCTATGAATTGAGGTTGAAATGATAAAAAAAAAAAAATTACCAACCCTCTCTGCATCTATTAGAATGCAGCACTATGACGGTTGCTTTTTTTCAAAGGAGGCCAGGACGGAATGACCCTGAAGGATTTAATTCTCAGGCGCAAAGGAGCGGTGTCCTGCAAGCCAATGAAATCTGCTTAGCACGGCTTGTACTGAACTCAGCCTGCAGATTCTTCTCTTCTGAAGTCCCGTTCCTTGGTGTTTACAAGAATTAAATTCCCCACTTTAACAAGACGGCTTGGAATACAGAAAGGCTTAGTAGATATAACTGTAAACCCCGGGTGTGACATTAACACCAGAAACATGCACAAAATGTATTTAGACTTAAAGTGGCTTTAAAAAAAATGATTGGGTAGAGAGGAATCTGACATCTCAGACACATAGGTATCTGAAACAGGGGCACAGAGTAGCTAGAGAGAGTCTGTTATATGCCTCCAGATTCTCAAACGCGTTACATTAATTTTGCCACTTATTTCCATTATTCTTTTCCTGCTTATTCCCAGGGCCAATTTAAATGCAAACAGGAGATTTTAAAGGCTTGAGTTTGATAACAGACAGCAAGACAAGTGAGGCATGGGACAGAACTGAAATATGACTGTTTAATGTGAGCATATTAATAGAAATAATTGGATGTCTAAAGTCCCACAATTGCAAGCGTTACCTCTTATTGCCCATTAAATCAATTGACGTCTTGTACTTGTGATTTCAAAAGTGTTCGTCTTCTTTCAAAAAGTGTCATTCTCATTCCGTTTTCAACCAGGAAAGTTTGTTAAGTTTGATATTAAAATATGCGGCAGTCTCCCATTCTGGGGCATTCTTCAGTGTTCTTTAATAAAGACAAAGGGTGAAATCCTGGTCCCAGCGAAGTCAATGGCCAAACTCCCACTTACTTCAATGGGCCAGAATTCCATCCAATAGATTTTAGACTCAAGCAAAGTTCATAATACTTCATTACCCTTCTTGAAATCATGATAAAAGAAATTAAATTATTTATCCTAGGATTTTCAAAAGAGCCTACTGGAGTTGGGATTTTATTAAATTTCAATGGGAGTTTGGTATCTAACTTCTTTGAAAAGCCCACCCTTAATGTTTATTATGGAATTCTGGAGATTATAAGCTCATCATCTTCCATTCCATACAGATCCAGGACCACAATTCTGATTCATCCTTCCTTAGTTGTCAGCAGAATACTAGGTACATCTAAGCTGCTTAAGGGTGGGATTTTCAAAAGGCGCTCACCCACTTTGAAATCAAGTTAGGTCAATGCTGAGTGTTATTAAGTGTTGAAGGCTGGAATGTCGTTGCCTCGGTAACTCTGTTTAGGCTGCTCAGTGGAGTTTCAGTGTTATTAGTACTAACAGCAGATAATGCAGCCTGCTTATTCAGCAGACCTTTATGTTACTCATAAAAGAAGACCACAGGCACAGTTCAGTGACAAAGTCACTTGGTCAGGTTTATTGCCCTCAAGGCACAGTCCTAGTGCCCTGGTTCCATAGTTACAGGTACAATAACATGAGTGCCCAGTGGCAAGAAGTGACTCAGTCAGCAGCGGAAGTTTTTGCTGTTCACTAGGCCACACAAAGGGTTCAGGCGAGACTTTTAGACTGAAACAAACAACTGGAATAAACAACTTATGTGTTTAATGACATCTGTTTGTTATCTCCCCTTGTTCCTGATATCTTGGACAAAACATCCCTATTCATTAGTTTGTCAAACCATCTTATCTTGTACTAAATTGAGATGTATCTGTATTAGTTGGAATATATTTACATAAATAGCTAGTGCCTAGCTCACTAGCAACAATTCTGCCACGTTCACATACTGAACAGTGAACTTGTAAGCATCTGCTTTAATATCTGACTTTAATGGCCTGACTTTGGTTCACAGCCTCTGGTTCAGGCCTCAGACCTTGCACCTGCCCCAGTGCTCCAGGCTCTCTCCCTCTCTACTACACTGAGCACTTATTAAATTCCCAGGCCAAGAATTTAAGGCCAAGATTTTCAAAGCTAAGTACCTAAAGTTAGGTTTCTAACTTGGTCTAAAATTATGAACAAGCAGCAGCCTACGAGGCCACTTACTAGGTGCCTAAGTACAGTAACTCCTCACTTAACGTTGTAGTTATGTTCCTGAAAAATGCAACTTTAAGCGAAACCATGTTAAGCGAATCCAATTTCCCCATAAGAATTAATGTAAACGAGGGGGTTAGGTTCCAGGGAAAAATTTTTTACCAGACAAAAGACTATATTATATTTTTAAAACTTAAAAATATATATATACACACACACAGTATAAGTTTTAAACAAACAATTTAATACTGGTACACAGTGATGATGATTGTGAAGCTTGGTTGAGGTGGAGGAGTCAGAGGGTGGGATGTTTCCAGGGAATACCTTACTGCTAAACGATGAACTAGCAATTGGCTGAGCCCTCAAGGGTTAAACTCTCACACTCTACCGTACAAGGCAGCAGGAAAGGAGGGAGGGCAGACAGAGACAGAGGCACACACCCTGCGTGTGTGTGTGTGTGTGTGAGAGACAGAGAGAGAGAGAGGCGCATTTCCCCTTTAAGTATGAAGAGTGGGGTCAGAAGTACACTGCCTTGTTAATTAGATCAGCAAGCTGAGACGGGACCACAGCTGCAGCTGCTGCTGCCTGGAAGCTCCCTCTGTCGTGCGTCCCCCCTGCTCTATGGAAGATGGGATAAGCGGGGTGCAGGAGCAGGGGGGAGGGGGACACCCTGACATTAGCCCCCCTCTTCCTCCTCCCCCCCACAGCAAGCAGGAGTCTTGGGGAGCAGCTCCAAGGCAGAGGGCAGGAGCAGCACACGGCAGTGGGGGGAGGGACAGCTGCAATTGCTAGCCTGCTGGGCAGCTGCCGCACAGGGAACTTAGGGGAGTGGGGAGCTGATAAGGGGGCTGCCGGTCCACCCTGGCTCCAAGCCCCCACCAGCTAGCTCCACCAGGCTGCTCTTCCTGCAAGCAGTGGACAAAGCAGNTTAGACCCAGTTCTTCCTTCCCTCCCCCCCGCACAGCAAGCAGGAGTCTCAGGGAGCAGCTCCAAGGCAGAGGGCAGGAGCAGCACACGGCAGTGGGGGGAGGGACAGCTGCAATTGATAGCCTGCTGGGCAGCTGCTGCACAGGGAACTTAGGGGAGCAGGAGCTGATAGAGGGGCTGCCGGTCCACCCTGGTTCCAAGCCCCCACCAGCTGGCTCCACCAGGCTGCTCTTCCTGCAAGCAGTGGACAAAGCAGGCAGCTGCCAAACGACATTAGAAGGGAGCATTGCGCAACTTTAAACAAGCATGTTCCCTAATTGATCAACAACGTAACAACGAAACAACATTAACCGGGATGACTTTAAGTGAGGAGTTACTGTATGGATTTAGGACCCTAAGGGTATGTCTACACTGGAAAGAAAAACCTGCAGTGCCGAATTTCAGAACCCAGGTCTACTGACTTGACGTTGCAGGGCTAAAAATAGCTGTGTAGATGTTCCCACTCAGGCTGGAGCTTGGGCTCTGAAACCTGGCAAAGGGGTGGGTCTCGGAGCCCAGGCTCCAGCATGTGGGGGACTGTCTACACAGCTATTTTTAGCCTCGCAGCCTGAGCCTCACTAGCCGAAATCAATTGACCCAGGCTTGGAGACTCGGTGCTGTGGGTTTTTCTTTGCAGTGTAGGTGTACATTGAGTGAACAAGGAGTAGAGCTGAGTGAATAACTGATTTTTTTGGTTCAGAACTGACAATTTGTTTCAAAAATGATGTTTTGAAATAAACGGTCAAAATGATTCTTTTAGAAAATATCAAAGCGAAAACTTTCAACTTCTCCCCCTGCCCAAAAACCAATCACCAAATTTTTGGAGATGATTTTGGTGCCCCAAAATGTATTTTTCAGTAATGTAATTTACTAAGCACTGAAAAAAGCCTGCCCAGCTCTTCTAAGCAGCGACGTCCCATTGAAGTTGAAAGCGAGTTGTGCTCCTAAGACAGTTAGATGCATTTGAAAATCCCATAACAAACTTTAGGCTCCCGTTTTTTAAAAAAAAATATTGGCCTAAGTCTTTATACCCATTTATTTTCTATTGCATATGCCCAGATTTAAAGGATGATAAATAACCTTTTATATTTAAGCTTCCCTACAATTCCTGATCAACTTACTTATGTAAACACTCATATTCACTTAAATTGGACCAAGTCGCTTGAGTAAGGTAAGAAGGATCTGTTCCCAGACTAGAAGTAGCAAAATAATTTATACAAAAGAAGTCAGAAGCCAGCTTCACTGGCATGCTCCAGCTGCTTTGGGCCGCTCTAGTGAAGTAAAACAGTTATAAACCTGGTTTAATCACCCAGGCTTAGGGCAGTTTTGCTTCACTGGAGTGGCATCATTTGTGGAAAATTGTATTTTTTTTTTAAATTATTAAACTGATCTGGGGCCACAAACACGGAAATTCATTAATCATAACTGTACACCTATGGCATTATGTAACTACAGGGCAGAGTTAAGGTTGTTTGCATTTCCATAAATTAATACGTTTATGGTTCTTTTATATGTAAACATAACTCTGAATTTCATGTGTTTGGAATGTTTAGTTTTTACATAATTACAAGACCCCAGTAATGTTTTTTTCCCCAAATGTTCCTGAGACATACTCTCAACCTTATTTCCATTTTAACACAATTTCTGTTTGGAAACATATATAGTTCTCCATCATAATAGTTCTGAATTAGAATTATGATTGGAGCACAAGATTTAGTGAATTGGTGCTTATACAGATTTGTATCTATAGGGCCAATTTTTCCGATGTAGATGCCTGAATTCTTTTTGCAAAATTTAACTCACAGATTAATTGTATATAGAAAGCATGTATTTGCAAATACAGAATGGATAAACATCTACCTGGGTGTGGACGAGTGTTTTATTTTCTTGTGCTACAGGTATGCATGCAAAATCTCTCCTCCAAAAATCAATTAATTCATCTCCCACAATCAATTATTTCTCCTTTCTCAGAACAATCAATGTGATGCTTCAAAATTATTCTGCCTTCACAAAAATCAATTCATTCTACACTCCCCTCCCCCGTCTTTGCAAGGCTTCTATATAGATTCTGCTGGTTTCACACTTCTCCTAGGATCTCAGCTTCCCACCTCCTCCCCGGGCTGGGATATACTCCTGGCTCCCACACCCCTCCTATGAAAAGAGTAGCAGCTCCAACTGTTTTGCCCCATCTGCTCCCTTCCTCTCCTGCAAGAAGGACAGAGGAGCTTGGGATTATGTGCCCTGGTTTCCCCCTTATTACGGAAGCAGCAGCCCCTGATGGGCAGCACGAAGGGGAGTCTGTAGGGGGAACAGCAGCTGGAATTCCCAGCCAGAGCTAGTGGCCTGTCACTGGGGCAGGGGGAGTAAAAGCCAGGGCAGACATATCCCCTTCATAGACACTGTGGTTTGGTATGGTCACAATGAAGTGCAGCTCAGTGGCATAAGAGGTCTATTGGGATAAGCTCAAGACTCCTACTTTCCAACCCCATGGACTCCCTCTATGGCCTTGGTAAAGTTATTAACCACTTTGCCTCAGTTTCACCACCTGTAAAATGAGACTAATACTTGCCTTCCTCAGAGGCCGTTTTCATGATTACTTGGTTAATGTTTGTGAAGTGTTATATATGTGCTATGAATCCCCAGAATGCATATAAACCTTTCTAGTAGCTGAGGGACTAGCATGCCCCACACCATCAGCTTAGTTAGATATTTTCCCCTTGCAATCCCCTCTAAATGCTGACAACTATGCACAAACAGCGGGAATCCACTTGTCTTACAGTAAGAGGCCAGGCTGTACCTAAAGATTCACTCCACCCATAAACCCGACCACACGCATGGACACACATACAACTGTTAAATAAAATGAGCTAGCTAAGTCTGGATGCTTCCAAAAGGGTCACCTTCCTAACCCCATAATGTTCATGCCGGCCCTGTACAGTACAGATGGGATCATGACGAACAGCCCTCAGTTTGATTAGACATGACAAAAAATTGTTTCTAAGGTTAACCCCAAATGCTGAGGCTGGTTAAACCAACATCCCAACGATTTCTTCTGCTTAGAGTGAAATCTCTATGGTTGGCATCCCTGACTGTAAGCAAAGATCTCCTTGAATGATGAGAAGTTTTGCACTTTATCAAACGAGTCAAATTCAAGCGGGCCATAAGAACTGAAAGAGGAAGCCTGTAACAAGTTAACCCCTGAACATGCCAATAGGGTTGCCAACTCTGACTGAAGCTATTCTGGGAGATTTATTTGCCCTACGTGACATAATGTCATTTTCTTAAAATATCCTATTAAAATCTCCTGGATTGCTTTCAATGGTCACCAGGAGATCGATGCCGATTCCGGGAGACTCCAGGCCAATCCTGGAGGGTTGGCAACCCTACATGCCAATGGAATCATTTTAACTCTAAAATTATGAAAATAACTTCAAAATGAACTTTGTGGACTGATCTTAAAGTACGTTCAATTTCTTCCAATTATAATGTTTATTTGCCTACATACATGTTTTTACAGCTATAAAAATGAGCTAACACTGAATATGCATGTTCAGTAGCAAAAACAAGTCTGAAACACTGAGTATGAATTTTTAAATACCATTTATTTGTTCCCAGAAACCCTGTTGAGTGAAGTCAGGTTAATTGCTTCTGAGTCTCTTTGAATAATGCTCCAAAACTCAGTATTGACAGTTACACCATTCTTCTGTTACCAATGTATCCCACAGCCATAGCAGCGTATAACTGTTACTCATTTTAGCTTTTAGATCCACATGCTAGGTTGAAAGCCAATATCAAACACTCTTGCTCTGCCTTAGATTTTTAATCACCTTCTTATCCAGTGTGTATACATTTTGGAGGCATTATTTAATCTAACATGCAGCAAGAAGATTGCTGGCTCATTTCCCTAATATATTCCCTCCAAATTATCATCTTTCATGATGGTAATGGTGTCTTGGCTCCATACGCTACACTATTGTTGTTACCCAATACTCTGTTCAGCCTTAATCAGTCGATTGCAATCAGAATAAAGCTTAAAGGTAAACAGGATTCTGAGTTTTCCACAGTATAGCAGCTCCAAAATTACTTAGCAGTCCATTAAAAAAACCCGCTATCAGTAGAGATGGGAACGCTAAGGTTGCCCAGTGAAGCATTCATAGATCAACTGGTGGGATTCTCTGGTTTTTAAGTAGTTGTGTTATCATGGGCTGTTGCAGGACAGCCTGGAATGTCTTTCTCACGTCCTGGGAGGCAAGTGCAGGAGAAACTAATTTTCAAACAAAAATGTATTTAGTTGTAACTTAAAATTCTACCTAGATACAGTTACTGATTCCAGATCTTAAAATGTTTTGTTTGAAGATTCACAATTCACCATTAAGACCTACAAGTGCAAACGTTTTAAGTTCACTCTCAAAGTGTGTGCAACTTTTACTCACTGTTCTATCAAGCAAAGACATCACCCAGCCAATGAAAGGATGGACTACAGTGTATGCAAGCCTAATAGATTTAAAAAAAAAAAATCACAGCAGCTTTCTTTAAGCTACCTTTGCTGTGCTCTTCATACCCTGTATCTTTCTACATTTACACATTCTCACAATGGAAGGGCCTCTATGGAACACTAAAAATATTTTGAAATATGGCCTTTTAAAAAGGAAAAAAAAAATTATTATTTCCATGACTGGCATTTAAAAGCAGTATCAAAACATTCTTAGTTCGATGGACAACAGGAACGTTTACAGCCTGAAAATCATAAATGCCATGGAACAGATAATGATAACCTTCACTGACACGATGAATAAGATATATTCAGTTTTTAATGGCTTTTGTGATTTTTCTTATGTGAGCTGCATACTATGTACAATGTATTTTAGTCCTCAGTACTTGGAAGCAAGATCTCCCATTATTATTCCACATTAGCTCCATTTGCTGATTTGATGACTAAAGGCCTATTGGCCAGATGCAAATTCTGCCTTCTGATGCTAATCTAACAAGCACAGAAGCCATGAGCCTGTCATTCTACAGTCAAAAGCTTGAATGAATCAGGAGAATCATTTTGTAAAGTATTGCGTAAAGCTAAGCTAGATGCAGTAATTATCTGGAGGAAGCTCTCAGTTCTGTATGAGAACAGTTATATGAATAATAAAGAAAATTGTCTTATTTATTAAGATAAATCACTTCACCATAAAGATATTCATTTTTTTCCTAGTCAAAAATTTTGCCAGAGGGCTTAATCCGAGAAGTTGCAGAGCACTCTAGCCTTGAGCCACTAAGCACAAGCATAACTTTAAGCAAGTATGTAGTTTTAGTGAAGTCAATGGGGCTACTCATGTGCTTAAATTCAAGCACATGCTTAAATTCTTTACTGATGCAGATTAGAAAGCATGGAACACTGTTAATTCTCCCAACACCAGTCACACTAGTATAATCTGATGTACTCTAGCTCAAAGGATGAGAAATATTGATTTACAGCTGAGTGGGTTTCGCCTGTAGCTTCCTGATAATAGTTACTTCCATAATAAATACACTTCTCTTGTTCTGAATTTGCTAATAATTGCTGGTATTTTGCTTAAGAATTTGGGTTTTAGTTACATTGTTTAATAGACTTTCATCTTTGAATAATGAGAGCTGAAAGAAGTAAAGGTGAAAGACTATTACAATTAGTATTCAGGACCATAAATTTGTAAATATATGGGTAAGGAAAGCTTATGAATTAAAGCTGTCTGGTTGCTGGAGACTGGTGAAATTTTAATTATATCTGAATAGAGCATGCATTTATATGAAAATACTGTATATGTCATAATATTTTTTACTCAAATACAGAAAAGACCTTCAGATTAATTTAATTAGCAGTTATTCACATTATGACATTCAATACTTTATTTCTTCCTAAAAACAGGGTAGGTTAAAAAAAAACAATAGGATGTATACCAAAAAACCCCATTATATAATACTGTCATTCTTCAGTGCCTGAGCCAACCATGAGCTGATGTGGTTAGGAAGAAACTTGCCTGATGGGCAAGTTCTTGCTTAACTGATCATAATGGGGTTTCTTATGCCTGCCTTTGAAATAGCTTGTATGATCAATTTTGTAAACAAGATATTGGACAAGACGACATATGGATTTGATCCAGTACAACTCTTTCTAGGATTCCCTTTTCTGCAATCCAAGAGGACCCAAAAGTCTCCAATTGCTGGAAACCAAAATGTTTCATTTTCAAATCTAAATTTTTCTGTTTGTGGTTGACAAAAGCCTTGAAAATGTGGAAGAAAAAAATTGACAAAATGAAAACATTTATATTTTCATCATTTTTTTGCAGGATAAACAAACAACATTCCAAACAGCTCTGATGTAGATATAGATATCCGTGTACACACATGCGCACTTTTCTAATGTTGTCAATATCTAGAATATAAGAATTCAATCTCATCATGCCTTATTTCAACCTGCTGTTGATAAGCAAAAATACATTTTCTACTAATAATAAATACCTGCACAGGTAACATGTGGAATGATTAAAGCTTCACACCCAAAGCCCCCCAACCTGACCCCCCCCACACTGGTTTTTTCTCTCTGGCTACACAAAGGATACTACATTCACAATATCGAGAAAATAAAATATTATTTTGAATAAAATATTATTACCTACAGCAGAAATAGAATCAGTAAAGACCTTCCATCTCCTGCTATTTCTGAGAAGTGAATGCTTGCTAGCATTCTTACACAGGAATAAAAAATGCTTTAGCAATAGGTGGAAAACTATCCTCATTTCTATATCAGTAGTAAGTATACTGTAAAACAGCCTAAAAAGAAACACTTTCTTTATTAGCTTCCCCAGGCAACACAGAAGAAAAGTTTACAAAATGCAGACTGACATATTTCTATGCTCTCCATTCTTCTGCATAAAGAAAGATTATTGCAAATCAAATAATTGGTTGGGGCCTAGAGAGAAGTGAATTTACTTGCTGCTTGGCTTTCCTTTTGAAATAGGCATGATTTGGCCTTTTGAAGATCTTTTACTTGTGTCTCTAGATCAGAGACAGGGGAATAAATCAAATCCAACATCTGATGCATCTGTACTAAGGCCTTAGTTACTAGTGATTCTGAAGTTGTACAGGTGTTTGTTTTTTCCCCTCTCCATTCAGATTGATTAAACATGGGATTGGGATTGCTCGAAGGCCTGAAACCTTTATCTGCTGACTGTTTGGAAATTGTAGATGATATTTCTCTCGTAGCCGCTATCACAAAGTCTTGAAAAGTGCCCAAGGCACTCTCTCTACAGAGAATCCCATGACATATAGGTAATTTCCTCACTGTGATCTATTCCTAATTAAAAACTCTTCATTAGTCCTTGCCTTGGACTGCTAGATTCACTGGATGGGATGGGCATAATCTTTATTTTGCTATGCCTAAGCATGTAAAGAACATTATATCCAGATCTCTAGGAAAACAAAATATCTCTGCGCAAAACGTACCTAAGACACAAATAATTGGCACGAGCAAACAAAAATAGGGGGAAACTACTTACCAAAAGTGTCTAATTAACCCAAAATGCAACACAGGAAGGGGAACCAGACAGAATGAGTCTAGAGGCAGCTCAAGCATCTTCACATAATAGTGCATCTTGGTAACTCTAGCACCAATGCTGACTGCAACTCTGTTTAGGTAAAAACTGAGAGAACAATAAAGTAGCCTGTATCCCATCAGGATTTCTAAATTCATTTTATCCCAGGTCTCAGATATCATTTGAAGACATTCAAGTGAATATTGTGCACCACTTACATCTGAGATGTCAAAGCACCACTATTCCCGTTCTAGCTGTCCAGCCTTAAGCCGACTCAAGAACACAGATGAAGAAATCTGTGCCAACATAGGGACAGGTGCATCGTGCATGAAAAGTCAGGCACCTCATCCACAATAAAACCATAGGTGAGGGTTTTAGTAGCAGCTAACGTTGCATTAATCAGTATGAGCTGAAGTTTGGACTCACTGTCCACTGCCATCTCTGCTTCAGAGAGGATATCCCAGGCATGTCAAGAGGGAAGAGACAAGCGTCTACAACCTGACCTACACTTAAAACATCTGATCTCTTCCTGCCTGATCTCCCCAGGCTGCTATGAAAATGGTGAATAAAAAAGCCAGAATTCTCAATCCTAGAATCAGTCACCATGTCGGTTCACTGATCCCTAGCCACCAACAGCCAGGTTCCATCCTCTAAGACTTCATGTTAACCCCATGGGTCTTGTTGGACTGCAGCCATTACAACTGGAAACATAAATAATGTATCACAGGGGAGGTTTCAGAAGGAATTCTGCAACTGTTCCCCAAACCAAACCCACAGGAATGTGTGCAGAAGGCCCTCACCCAGTCCCCTTATCCTATCCATAAAACACATCTCTCAGCTTAAAACAGACCTCACCATGAGCTCATCCTATGGCACCTGACTCCTTAGGCGTACATGTCCATGGTCACGGGGGATACCATTCCTGCTTACCCCCTCTGTCAGCAAGCTGAGTCCAGTCCTAACCAGGGAAATCCTAGAATGATCTATTTACCCACTCGGATCCCTCCCCTTTCCTTCAGCCCTTCCCATCATATGTCCAACCAAACTAAAACATATAATATGGCTAATAAATGAAGAAACGGGAGCAGCTAGTCACAGATCCCAGCTAGCCACTGTTGACAATAAAGACAAGCTATTAAATAAAGGGTCTTTCTTCAGAAGTCATACAGAAGCCCTATATAGATCTTCCTGGTCAACGTGGAGGCAGACGGGGCACTGAAAATCTCTGACATTAGGGGCAGCAGCTTTCAAAGGTGGCCCCACTGGAATTCATACAAGACCCCAAACTTTCCCTTGTGTCAATAGAGAAAAGGCAGGAGTCTTGTCTGTGCCTGCCAGATGAGATGCAACAGCCGCTCAGCAGGGAGGCAGCATGGGGGGGAGGAGGACAAAATTTCAAAACAAAGTCAGTAAATAATATGTCACAGAATGGTAAATAAAGACTGTTAAGACAAATAATAGTAATACAGAGCACTTCAGGGAGAAGTGTTTATTATGGCTTGCTGTATGGGCTTGATTAAATTCCCACCGCAGTCACAGGAAACACCCCCATTGGACTTTGATAGAGTTGTTCCTATAAGTTTCAAATTCTGCACAAGCATTAACTAACCATGTAGTTCAATATCCTGCTATATATGGCTCAATTCTACAACGGTGTCTGTGTGAATGGACTCCTGCACCCACGTGGAGCCCCACTGAAATTAATGGGGCTCTGGTAAGCACAAGGGTTGGCCAGCAATGCAGGATTGGGACCTAGAATGTCACTTGTCGCTAAAATAGAAACACCGATGAGTGAAATATGGACAGAACATAACACTGCACTTCCTGTCCTAAGCCATTGTGAAGAATACACATTAGGTAGGCATGATGTAATTACACAGGTTAGAAGATGACCAGGACACCTGGGTTAGCAAATTTACTCTATCAAAGCATTGTGAGATCTTTAATTACTACAAGTTATCAGTGTTCTTGTAGCTGATTGTTGATCCCATGATACTAAAGACAAGGTGGGTGAGGTAATATCTTTTACTGGACCTACTTCTGTTGGTGAAAGAGACAAGCTTTCAAGCTACACAGAGTTCTTCTGCAGGTCTGGGCTTGAAGAACGTTCAGACCCAAAAAAGAGCTTTGTGTAATTTCTAAAGTGTGTCTCTCTCACCAAACAGAAGTTGATCCAAAAACAGATATTACCTCACCCACCTTGTCTCTATAGGTGGTCAGGAATTTAGTTTTACAACTGATCAGAAATTAAGGGGTTTGGAGTTCCAGTGAATTTGGCAGGAAAAAGAAACATTCTAAATCTGCAATTCAATTCTCCAAATCAAGTTAGCATTTCTTTGAAGGGACTAAGAGAAATTGTTCCTTTTTTGAGTTGATCTTATCTTATTCTGCACTACCTCTGTCTCTAAAGGTTATATTAAGAGCTTAACACTGAGGCCTGGTCTACACTTGGGGTGGGGGAGGGGGGAAATCGATCTAAGTTACACAACTTCAGCTATGTGAATAACATAGCTGAAGTCAACGTACTTAGATCGACTTACCGTGGTGTCTTCACCGCAGTGAGTCGACTGCTGCCACTCCCCCGTCAACTCCGCCTGCGCCTCTTGCGGCGGAGGAGTACAGGAGTCGACGGGAGAGTGCTCAGAGATCGATTTATCGCATCTAGCCTAGACGCGATAAATCGACCCCCGCTGGATCGATCGCTGCCCGCCGATCCGGTGGGTAGTGTAGACATANAGGGGGGAAATCGATCTAAGTTACACAACTTCAGCTATGTGAATAACATAGCTGAAGTCAACGTACTTAGATCGACTTACCGTGGTGTCTTCACCGCAGTGAGTCGACTGCTGCCACTCCCCCGTCAACTCCGCCTGCGCCTCTTGCGGCGGAGGAGTACAGGAGTCGACGGGAGAGTGCTCAGAGATCGATTTATCGCATCTAGCCTAGACGCGATAAATCGACCCCCGCTGGATCGATCGCTGCCCGCCGATCCGGTGGGTAGTGTAGACATACCCTAAGATAATTAGAAGTTGAAACTCTTTCAGAATTCCGTATTCTAAGAATTTTAATACAATCTACAGAGGTTCAATAGAGTTAGAAGGAGATTATGCCACCAACTTAAAAGAAAGAAATAATCAAGTGATTCTTAAAAGCTGACCTCCCGATCTTATCTTTGAGGACAGATACATCCACTTCAACCCTCAAGGTTCAATAAAGAGGTCTAAAAAGCCCATATGCTTATGTCTGATGTTATTCCTGGTAATTCTGCTTGTGAGGTACTTCTGATGATGTACTCAGAGTACTCTAAATCAGTATCTACATGTCTGCTCTTCACAAATGGCAAAATATCAGCCCTAAATGCACAGAAATGCTAAGACAGGGGCTTGAAGATGACCACAAGTTTTTGAGCCCATTTATTCCTTTTTCTAAAATAAACCTTAACAAAGTAAGGCTTTTATGCAGTTGCTGACCAGACACTGTGCAAGCAGCCTTCCCACATAGTTTTAAATTAGATATGAAAGAATTAGTATACTAGGTTTGAGAAATGGTTGCCTAAAGGATTCATGCTGAGAACAAGAGAGAGAAAAAAGCTACTGTGGTCAAAGAGAGATGTCAGTGTTTTGCAGGGGCTATTATTCATGACAAAATGACAAAAGATAAAACTCATTTGACTTTATGTGGTAAAGTGACTTAGTCCTCTAAGAAACAGTGTATGGATAATAATAATTGTAGAGTTTCTTAGCAAGGAAAGAGGGAAAAATAAGCAGGAGAACAGCATTTGTGTGTGGTAAGAGGTCTATGACCTCAAGTGGGAATTCGTCACATAAGGGGTATATTGTTCCATGGGGAACAGAAATAGCTGTAAGCAGATGGGCTTGTGCAAGTAGAAATAGCAGTTCCACAAGTAACTGGTTTCTTTAATATATGACAGTTCACATCCACCAGAGCTTTCAGCGCCCCACTGCTTAATCTTTCCTGACATTCTGCCCATTTCATACGATGGACATTCTGCCCATTTCACAATACGATGGCCAAATATGAAAAATAATTAGACCAAATGGCTGCATAACCCTCAACGGAAACAATACATTTTATGCAAAACAAACCACTTTCTTAGGGGACTGTCTGTTTAATGAATGTGAGTCCATCTGTTCACAACAGTTCCTTGGAAAGTATTTGTTTTGCCTACCAAAACAAATATTGACTGTGCTGGGTGGTTTGTTTGGTAAAATCGTGTAACATCTATGAAATCAAAGGTCTCTGGGTTGTATTAGACCCAAACAGTCAAAGCATAAAACTTTAAACTGCATTTCACTATGCTACAAGGTGCATACATTATAAGGGCAATCCTGGGGGGAATTCCTCCTGTTAGCCAGAGAATGACATTCTCAGTAATTGTTTTCTCTCCATGATGAATGGCTGGGATGTTGCAGAGGTGAGGTTCACATGTCTCCTCCATGATTATGAGGAATCAGACTGATATAGAGCCATTAGAGGCTAGCATAGAAAACCCTGTCTGTGCAGACAGCAGAAGCAACGGGCCCCGCTGGGCCCCCAGGGAAGCCAACAGTCATGCTATTAACTTCAGTGGGAGCAGGATAGGGCCCACTGTTCTTGCTTTTTATGATGGCACAAGCGAAGTCTTAATGATCATTCTGCGGTGTCAGTATTCAGCAAGCAGCTCTGCTCACCTAATTGGGTAGTTTCTTGTGATAAGAGCTTGTTATCCAGTCCTAGGCAGGGCATCAAAAAAAAAAAAAAAAAAGAACCACCACACACCATGTTTTCATAGTAAAACATTGGCTCTTACAGCAAAAGTGCACTGCACTAGGACAATATTATTATCTGTGTAACCATACGCGCATTAGTATCTATTCTTTATTTTATAGATACGCAACTATTGTGTCTTCACTTATTAAATGCCCCTGCTTTTGCCATTTTTGACACCCCCCCATAGCATTACTGCGAGGTTCACCTCTCTGCCACTGTAGCCTGTCATTCTCAAAGGAGAAGACAAAACAGAAATGTGAACTTCAAAAATTATTAGAACAAAAGGATTTTTCTAATAGGAAAAGAAACGAAATGTATTTTAAAGTAGAACTTAACAATAAAAAGGAACTATTATAAAAGGTGTAGCAAATGTAGCCACCTTTTCTAGTCTGGGATGGGGTAGGATTGGAGAAAAGCAGCTCCCAGGAGCTCTCAGAGAGCACCACACAGGCTGGGGCAATTTAAACGGAAATTGGCTGCCTGTGTGTGTTTAAAAGACAAACGACCCATGGGAGCTGGACCAGGAGCCCAACTGACAGTCAGGCCAACCTCCTGCAAGACCCAGACAACCTGCCCATGGTTTGGACCCCCTGGCATGTCAGCTGAGCCCAGACATGAACAGTTTTTGTAGAAGAGCGAGCTGGGTGAAGGGAACAGCAGCAGGACAGGATGCAGCTCCTAGAGGACCTCTCCTGCAGTAGGCCTGGTACCCCATTTTGTCTCTCAAGGGCTGCATGCCAGCTGACCCTAATAGGCTTCCCTTGCTCCTGTATCCAAGGGCCAACCAGATATTGAGACTGACCAGGAGCCCTCTGCTCCACAAATGAGATACTGAGCTCCCAAAGATTCTACCTCATTACAAAGACCGGATCACATCTGGTATGCCTCTCTTGCCCCAGAAGCCAGTGGATGCCTAATGCTATCCTTTCTCCAAGTTCTAACTCTGCCAACCAGCTAAGGCCTGTGGGGAGACTTTAGGGGGCACTGTCTTTATTTTTACTTTATTGTAAGCTTTTGAGGGAAGAAGAGTTTATTTCTGCAGGTTTGATTGGTTGCTTTTTTGATATCCTTGTTTCCTTTGCCTGTTTCCTTTCCCCTTCTTTTAATTTACCCTTATCCTTTCCAGGAATAAAACATTTGTTCAGCCTGATAATCTGCTGGTCCTAGATTTCCTGTAATTATGAACTGTAATGTCCTAGAGGTCATATAGGTTTTCTGTTAGTTTATGCATCTGGGTGTAGGCACAAAGAAGCCAGGGCCCATTAAGCCTTAAGTGGACCACTGACCCCTTGTAGAGGGAAGAATTAGGAGTTCTACCATGCTTTCTAGATATTTACCCTCTACATACAAAAGGGTAGTAATTTTTTAAAGAAAAAGTAAATATAAAGAGCTTTTATATTAATCTCTAGGCAAATTTAGACATTTTAATACTCTGTTGAGGGTCACAGCGATGCTCAGTTCTGTTTAGTTATGGTCGCAATTAAAAAAATTGGACAGTGATTATCAAAACGATACATATCATTATCAGAAGGCGTTAGAAATATATGTTGTGACATTAAAATACACACTTAAAAAGACAATTCAGGGAGATATAGACTGATCAAATGGTCATATTTTGTACTGCCACTGAGATTTTCAGTATGGCTCAGAAAGTTATTAATAGTAATGGAGGGTTCATAGTGGAAATCACAGTAAAACACATTGGGGCCTGATCCAAAGCCTGTTGAGGTCAATAGGAGTCTTTCCAGTGATTTCAGCGGTCTTTGGCTCAAGCCTTAAGAACACGTATTTGCAGTAATAAATGAATGCAGCATGGGGAAGCTGAGCTAAAACTTGTGCACTCATTGAAGCAATTAGATGCCATCCTTGACGAAACCTTAATAAGAACTATTTTTCTTCCACACAGCATGTATATCTTGTGTGTCCTTTGGGTATACCTGTTCAGATGTCCAGGTACAGCACGTGCAATATTCAATTAAAAACAGAAGAAGCAAAAATGATAGGTTTCTTCCATTTTTGCACAGGTAAAACCCAGGGGCGGGAAAGCTTTCCTTAAAATGCGTCCTTCAGCTACTGAAAAGAAAAAAAAAGACACCTGCAGTTAACTGAAACCCCCCTAAAAGTAATTTTCTGGGACTAGTTTTGGACAGTAATCAATATTCAGGGTTCTTGTGGCCATAATATGCACACTGACTCATGCTGGGGCAGCGTACAGCCGTGTCAGAACACCACTTTCCCCTCCCCTTGGGTAGCTTGCCTTTTTGAGGTGCAGTCGCTGAGTCCCTTCAAGCCTGGTCACTGACGATTTAGCTTGGATTTTATGCAGGGGATGTCAAGGCCGAAGGAAGGATCCTTGGATGCTTCCATTCCCCTGTATCCTGGCAAGGACCAGGTACAAGCTAGGCTTTGGAGAATAAATCAACAGATTTCCGACTACCACGGGCCAGTAGGTACTGCAGTGTCTAGAGATACTTACATGTCCCTATCTCCACAGCTCTAATTGTAACAAGGAGATGTGCCAACATTAAAAAGGAAGTGGGATCAAGGACTATGACCTAACATACCCCTCTCATGTGTTATCTTAGTGATCTGTAAATGAGCCCCTTGTGTGAAAAAGCATTACTACTCTGCACCATGAAAGTTTTCTGTAAAAAGGCGTCAATGCTTTTATCTAGCTACTTAAAGGGCAAGTTTGTGGCTACAGCTAAAATAATAATAAAAATAAATAAATTACCACTATACAGTGCCTATTATGTTACCTGGGACATTTCAAGGAGGATATAGGCTGAGGTTGGCAGATTTATTAAGGTGAAGGAAAGGGGATATAGACAGTAGGAGTCACAGACAAAAATTCCAGTTACGAACTTTTTGTTTACTTTCTTTCTAAAAGGGCAATGGACAGGGTTGTTTTCCTTTGCGTGAAAGAGGAGCCTTTGTTTACTAAAACATATCTTTGAGATATTAATTTACTGGCAGAGTGTTTGAAATTGACAACTCCTGCATGAAATACCCTGAGGAAACAAAAGCTACAGAGGAACCAGAAACAAAACCCTAGGGTATGAACTACTGCTCACTTTGCCAAGGTGATGGGGGAAAAAAAAGAGAAGTCAAAATCCACACTGGAATGTAAGTTTCATGGCAGGATGACTCTGTACAATAGGCCACACCAAACCCTGAATTCAAATAATGCTGTATTTTAGGGATAGGGAGCAGCTACTTAGCATCTCAGACTCACATCTAATAATAATAATAAACCAGACAGACCTTACACTATAAGAACAGATCAATCGGTTGCGGGAAATAGTGACACATTTTCCTATTAGTCAGTTATCAGCTGACTCTTTAAGATGAGGTCATGTGAGGGTTATGTGCCCCTTGTTCCAAAAGTTTGAAATGTTCTCTAGAAGGGTTTAAAATCTGCAAATGAATGATTTCTAGCCAGACACATACAAAAGAAAGAGTAAAGGACAATGGGCCAGAATTAGTTCTGGATTATGCTGGTTGGTCCCTGGCATCAGAAAGTACCTGCCCCGGAAGGAGAAGCATCAGGTGATGACAGTACATTGAGCACCTGGAAGTCTGGTTATGTGTGTGGAGTGTGGCCAGGCAGGCAGGGGAGTCAACACCCAACGATAGATGGTCTATAGAACCACATGACAGATTGGCCTCTGGACACATGCTTCATACTGCATCCTGGGGAGCCACCACAGCACAAGGCATGGAGGGCACTCAACTTCCGAAGCAGTGCCATTGCTAGGGGAAGGGCAAAAGCAACATGCTGGGAGAGGTCTGAGCAGGTGGGTGTGGTGCAGTGGTGCCAATTCAGATTTTTTTTTTGGGGGGGGAGGGAAATTCTAGTACCTCCCCCACCCAGCAGGGACTCCATTCCAGTACCAGTTAGTCCCCCCCCCCCCAACCCCAACAGGTATACCGGGGCTCCTTCGGTCAGGGAGTCTCCCTTATCTCTTACCTGCACAAGTTCTCAGCGGACTCCCCTGCATGACACCATATAGGAACAGACTCTCCATGTGCCAGGCTGCAGCACCATTTGGCCTGGCCACCCCTCTGGACGGAGGGTAAGAGGGGCCATATTGTGTTGGTCATGTGACCATAATGCCACTTACTGAAATTTGGCCTGGTCACCCTTTGTCCGTACGGAGAGACAGCCAGGTCAAATTTCAGTAGCACTGTGACTATGCAGTTGGAGTAATGCTCTGGATGACTCAGCAGCAGCTACACTGATTGAGTATGAAACCACTCTTTAAAAGTGGTCAGGCCATAGTCCCCCACAGCTCCACAGCCTATGGACCTTGGAGCAAGTGCAAAAACTGAGGGGGAGGGTGATGGCTCCTGCAGGCCCCCATAATTGGCACCATTGGTGTGGAGGACCTGCTTGCTATGTGTGAGAACCACACTGCCTAGGGGAGGATGGTTGTTTGGCACTAGATTTTTGTTCTGGACACCAGAAGGAGGATCCTTCCAAGGAGAGAAAAGATCCTCGAGGTGAGCCAGGTAATAAGTAGAAAAACAGACAAATTAAAAAAGTTATTTAGAGTGAATTATTTTCTGAGGTCTATCTCCATTGTACTGTGGGGGAATCTAAGGCAAACAAAAGGTAAGAGCAACTCCGCCTCGGCCACAGTGCTACAGTCATGTTTCGAATGCAGGAGTCTCTCACTCTGAGTCCTGTGCTTAGTCCACTTACACTACTGAGCTGTCACCGTTCAGGGTCTGAGGCGCCAGCTCACCCTCACATCATGCAGGGGCCAGCATTTATGTTAGAGAAGAATGGCCTCCCTCAAAGGCGTAGTCAAATCAGTCAGGGCTTTCCACCTGGACTTTGGTTCTTGTATCTATGAACTTGGGGACTTCCAGTCTTTGGCCAGTTAAATCATTAATTTCTAGAATTTAAAAGTGCTCCCATCTCCTTGCCTCTGAGGTCATGTATATACACATCAGTAAAAAATAATACTGCACTCAGCAAACCAAAAGTAAAATTACTTACCTACACATTGTATCAAGGCAGGTCCTTCTGGAGCAGCCCCTCATGGCTAGAGGTGGCTCCGTAGGTGCCCTGACCTCAGTTTCCCTATTATAAGGTTCCTCATAAACTCCATCTTTGATCTTAGATTCAATAGTGCCCTGGCAGCAGACAAATTTATTAACATAAATTCTTCAAAATAAACCCCCCAGCATCACATAGTCCACCACTATAATATGAAAGCCAGGCTCTTCCTCCGCCTCCTTCTTCAGAGTGGCAGGTTCCCATGCATCTCCCTGGTGTCCCCAAACTGAACTCAAAGCCCAAATGAAAAAGTTCAAAATAAACAGTGTCTGCCTGGTCTGATCATAACAAAAATGCAAAGTAACCTAGGTCTGCCCAGCCTGGGCTTCAGGTCTGAGTCCTTCCTTGGTTGTCCCCAGAGCTGAATTATTCCCTTGGACCTTCCTTCTCCACAGGCTCAAAAAGGTAATAGTGCAAACTTCCCTCCACTGGTCTCCTGGCCCTGAGCTTTCCCAGCTCTCAGTTCTTCCTGGGTTCATCCCAGCTCCCTGTCCCTTGTCTGAAATACCACTCCACAGGGACTGTTTCCCTGGACCTCCTCTTCTCCCTTGTCTCACAGAGGTCAGCAGGCAAACTTACCTCCAACTGCTCTTCTGGCCCTGAGCTTCTTCTAGCTCTCCACTACTGTTCATTCCCAGCTGCCCCATCCTCACTCCCCATTGCCGCCTGACCCTTTATGTAGGTCGGGTGTGTTCTCTCCGGCTGCTAGAAGGCAACTAACCAGGCACAGGTGGACTGGACCTGCTCTCTCTTAAAGGGGCCAGTCCCTTTGTGACACACCCATAGTTCTCCTGCTCTGAAGTGGGCACCTGAATAACCACAATAACCTCCTCATTTTCCAACAGAGGCTCTCTTCTATTTTTTTTTGTTTTAAATCCCTCTCTAGCCACATCACAATGTCAGCAGGTGGAGCTGTTCAGAGAACTGATTGGCTATGGAACTCAGCCAACTGCCCAAGCTGAGAAGAAAAACTATAAATTCCAATTAATAAACATTATGAAAGATTAGTCATCTTCAGGCTGGGTAATTTATCTTTTACCTACTTATTCATCTATTATACATTAAATGGAAATGAAGAGACTTATGGCTAAGTAAGATATCAATGTGAGGGAATCCCAACATTTCTCCATCTCTCTGCAGGAATAGTCCATAAGGGGGGAAAAAAAGATTGACTGAGATATTTCCCTTCAACTGGAATTTAATGCAAGTTAGATGATGCCTTGGGTGGGGTCTCAAGGAGAACCAGATGCTCATTTCAGAGAAGGAAAAAATACATGTAGGTAAGTACACTTTATCTTTCTCCCAGAGGGCTGTTGGTACTCAAAGATCTGTTACAACTGGGAAGTCGCCAGCAGTAAAACAATTTTCTACAAATTGGAGGGAAATATATAACATCAAGAAAACTGAATTAAGATGGGGAAAATCAGCTCTTATTTGAGGGTTTAGGGATTTTGAGGGGGGTTGCTTCTGTTCTTTTTGTTGTTTTTTTGTTTAGTTTTGATTTTTTCTTCCCTCACTATATGAAGCATTTTAATAAAGGAAAATCAAGGAAAAGACTGCAGAACCCTTTGTCCAAAACTCAGACAACACATCTGTTTTAATGTAATAGATAAAAGCATGCATTGAAGGCCAGGTAGCCACATAGCAAAAAATTGCTCGAATGAAGTACTGTACTGTTCTTCTAAATTTATCAGTCTGGAAATAGTGGATATGAACATTTCACAACCCCTTCTTAGGTCACTGACTTTAACCTAAAATTGAATCCAATTTTCTTCAAGCACTAGTTATGCCAACCCTATGTAAAGTGTCCAACTTATTCACTTAGTAGTGGAAGGTCTTAAAATTCAAGGAAAGAAAATAGCGAAAACAATAATTTTGAGAGACAGAAAATTCTGGTTTAGGCCTGAGAATCACCTCATCTGGGAAAAAAAAATGCATATAAGGATTTCAGATGGATATAACCCCCAAACTTACTAGCTCTCCTGTCCAATGTAATTGCTAACAGGAAAAACATAATGGGAAATATCCAGAAAACACCTCCATATATATTCAAAAAAAAGAAGATTTAGTGATTACCTGAAACTTCAAATCATTGTACTAGTCTCCCAATGGCATCTCTGCAGAGCCACAACTTTAAAGTTTTTGGATGTGTGATGTTGCTGCACAAACAGACCAGGAATGGAAGGAACATGCTACAAGGCTCTTTACACAGGCTTGAACCTTGAGGGAGCTAGGACTCAAACCCAGCCAGAGTCCATCTAGAAGAAACTGCAATATAATCCTGGTTGGGGAAAATGGGATTCTTGTCCTTTTAAAAGCACCAAGATCTCAGAAGCCCTTGAAATGCCCAGATTTGTGGACAGTTAATAGATCTGAGCAAGAAGTCCATGAGCTCTCCTCAATATTCATTCTCTAGAAAGCAAATCCTTTCAGGTTCCAGGCCAAGCGCCTCAAGTGCTTTCGGTCCAGGAGTTTGAGAGGATCCTGAAATAGGATCATCTCACAGACCAGGAGGTTCAATGATGCTGAGCTGCCATCTGTAGGAATCAGAGATTTTGGGTGTCTATGCCACTACCTTCCTGTTTAGGCTTGAGGGGGACTCCAGTATAGAGGTCTTGGGCCACTGGAGTAGACTGCTTTGCAGGCATGGAAGCCTGAAAACATGCATTATGACAGACGCTCTTGTTGAAGCAAGTTTCAGTCCTTCTGGCCCTTGTTCCTTCATACCAAACAAGGATGCTTCCATCCAGGGGAGAATAACAGGCAACTGTTATTATTACAGTCGGGGATATGTACTAGTGGAGATGGAATGGCTGCATGGCCACCCCATGTCCTATCCCTAGGCTGGGAGGTGAGAGATGTCAGTCACTCCTAAACCCTGCATTGGTTCCCATTTGGAAGGCCCATTCACTCTCTTCCTTCTGGGGAAACCAAGATAACCCTTCAAGAGCATGGAAGACACAGAGATAGGTCTGTGAGATATAACAAGCCCTCATAAGGCATATGTATGGAGATTATATTTTGCATAACCTTATGGATCACTTTTTGTCCCTGACTAGGCCTTTTAACCCCCTTGATAATTTGACAATATAAGTTTATGACTGCACTTTTTATTGTATTTCATTTTAAAGATGATTACATGCTTACGAAAGGTGCCAGACCCAAAGCACTGGAGAATGCCATCTAGCAGAACTAGCATAGGCAGCTGTGCTCTCTCTTCCCTCCACCCTTTGAATATGCTTCATCCCCAAACTGGAGATGCCTCCCCTCCCTCTCTCCACTGAGACCACCAATGGAGGTGTCAATTAGTGCCAGTTATTAGGCTACTAAATGAGGTACAGACAACTGTTCATGAAGTTCACCAGCTCATTTTGGATTGGTCATCAAAAAGCTGTCAGACTTTTCATCACTATTGAACTGAGCCAGATTCTAACTACTGACCAACAGGTGACAATCTCTGTACCCCATTACTAATCTCCTAAGCCATCCTCTTGCCACTGAATGCCTGTTATATCTGTCCTATTCTTTACACTAAATTAAAAAAATTATACACACACGAACACACACACATATAGTCAGATTCATTTGATACTTTATTTTATAAGTTCCTGCTTTTTATTACATATATATATAAAGGCAATATTGATCCCTTTAATAAAGTATAGTAGAGTAAGCCTTACTCAAAGCACAAGAACTGACTAAGCTGTTGATCTTTAAGTGAAGCTTTCATGGAAGAAAGGATAGGATGACCTTCAAGGGATCTTTAGTGTCTGTAGGAATAAGCTAATCAGGAGATGAAGTCTTGTATCTAAGCCAGACTTTAGATGGAACAGACTTTAGATGGAACAGGGCAGTGAGGCTTCCAGAATAAAAGAAAGGAGTTTTCATTAAATACTTGTAAACACATTCAAACTGGAAATTTAATAATTGTACCTTTGTGAACTAGAATTAATATAAATTCAAGAACACATGGACTTAATAAAGTCACAAGAGCAGCCAATGCTCTAGGAAAACATTTGAGATGTTGAATAGATTTATATTTAAAAATACTTGTGCCTAGTTTAAGGGAGATTTAAAAAAAAAACTATTGAAAAATTAAATAATCTGGTTTGTCGTTAGCTACGAGAGAATCACAATTTTGATCAGTTATGTTCCACTTGGGAAGTGCAAACCTCCAATTGCTTTCAGCTTGTGTTAGTTTAACACAGGGATTTCAAAAATCATGTGGACATTTCTGGCACACACTCTCAGAACAAACGATTCACCCATCATCAAGTTATGGGCTTAATGCCAGTACAGCCGAGAGTCCTGCTCTTCCTTAAAGAATAATGTTTAACCAGTCAGCTCCCGCCGCATTCAACCTGGGGTAGTCAACAAAACTAACAGATCAGATTATTGCTCTAATGAGGTACCACACTTGCATCCAGAACTTAGTTTTAATGGTGGAGATATGCAGGCATGTGAGAAGAGAATATTTAATACTACAGTGTATCTACTTGACAAAAGCTGGCTCTATTAAACAGCTGTCCATCTTCCTGCACTCGGGGGAAGGAAGCATTCCTCCCTAGCAAAGATGAAGAGAATATCAATGGGGCTAATCTCTTCAAAGTGCTAAGAGCTCAAAGCAATTGCCTGCAGTAGTACAGAGTCCCCACCCCATTAGCTCCGCAAAGAAAACAGACAAATATACAAAATACAATCCTGCATTTCGGGCAAAAAATATAAAGCACTGAGTTTCCAAACCATTCCCCCTCTCCTTTACAAGATCCAAATATTTCATACATTTTAAATCATGTGTACATAGTGAACATGTAGTTATACATATTAAAATCCTCTTCTCCTTCCTTTCTACACATTTAAATAGCGTGGACTTTGGTCACATTGAAAAATGTTCATGTCACGGCATAAGCATTGTACAGCATAACTCCCCTTTGTAAACAAAGGAAAATTACTCACTGGCAATTCCTTCCCTTTGGAAGGCACAGACAGTCAGGAATAGACAGTGCTATATGGCTTCACCTACAAGGACACAAGGAGGCAAAATACCTGTCAATCAGATCCTATATATGAAGGCCCTGGTCCACCCACTTCTTTCCCGTTAGAGAATTTCAGAGGCAAAGGAAGATTCTGAGAGAGAGAGAGAGAGAGAGAGAGAGAGAGACAAACACCAGATGCAATGCAGTAGTCAGGGGAGAAGGATGTCTGATGGAAGAAGGGAGGACTACAACAAAAGGAATGATCGTTGAGCAATTTTGCCTTGTTTTACATCCCTGTATTCCTATCCTAACCACAGAGTCAGTCAAGGACAGCCAGTAGATGTAGTCAGCAATGCCTGGAGGAGGGCTTATATTAATGTGTTGCTTGTAAGACTTTAAGACCGAGAGGCATCCAGAGATACAGCCATACAGCCCAGTCAGGACAAGGAAAGAGGATCGGGCCTTAGGCCAACAAGTGCAGAGGACACAAGACCTTCCACAGTTCCAAAAACCAGAGATGCCTGAGCACCAGGAGATAAACAACAATACTGCTGAATTATTCTTTGTTATTTTCCTGAGAACACTGGCTTGTGACAGCAGTAGCTGTTTGTCCCAATGCTTTGCAAAAACACCTGTGAGCAGGGGTCTGATCCTGACAGACTAGGTGCAAACACAAGGGAGTTTGGATGATAGAGTTGAGGTGAACCAGGCCTGCTGGTGTTGCCAGCTGGAGACATACTGGCTGAAAAATATTAAGCCTCCATTGTCTTCATTAGTGATGGCTGAGTCCATACATGGTTGAGCTGCAGAGTGATCTCCTGAAGAGATACGTGCTAGGATACCAGACACCCAGATAACATACTTCCAAAAGGAAAGGAGTGCTCCTTGTCTCCTCTATTTTGTTTAAATCTGTGACTGCTGACTATTGGTTGCTCCACTATCATACATGCTTGTAGAACATTGGGGATTCTCAAGTTTGTAGGGCTAAGAAGATAGCCTGAGGCTATAGGAGGTTTATGCTCAGTCTCTGCTGGCCAGAGAAAGACTGTTCTCCTTGATCCAAGAGTGGATCCACACAGACACTTCAACTCAAAAAGCTGGCGTCTGTACAGCTGGTAATGGGAAGATTTGTGATAGGAAAGAGAGGCCCACTAAAAGTGGAGTTAGGGGAACCATTAGGCAAAAGGAGGACTAAGCTGACTTGGGAAGAAAGATTCCTGGAAGTAGTGGATGGATTGCCACCAGGCTAATATTAAGGACTTAAGAGGCCAAAGATGGGCCAGGAATCACATCCACACAGGCTGCAAAATAACCCAGACCCTTAGAAAGACCTACTGAACTAGCTGGCTGTCTGGCTTGCTCCCCACTGGAGCAAGGGCTCTGAGGCAGAGATCCTGTCTCTGTTGGATTCATCTTGGATCCCGTCTCAGATTCAGATTCCATCTTCTAGTTTGGCTTCTTTTCTTATTCCTTTGCTAAACAGGCCTGGAAGGAAAGAGAAGCAGAATTATGGAGAAAAGGAGCTGAAACAGGTACAAGTGACACAAACTCCAATTATTGCAGGCTGAAGAAGGTGAAAGAACTGGAGGGAAGTGACAGATGAGCTGTTATATACATGGTTGGTTCACCTCCTTTATTCCTGGTAGGTGGAGCTATAACACTGCCTGTAAGACAGAAAATCGAGAGTGAATAACAACTAGAAGTAGGGATTTGGGGTTTGTTTGAATTTTTACCCCAAACTCAGAAAAATGCCAGTGCAATTCCAAAGGATGAGTCAGATATAACAAGCTATATTTCCATATTCTCCTTATTTTATCCTAAATGAATTTGAAGCTCAGGCATTGAATGATGAGGGGAAAAGTACTCTGAAGATTTATTAGTGTTGTTATATAATCTGCCTTTGGGATAAAAAGTTGCAGGCCAATAGGATGCTTGTAATTAATAAATTTTAATGCTGCTACAAAGGCTAACTCCGTAAATGCTGCATGAGGGTTCTCTTTTTTGTCAAGTTCTACTTTAACCATAAGTAAGAGGATACTAAATAAAGTGAAAGGTAAAAACACCAGGAAGAATGGGAAGATAAGGGCCCAGATTCTCTCCTGCACCTGAATTCTAGATTACTCCAGTTTATGTCAGCTGGAGGTGGTCCTCAAAGACTGAGCATTGGTGGAGTGGAGGTGCATTCCGCCCTGCCCCCACGACCAGGCAGTTAATGCAGGAGAGCTGCATTAGACCGAGTGAGAGCTCTCCCTGGCTGGGAGAGTCTTCAGCTGGCCAGTTAGGACTAGATTCCATTTTGTGCCTCCTGATAGGTGCAAAGTGACCAAAACCAGGGGAGAGAAGAAGAATATCACTGTCATCACTGCCATTGGCACCAATCTCTAGCAAAGATCTGGACCCAAAACTCCAGCTGAAATTGAGGAAATGAAATAATTTTTGGGTGTGTGCTTCCCATTGCAGGATCAGATCTTAGAATACATTTCAGTACAAAATATCAAGTAATTATTTGCTTGGTTTCTTTCTTGTTTTTTTTTTTTTTTTTTAAAGTACAGCACATAGTAATTTAGCCAGATCTGAATTTATTCTACTAAGCTATTTCTCCTCTTTTTAGCAAAAGGATTATTTCTGTTACACTCCTTCCCCAGTTGTCTAATTTCTATGGAGTAGGTTATGCCTTTAGGTAATGGATAGTGCATATGCTGTGCCAGTCCAGGAATAGCCCCAGGAAGCAGTGTGCCTCACAGACCCCCCCCGAGTCACGGTTACAGTGGCTGAAATAAAGAAAAACATTTTTGTATAGAATTTATGAAAGTGTGGAACCGTTTCCTTTTCACAGATTTCAAAGTGGACCCATTTTTCATTTGTTGTGAACATTTCTGTGCATTTTCCAAAGTTTTAACAGCAATGATCAAAATCGTGTTCCATCACTATTTCAAACATGATTTCAATAAAAAAAAAATATGAACAACAATGTTGTGGGAACATTCATGAAAAAGAAAAAACAGTAAGGTGTCAACAACTTTTTGCAAAAAGTCTGTTTTCAGAAGGCGGCCATTTTTCACTCTACATTTTCTTTCTGCTAAAATGTCCCCCCAGCTCTAGTGACAATTCCTCCACTGCTTTCTCCTCACTCCTGGATGTAATAATTTACCACTGATCTAGACCAACAGTTAATTACTAACTCCTCCACCAGGTGATGGCTCATCTACTCTGGCCAGTGAGGGCTCTGGTGTAGAACCAAGGTTCACCCCTCCCCATCTATTACAGGGAGTGAGCAGGTGACTAACCGAAAGCCAGGTTAGCCTGTCTATAGAAAATGTAAAGAGGGTTCTTATTTCCTTGTGCTGGTGTACAGTCTAAATCACAACGTAGCTCTTAGTGCTCTCCCTCTAAGAGGTCAGTAGGAAAAGAGGGAAGAATATCAGAGTGACTCCAACATGCACACTGTAGATCTGAAGTTTATAGATATTTCATCACACTGGAAGTGCTAGAAAGCCACATTCTACAAGTTGGATTTTCCCAGAATAAAATACTTGTCCTTTTCTTAAATTTGCACATTGTTCAATGAAATAAAAACAAGGCTGCACAGGCTTTTATTTTCCACCTAAAATAAAAAGGGAGCTGGAACCTCTGAGCTCAAAGTTGGTATAAATTGCATTTAAATGTTTGTTTTAAATTCAATTTTAGATAAAACAAGGTTAGTAGTTATTTCTAGTGCCACTTGAGCAGCCTACAGTCTTTCGCTAATAATGTTCTATTTGCCCCGGGTGTTTCTGCAAATAAAATGCAGACCAAATTAACTGAAACTTCTATTAAAGGATTATCCCATTTATGAAATCAACCTTACAGATTACAGCAAATGACGATGTATTCAATTTTGCTTTGGCACCTTTTTACTCAATTAAAAATGACTACAGACAAATCCTTCTTGTTGTTTGACTTGAGCTCATGCAGTATATGAGGACCAGAAGGTTGGAATTATAACAATATTGACTTTAAAACTGGTAATATAATATTCTAAGCAGCAGAGGCAGTGACCTGTATAGTTAAAGTTGCCCAACACTTTCCATTATAAGACCCTGGTTTCAGTTGCTTATAACTTTTCCAACTTTACATGGTTCAGGCTGAAATTTTCCCTTTTGAGAGCCTGCCTAAGGCTGATTTTGGGGGGAAAGTTTCAGCTAAAATGGTTCAGCAGTTTTTCAGGATTAGATTAGGGAAAACTATGTTGTTTTACCCATTTTGAAAAAAAAAATATTCTCTCAACCATTTGTTGTGAAGCTCTAGGGCCTCTATGCTTTGGAGCAGAGACTTGAGATTTGGCAGATGTCTTTTGCTATCCTAATGAAAATTTGTCTTAATTTAGCCAGGTTATAACCTCTGGACAATCTCAATCTGTACATGCTCAGTACAGACTTTTTAGAGTTTGGCAGCTAAATTCTCTGAAGAGTACATCTGCACAGAACACGCTTCATCACCTCACAGTTGCTATGTGCTGCCTGGATTGCAATCTGCACAGAGTGACTAAGCATGCTCCATCCCAGGTCTGAGCAGGACTTTCCTTATAATTACTCCTCCCAGCTGTTGTGGGCTGCTACGGCACCCCGATAATATGGTGGAGGAAGCTTCCTGGCTCAAATGCAGAGGGCTGAGTAACAGGAGGTGGTGCAGGGTAGAGATGCTGGATAAGGGGAGCAGGAGCAAAGAAAGGTGGAGTGTGTGGGGGGGGGGGTGAATAGGAGCTGGGAACTAGAGGACAGGAGCAGATGGAAGAAGTTGCCATTGCGAGTGCTCTGCAATCACACCCCCTGTGTCTCAAGTTGGATACCGAGAAAATGAGGAACACACAGTGGTTACCTATGAAAATGTTGGTTTATGTAACTTGCTCAGCATCACATTCACCTAGGAACTCTGGCTGAGGCAGGCACAGAACCCTGTTCTCTAAGGCAGCATTCAATTGCCTCACTCACAGGACCAACCTTTCACTTCCTCTAGTTCCTCGCCTCATTTGCAGCCATGCTGAGCATTCACAGCTGCAACTGAGGTCAATAGGAGCTGCAGTCCAACACACACACTGCTACAAAATGCTAGGCACTCTGAAAAATCACCTCCTAGGCATCTCAATTTGGGCACCTAAAATCAGATGACAGTTTTGATAATTTTGGCTTTCATTTCTGTGCCTCAATCCCCCACGTGTAAAATGGGGATAATAATACAACCTCACCCCACAGAGGTGGAGTGAAGATAATTTCATTAATGCCTGTAAAGATTTAAGATACTATGATGACAGCAGCACAAAAAAGCCCATAAGGGATTCAGTTCAAGGTTTGGATTCAAGGATTCAGTTTTGGATTCAGTTCAAGGCAGTAAATAATGCCTGGGTCCACAAATTGAATCCTGAGAATAAAAAGAAATATTGAATAACAATCCACTCAGGGAGTTCATCCTGTGCACTAAATGGGGCAGGGGTCCTGTGAAAAAAATAGCACATGACCATGTAATTAAAGGCTGCACCTTATGCACAAGGGGCCCAAATTAATGTTGGACAGGCAACCTTACTACAGGCATTTCCTAACTATTGAATGCTTGCCTTGGCAACCTTAATGTTCTAACAGTGTTTTCAGATGTAATACAGACAGACAGGGAGTCCTCTCATATGTTTAGAAAGCTCAGCAAACCTTGCAGCAGAAATCATATAGCCACCACACTCCTTTTACATAGAGCAGAATTTTCCTCCTCCCCAAACTGGGTGTAAACGGAGAAACAGTGTCCCATCCCACTGTATCTGCCAGGTATAGTAAACTGTGCTACATTTTCCTGGTACTACTCGCTGGTTTCTGCATCTCAGCCATATCCCGAATGTCTTTCCTTACACAACAGGAGAGTAATGTGTGCACTTTAGGGTTCAAAGAGAATGTCCTGTAGCATCTATAGTTCTCACTCCTTACACTAACAGTTGCTATTAACTGTGCTGTTCATCATCTTTTCAGGTGGATTTGCGGGATGGCAACCGTGAAAAACACCAGAGTGCATCATATGCTGCAAGGTTGGTGGGTTGCTGATGAGGAAAGGAGGGGATTTGACAGGGGCATGGTTTGTGAATGTTAGGTGTAGTGGTCTATATGTGCTGGAGAACAGATATAAACACCTGGAGATAGTGGTAAACTTACTTACTAAAGGACAGATCTGTTTTTAATAATAAAGGATAAGTCACAGAAATGTTAGGCCACGATACTGCACAGGGTCACCCACATGCTTAACTATGAGCCAATGGGGTACTCACAGTGCACAACGTTAAGTAGATGTGCATGTCTTTGTACGTCTGACATTAAGCTTGATCCTGATGATCAAGTCCCACAATGGGCTGTGCCCTAGCTATCTCAAGGACTGTCTCACTTTCCATACCTTAAGCTAGCTTTGTAGTTTCTCTCCCTCCCCCGCCAAACAAAAAACCCCTGGAACTATATTTAGAATGAGACTTGCAAGCATAGGAGTGTGTAGCAGCACGACGACTCACCCCTGCGGCGCCTTCTGCTGGTCATCCGGGAATTAGCTCTTTTCAGCACAGAGCGCCCTCTGCCGGCCGGTGTCCCTCCCAGACCCCGGTGCCCTTTTATCTGGGGTGCTGCCCCCTGGCAATACCCCCACACTCTGCCTCTGGGTCCCCCCCTCTCTGGGGAACCCCCAACCCTCTAATCCCCACCTTGCCTCAGTCTGGGCTACTGCCAGTCATCATCAAGCCCCTGCTCCTTGGGGCGGACTGCAGTGTAAAAGCCACTCATCATAGGCACAGGGGGTTTGGACCAGCTGCCTTCCTCTACCACCCAGTACCTCTGCAGCCTGGAGCTCCCCTGCTCCTCTGGCCTTTCCCCAGCCCTGCTTCACTCCCAGTACCCTTTCTGCAGACAGCCAGGCCCTACTCCCTCCAAGACTGGAGAGAGCCTTTCTAAGCTCCTGGCTCCCAGCCTTTTTATACAGGCCAGCTGTGGCCTGATTGGGGCATGGCCCCAGCTGTGGCTGGTTCCCCAATCAGCCAAGGCTTGCTGCTTTCCTAGCAGCAGCCCTCTCGCAGTCTGAGCCCTCTCCCAGGGCTGATTTCAAGCCCTTCATGGCAGGAGCAGGTGACCACCCTGCTACAGGGTGTAACATTTTGTTTAATTAGGTTTAAACTATAGACAAGATTTACACCCAAGAAAGTGATCCAGTGAGAGAAAAGCTCAGGCAGAGAGAGAATAGACTTTACTGTTGATATTCAATCACAATCAGAGAAAGACTAAGGCATGGGGGGGGGGGGTCTATCCAAAGCACACTTTAGTAACTAGGGTCTTTCCATTAACTTAATTGGGCTTTGAATGAGGCTCAGAGAGAAAATGAATATCACTTTACTGGTCATATTCTCAACTTCTGAAAAGAACTGCATCACAGTGCCAATAAGCACTTCTGCCAACAGTAACATTCAGATAAATAGAACTAGCAAAGAGCATCTTCAGCAGCACCATCTGGTGTCTCCCAATAATGTTACAAAGAAACCAGGCTTTCTTGGTAGCAGCCCTGCACTGGAGAACTCCCTTTCAGCAGATGTCATACTGCAAAGGATCTTGCCATCTTCAGACCAAAATATAAGACCTTTCTCTTTACATTAGATTTCCCACAGTAACTATCTTAAACTGGTGGCAAAAGAAAATCAAACAAAAATCTTCCATTAAGTATAATCACGTTGTTTTACAAGGAGCGGAATACTTTATTTATGTAAATTTTTATATGCGGCTATCTTGGTGATGGGAACAAGACACATAATTAGATTTTAAGCGATTTGGGGCAGGGACTGCCTTTTCATTCTGTACAATGCCTAATAAAAAGGGGCCTGTAATCCTAATTAGGGCATACAAATAACAGAGATACAGCTACAGATACTGTAATATTCTATTTTAGTCAGATAGTATTGCTTATGACTGCGTTCTTTTAAATTATGCTTCATTGTGGTCATTCTTCCCAACTTGGCATCTCTGTTGTGGTTACTCCTGCAGAGAAAATTTTGGATTTTATCCAAATGATGGGAAATTTTGCCCATTCAGACTATCTGAAGCCGATAAGCTTTCTACTGGAAACTTCCCATCTGGCTGAAAATACTGCTACTGCATTTTTCAGGGATGTGACTCCTTTACAAATGCCCCTACATTCCATTCCAGATATGAAAAAGCAAAACTCCTTCAAATCCACATCATGCAGAATGTGAGCTATTTTTCTAAACTCTATATTCTTATATAGAGCACAGCTGAAATCAGACTTGTGGAAGTAGTGGAAAGTGTATAATGTCAACATAGTTTCTGAAAATGACAATACATTCTTTAGTGATTGAATATAGAGATCTGAAAAATTCCTTATAAAATGCTACAGTGTTCCATGGAACATTTTCGAGTAATAGCAACTCAGTGAAATAATATTCTATATTCTGTAGGTTTTTTTTTACCATTATGACCGTAGTACTATTATTAGTAAAGTGCTAATCTCTCACATCTCTCATATTTGATTTAAATGTCTGGCCTCAACAGTACTTAAGTGCATGCTTAAAGTTGAGCACATGTTTAAGTGTTGCTCTGAACAGGAATGTTTTCCAGAATTGGGACCTAAGTTTGTACTGTGATACAACTGATTATCTGCCCCTTGAAAGTGAAGATTAATGTCCTAGGTAAAACAAAGCTATTTTTGTTCGTTTTGTACAATGGCACTCTTAAAAATACAAAACACACAAGAACACTTGCCATGAACAGCATTTCCTGTTCAATAACCACTGTGCCCGCAGCAGGGCCCCTCCCGCCCCGCCGGGCCTGCAGGCGGATGGCCAGGAAGGGACTCAACTCACAGTTATTCTGGTGCAACCTGATCGGCTCAGTGCAGCTGAGCACAGGGCTGGGGCTCCAAGGTTTTAGTGAGGTGAGCCAGCAAGGGCTCGGCCCCACACCCTGCCAGTGTAAAGCAACCTCAGAGCAGCATGACCCCCCCCAGCCCCCAGGGAGGGGCATGGGAGGCTGTAGTGCAGACCCACCTCATGAAATAACACCCCAGGGAGGGTGCTGAAAACAGATCAAGGATTAAGAAACACGAATGAGCCCTAAGAACCCCATGGAGAGCGGGCGAGGCCGCCGGCCGGCTCACAGCCATGGCAGTCCGGGGCCGGGAGCCTGGCAGGGACAAACCACTCCCTGCCCACCCCGTCTGGGCAGGTTTGTAACAGCAGCAGATGGGGGTGGGGGGGGGGCGGGAGGGGCCCTGCTGTGGGCACAGTGGTTATTGAACAGGAAATGCTGTTCACGGCAAGTGTTCTTGTGTGTTTTGTTGACTTGTTAATAAAGCTTTGACTGAGTTAAAAATACAAAGGAGCAGTCAGTCAAAATGCTAGTGACATATTGTAATATATGGCTGATGATGCAAAAAGTGTTGAGCTATACATGCATTTCAATTCTTTGTACATAATAGACCACTTATTTCAATATGCTGGGGCTCTGCAGGGAGAATAATAGGATTTATCATGGGTGGTTATGAAACACAACTGTTGTATAAACATACGAAGAAGTAGCAGAAAAGGAGAAATAAATCCCTCTGTTTTCCTCAGACAGTGAGCATTTCTTACCTTTATGTAATTCTTTTTTTTTTTGCATCATTGTAAATGTTTGGTTTTATGTAATAACTGAGCATTAATACAATTTGACAAGTTAAAATAAGTATGTGTCACATCAGTAGCTGGTATAAACAGGCATAGATTCACTGAAGCCAATTTACACCAGTTGGGGATCTGGCCTCAGAATTTTAAACTCAATTACAAAATGCTTTGAGAGCAAAACACTTCTTTTGATAATCAGGGCTAAGTTTAAGAAAGGATCCTACCGGATGGGTCAAAGACCACCTGATTGCCAGGATGCGGGCCCGCATCTATAGATACCATTGGTGTTACCCTCCGAACATCCCAGAACTTCATCACACCGTAGGAATCACAGGAAGCAATGGTGTCACCCTGCCAAGTATTAAAAAATGAATTTATTATTATTTGTGCTTCAGAGAGGAAGAGAGCACTGTGGCATACATGGAGCTGATGTGGAATAATGTTAAGAATACTGAATTATACCAGTTTTACGAACACTGGAGGTTATCAGGTCAGTGAGGGGAAGTTACTGTACATTGGGTTATTAGCATTTTTTCTGTGACTGTACTAATCTAACTTATACCAGGGATAGTTAAATGTTTATTATGCACCTATAATGCCCAAATTCAATGGGGTCTGTGCATGAAGAGGAGAGAATGGCTTCTCAGATAAGAACACTCAAGCACACACTTGAAAGACAGTGGGGCAAGCTGTTAGTTTCAAGGATCCTGTCTCCAACCAGTTGCAAACCTTGTCTTGCCAAAGCTGGGAGTTACCAGATCAAAGGGCTAAAAAACAGTGAAAAGGTGACATGACTTGGGGGAAGTGGGGTGATTTGCCAGGTGCTGTCCATGGAGCTGTCAGTGAGCCCTGACAGGGAGACGAGCTGACAGAGAGAACGCTCCTGTGCAGGAGCCTAACGGGAGTTAGTCCAGGGGTCCCCATGTGGAAGATGGTTGAACACCTGATAAACTAGACGTGTCCAGATCCTTTTTCCGTGTTTTTAAGATCTGTTTTCTCTTAAAGGCTTTTGTTCTAAATAAATAATACATGACTTAAAGCTGGCTCTTTGATCACCGATGACCACTGCCATTGCCCTGGAGGGAACAGAATTGCAGGGCCTGGACAAAAGTCAGATCTGCTGAGGTAACCATCGTCAATACACAGGGGACTTCAACCCAGAGCCTGGTCTGAGAGTGGGTGATCCGCATGATTCCATCCTAAGAGACAGGCAACGTCTAGAGTCCTGAGACCTAAACGGGGTGGGGGGTGGAGTGGGGCAGCTCATAGAGTCCAGGAAAGATGCAGTTAGCCTGGTAACTGTGAATTTGTAACTGAAATTGTAACTTTAAATGCTTTCATTTTCCATGTTGTTTTGCCTTTTGCAAAACAGAGAAAGTGAATGACATTTTAGAAAATAATTTCTGTAAAAACCATATTTCGGGGGGGGGGGAGTTCATAAAAATTGTCAGGTTAACTTCACATTAATTGCAGATCAATTTTATATGCAAAACAAGATTTAAATGCTAGCTACAGTTGAAGTTAACCAGCACTAACATTTTGATTTTTTAAAGTTATTTTTATTAAGGGTTACGTTAATTTTACAATGCAGAGAAAGCTTATGTGGTAACTGACTGCTAATAAAACTAGTCATTAAAATATAAATATAAATATATATACACATACAATATAAATATAATTAGTACAGTAATCTCATCAAAACTCAATCAATATAATACTTAATCTTTCATTGCAATATAGCATAATCATAACCTGCCCTAGACCTCCATTGCAGATGGTGCTATTGGAGGAATTTAGAGAGGAGCTACTTTTGTCAGTGAGGTTACTGGGCTCAGAAAAAATCAGTGGTTTTGCTGTGACAAATAATTCACAGAATAGCCAGGACTTATATTCACTGATGGAAACAGCAAGAGGATCTTTCAAAAGGCACATGTATGATAGCATCCATATAGAGCCTTTTGATGGCATTAGGACAAAACATGAGACCTTACAGTAAGGTATATTATTAAGATCCCTCACTCTGTAGACCTTAACCAAATAAAACTCATTTTCTTCAGTGGGCACCACATGTGGGCAGAATTGTATCTCTATATTAGCCATTTCTAAATAGCTGTGCAGGTTTAATATAACCCTATTGTGAAATGGTTTAAACGCCAGAAGAGAAAGTTCATAGGAGGTGTGACAATTCTTGGGGACTGAGTCACCTTGTTACCCCCTGCCACTAGCATCAGGGAGACATGCTTGTACTTAACTGGGTGTCATCTCCCTGGCAACACCAGCCTGTTAGCCACCCAAGCACTCTCCTCTGAGCTATTCCAGCCCTTACTTTGCCTTGCACGTTAATAGGTGTACCCCGGCCCATGAGTCCCTTTGAAGCATTCCCCGGTGATACCCAGCCCCTGACACTGGCTACTCACAGAATTACCACATCCGCAGTCCCCAAGGAAACAGTGTACACACCAGCTTGTATGATTCATCTCAGGATCAGCCCTTTTCTTAATATCACAGCACTTAGATATATTTATAGTCAAGGCAAGCATAAGTTTATTACCAATGAGTCAAGATTCAAGGGATAGTGAGGAAGGACATTGGAAACAAAAGGTTACATGTAAAACAAAATCATAACATGCTTTCTAGAGACTAAATTTATCTATTAGATTAACCTCCTGTCTAATGAAATGTATCTCACCCAAAGCCTTTTGCAGCTTCTTCTATCAAGGCAGGCAGAAATCCTGTTTTCATGAACGTAAACGCACTGCCCATTTACTTCCTAGGTTCAGCATAAGGGAGTGTCTTCTTTGACTTCTACTTATATCCCCAAAGTTAATTACCTGTACTCAGAGACAGTATAACCCACTCCCCCGTTCACTTGTTTTCCTATGTGTTCTTTTCTATTGACTACATCTCTTTGATAACTTCCTATGTAAATGGCCATCCACTGTGTTAGCTTACATGCTTAATTTACATGTGACAGAGAGAAAGGTGAATACACATCTTTTGTCTGACAAAAACCTGTTTCTCCATCTCTACTGTGATACTGAGTCTAAGAACATATTTCAGAACATAAGTGCTTCATAGTATCTGTACATACATTTCACAATGATATCACAGAGCAGTGTGACCCAGCTTTCATTTAAGGCATCACATGACATTCTTTGGTGAACCAGAATGTACATACCCGAATCAGGATATTTTATAACCCTCTTGCTAGCTGGCATTAAGGGGTGATTGGGTCATAGAAGGCCTAACCAAAACAAATAAATAAATACATGAAAATAAAAAAATCCCCCTATTAGCGTTTCTAGTTTGATAAGGTTTTGAGTCAACCAACAAAACACACATCACCAAAGTCTCTGGCCATATTTCTTCCTGAGGGAAATCATGAGTTGACCATCACATAGTTTCAGGTATTTTACCCAGTACAATGCACACCTAATATAAATTTCAAACAGCATAAAAGCTGTATCAAGAGGGCAACTCATGTCTATAGAATTCTCTGGTTTTTCATCAGCTATAAGAATAATCCATGCCCCTTTTTCTTCAGTACACTGAGGCCCAATGTGTTTTACTGATTCAGCTCATGATGCAATGCCTGGGGGCTCAAGGGCTATATGGTAGGGCTATGTACCTCTTGCAAGGGAGCATCTGCACATTTTATCACATCTATACATAATAGGGTTTTTCAGAGGAATATTAGAAGAATTCTGGAAATATGGCCGGGGGGGGGGAGAGGGGGGGCGAGGGGAAGGAAGAGGGAGGTTACTTGAGCTATGTAGAAGGGGAATGCATTTAATCAGTGTCAAAACTCCTGGGGGAAAATATTGCTCCAACAAAGACCCTGTGAATCTCAGGCAGGACGTTGAAAGAACAGGGTAAAATAACTGAAACAGTGCAATGAATGGCTCAAGTTTACAATATAGCAATTGAAAGAGACTGAGAAGTGCTGCCAAACTCAGGAAGGCTTTTTTCCCCTCTACTCACTAAGGTGATGCAGAAAGAGTCATAGTTTTTTCCGGTATATTAGGAAAATGTGAAAGGCATATCTTATGAAGTCTGGGTGTTAAATGTATAAATTCTTAAAAACAAGCCAAGGTGCTTTCCACAGATCTTCTTATAATAGATTATACATTCTGGTATAACTTTTTCTCATGTTAGCTCCTCAGCAAACAATAATTTCATTTTACAATGTTTGGCCTGATCCTGGAACCCTGGCTCATGGACTCTTCTTAACCAGTCTTTACCCATGCAACTAGTCCCACTGACACTCTGGCTTATGTTGTGGCATTTAGCAGCCCAGGGTAGGAAACAAGATAGAGCTGTATTGCCCCAGTGGCAGTTCTGTGAGGTACTGTGCCTCAGGAAGAATGTGAATGCTGTATCATCCTTGGACTTCTCTCCTCAGTGGGCTAGATTCATAGGCCAGCACAGAGGGATAGGGGAGGGAAAAGATCCTGCTTATTCCCCACCCCATATGGGAAAACTTGCACTCCAGGAACTCTGGTTGTGATTATCCCTTAAGGAGGTGCAAAGGAAGACTCCTTGGCCCTGATCTTCCAAACACTTAACTTCTGTAGGACTACTAATCTGCTTAAAGTTAAGCACAGGCATAAGTGTTTGCAGGACAGGCACCCTTGTTCTCCTCTGCTATGCACCCGTTCTATGGCTCGGGACAATCTCACCTTCAGTGGTTGGTTACATGCCTACGTATGGACAATTAATGTGAGTGAGGGCAGTAAGATCAGGCCTCTCATCCTCTTCAATATTAATAATAAATCCACACAAAAACAATGGCAAAAGAACTGGGAGGACGCAAAGGAAACCACTCCCAAATCAGTGAAAGCCATTGATAAGGCTGACCTAGTATAATCTGTTAACTAGCTGCTGCCACAGCACCGGCAAGGAAAGCATTAACAATTGTTTTTGTATGGTCTAAATAAATGTCTGTTTTGTGCTTTAAATGTCTTATCAATGCAGTCAAAGAATAGACAAATACATAATGCAGCCAACTACAGATGACTACAGCAGCACCAGAGGAGGAAGGAGAAAAGGCTTCTCTACAAGGAGGACTCTGGCTGCTGGCCAGCTTGGGCAGAAGGCAGTGCTTTATCCCTCATCCAGAACTGCGTCCTGCAAGGTCAAGAACTGTATTATGTTGTACCGGCAACAGGAGGTGAGGAGCAGACCCCAGTAGCTGAGGAAGAGAAGCCACCTTCCCCCAAGACTGGGAGACTTCCAGCCACTCCATCCAAGAGAAGGAGACTATACGAAAAGGTTGCAGAGGCTCATCTGTCCTGACCTGACCTGCTGCTCATCTATGTGGGCACTAATGATACTGCCAGATATAACCCTGTATGCAGTGTGGTTGTAGCCGTGTCAGTCCCAGGATATTAGAGAGACAAGATGGGTGAGGTAATATCTTTTATTGGACCAAATTCTGTTGGTGAGAGAGACAAGCTTTGGAGCTACACAGAGCTCTTCTTCAGGTCTGGGAAAGGTACTCCAAGTGTCACAGAAATTGAACAGATTGATTAGCATAAGTAGTTAGCACATATTCTAAGGGACTATTCAAGGTGAAGTGGTTTGTTACACCGCTGGGGTCATAGGAAAAAAGGAGAGTTAGTGGGTTATAGATTGTTGTAATAAGCCATAATTACAGTCTTTATTAAGACTGTGATTTTTTAGTGTCTAGCAAGGTCCTGAATTTAAACTCCCAGGCTCATTTTTTGAAAGTGTTGTGCAGGTTTCCTTTGAGGATGGGGAGTGAGAGGTCAGCTATAGAGTGTAGATATAGGTATGACCCTGAGCAGATCAGCAGTGAAAACAGAACTCTGGGAGCCAGGGTGAAAGAATCAGTGGTGCAGATGGTGTTCTCATCCAATTGCCAGGGAGAGGGTAAGGGCTCAGGCAGGGACATGCAAATCCTGGAGATGAATGCGTGGCTGCAAAGGTGGTGTTGACAGGATGGCTTTGGCTTCCTCAACCATAGGATACTATTCTAGGAAGGAGGACTGCTGGGAAGAGACGGGGGTTAAGCTGACCAAGAAATAGAAGACCATCTTCACACACCAACTCGCCAACTTAGTGAGGAGGGTCTTTAAACTAGGCTCAAAGGGGTCAGGTGACAAAACTCCATGGGGATGTATATAAAAAAGGTGATCTTAACAGAGGGGCTAAATCATAGAAATGTAGGGCTGGAAAAGACCTTTAGAAGTCATCAAGTCCAGACTCCTGCGCTGAGACAGGACCAAGTAAATCTAGACCATCCCTGACAGGTGTTTGTCCAACCTATTCTTTAAAAACTCCAATGATGGGGATTCCACAGCCTCCCTTGGAAGCCTGTTCCAGAGCTTAACCACCCTGAGAGCTAGAAGGAATATAAAAACATAAGAACGGCCATACTGGGTCAGACCAATGGTCCATCTAGCCCAGTATCCTGTCTTCCGACAATGGCTGGTGCCACAAGCTTCAGAGGGAGTGAATGAAACAGGGCAATTTAATGACTGATCCATCTGGTTATCCAGTCCCACCTTCTGGTTTAGAGACACCCAGAGCATGGGGCTGCAACCCTGGTAATGAGTCAGCCTGCCTCCAAACGGGGGGAATGGAGATGGAGAGGCCACCACGGGATCACTGCCCAAGACACACAAGTCAAAATGGGCACTTACTGGATGCCAGGGGAGGATGCGTCGACTGGCTAACTCCAGAACCAGAGGGCCTTCACTTCTGGAATCTATGTCCCTTCTGGCTGCCTTTAAGGAAATTATAATAATAATAATATATGGAGATATACCTATCTCATAGAACTGGAAGGGACCTTGAAAGGTCATAGAGTCCAGCCCCCTGCCTTCACTAGCAGGACCAATTTTTTGCCCCAGATCCCTAAATGGCCCCCTCAAGGATTGAACTCACAACCCTGGGTTTAGCAGGCCAGTGCTCAAACCACTGAGCTATCCCTCCCCATTTCTGCAAGTGGTATTGCTACTGTTGCTGCTGACCGCCATAGTGGTGTCTCTTTACAGACAGATTATAACCTCTCAGGGAATGCCGAGTAGCTTGGGAATCCTTAAAAGAGTGCAGGGCATCGTCAGTCTTTTCTGAAAACAAAACCCTACGATGAAAAGGTTAAGACCTCAATGATCTGCTGCACATTGGGCGCTGTGCCCAAATTCTGCAGCCATAATGCCTTCCTCATGGTCACAGCTGATGCCATAATTCTGGCCGAGGCATCCACCATGTCCAGAGCTAAAAGTAACGGACTCTTGGCTACCAGACAGCTTTCTGCAATTAATGCCTTAAACTCTTCCCTGGAGGATTCTGGCAACTTGTCTGCAAACATGGCCACCCAATTAACAAAGTCATATTTGGACAGCAACATCTGCTGGCTCATGATGTGCATCTGCAGGGAAGAGGAGGTATAAATCTTCCTCCCCATCATTCAATCCTCTTGGACTCTGTCTTCAGATGTAGACTTATACCTTCCCTGTCATGCTCTGTAATTTGCTGAAGTTGCCACAAGGGAGTTAGGGGACGGGTGGGAGTAGAAACCCTCAGAAACATGCACAAGAACAAAGTATCATTTGGCCACATGCTTTGCCATGGGGGGCAATGAAGTGGGAGTATTCCAGAGGGCCTTTGCAGGCTCCAAGAGAAGCTCATTTATCAGGAGGGCTACTTTCCCTGGAGCTGATGATTGAAGAATACCCTCAGCTTAAGCATGTTCTCCTGCAGAAATTCAGCCTAGAGGCCTAAGGTAGTGGCCATATATGCCCAAAGAGGTCCTGATATGCCTTAAAGTCCTCAGGCATTCAGGGAAAGGAATGTAAATCCCAAATTAAAAAACATAGTAAGAGGACCAAAAAAGCGTGACCGTGGCTAAACAACAAAGTAAAAGAAGCAGTGAGAGGCAAAAAGGCATCCTTTAAAAAGTGGAAGTTAATCCTATTGAGGAAAATAGAAAGGAGCATAAGTTCTGGCAAGTGACGTGTAAAAATATAATTAGGAAGGCCAAAAAAGAATTTGAAGAACAGCTAGCCAAAGATGCAAAAACTAAAAGCAAACATTTTTTTAAGTACATCAGAAGCAGGAAGCCTGCTAACAGCCACTGGGGCCACTGGACGATCGAGATGCTAAAGGAGCACTCAAAGACAATAAGGCCATTGCAGAGAAACTAAATGAATTCTTTGCATTGATCTTGACAGCTGAGGATGTGAGGGAGATTCCCAAACCTGAGCCATTCTTTTTAGGTGACAAATCTGAGGAACTGTCCCAGATTGAGGTGTCATTACAGGAAGTGTTGGAACAAATTGATAAACTAAACAGTGATAAGTCACCATGACCAGATGGTATTCACCCAAGAGTTCTGAAGGAACTCAAATGTGAAATTGCAGAACTACTAACGGTGGTATGTAACCTGTCATTTAAATCAGCTTCTGTACCAGATGACTGGAGGATAGCTAATGTAATACCAATTTTTAAAAAAAGGTTCCAGAGGCAATCCCAGCAATTTCAGGCCAGTAAGCTTAACTTCAGCACTGGGCAAACTGGTTGAAACTATAGTAAAGAACAGAATTATCAGACACGTATATGAACATGATTTGTTGGGGAAGAGTCAGCATGGCTATTGTAAAGGGAAATCATGACTCACCAATCTACTAGAATTCTTTGAGGGGTCAACAAGCTTGTGGACAAGGGGGATCCAGTGGATATAGTGTGTTCTTAGATTTTCAGAAAGCCTTTGACAAGGTCTCTCACCAAAGGCTCTTAAGCAAAGTAAACTGTCATGGGAAAAGAGGAAAGGTCCTCTTGTGGACTGGTAACTGATTAAAAGATAGGAAACAAAGGGTTGAAATAAATGGTCAGTTTTCAGTTTTCAGTACTGAGACCAGTACTGTTCAACATATTTATAAATGATCTGGAAAAAGAAGTAAACAGTGAGGTGACAAATTTTTGCAGATAATACAAAACTACTCAAGCAGACAGCAAAGAGTTACAAAGGGATCTCTCACAAAACTGGGTGACTGGACAACAAATTCACAGATAAAATTCAATGTTGATAAATACAAAGTAATGCACATTGCAAAACATAATCCCAACTATACATATAAAATGATTGAGTCTAAATTAGCTGTTGCCATTCAAGAAAGAGATCTTGGAGTTACTGTGGATAGTTCTCTGAAAACATCCACTCAATGTGCAGTGGCAGTCAAAAAAGCTAACAGAATGTGACGAATCATTAGGAAAGGGATAGATCAAAAGACAGAAAATATCATATTGCCTCTATATAAATCCATGGTACACCCACATCTTGAATACTGGATGCAAATCTAGTCGCCCCAACTCAAAAAAGATATATTGGAATTGGAAAAGGTACAAAAAAGGGTAACAAAAATGGTTAAGGGTATGGAACAACTTCCATATGAGGAGAGATTAATAAGACTGGGACTTTTCAGCTTAGAAAAGAAATGACTAAGGGGGGATATAATAGAGGTCTATAAAATCATGACTGGTGTGGGGAAAGTAAATAAGGAAGTGTTGTTTACTCCTTCCCATAACACAAGAACTAGGGGTCACCAAATGAAATTAATAGGCAGCAGATTTAAAATAAACAAAAGGAAGTATTTCTTCACACAACACATAGTCAACATGTAGAAATCTTTGCCAGAGGATGTTGTGAAGTCCAAGACTATAACAGCTTTCAAAAAAGAACTAGATAAGTTCATGGAGGATAGGTCCATCTTTTGTTATTAGCCAGGATGGGCAGGGATGGTATCCCTAGCCTCTTTTTGCCAGAAGCTGGGAAGGAGCGACAGGGGATGGATCACTTGATGATTACCTGTTCTGTTCATTACCTCTGGTGCACCTGGCATTGGCCACTGTCAGAAGACAGGATACTGGGCTAGATGGACCTTTGGTCTGACCCAGTATGGGCATTCCTATGAGCCCAGCATAGTAGAGTTGTCTGGAAAGGACAAAGAAGCAGTTTGCTGTGCCAATGACTGGTCCTGTTCTTGAGTCACAGGATCTGGCTGGGAAAACCCTGGAAATCCAGAGGGAATGGACTTAGCAGTTGCTTGTAACTGAGGCGGTTCAAGAACAAGAGCCACCAATGGGACCAGTGATCTTGCTCTTCAGTGGGTCGAAGAGCAGGACCTCAATAACTGAGGAGTATCCCAAGGATTCCAAGGAGGCCACTGGGCAAATAGATAAGCCCTTGATGGCCAGTAGCACTGGGCCAAGAGCCCCTGTCCCAACTGTGGGAATGATGCCGATCTCGGCACTGATGGTAATCTGAGGATGGTCTCCGGTGCCTATTGATGACAACAAAGAGGAGAATGACCCTGACCTGGATCTCGAGGAGGCTTGGAGATTCTCCAGTAACAACAGATGAGCCAGCCCTGAGGAGGAAAACAAAGGATTGGAGTCATCCGAAGCCCAACGTGGGGCAGCATCAGTGCTGAGGTGCAATGGGGAATCTGCATCAGGGGTACTGAATGAGACACACTCCCACCTGGTATCAGAAGAGGCACAGGCACTGAGGCCAAGGATAGCACTGAACTTGACCATGGAATCTGCTGTCAGGGCAAGGATGGTGCTGAAGGGCACACCAGCATCGAGGGGCCTTCAGTGCCGAGCGCAGTGTCGGCCTCCATTCCACAGTCTGGGACCTGGCAGTGGTGAAGTGCCGAGAAACCCAGCAGCTCTATGATACAGCCAAAAGGTGCCAATGGCACCACCGAGGATGAAGCAGTAGAAGCTACAGCACCAGAAAACTCCTGAACCAGTGGAGAGTCAGGGACTAAGAGGCAAAGCAGGTCTGATGCTGCCTGATACACCAGCAGTGTGGAGACAGTCGGTGCTGGTGCCAACGTCAGCAGTATTGAACTCAATAGACCACGCCATGCCCAGAATTGGAGTCGGCGCTATGGACCCCCGCTGATCTCTGTGTGGTATCGGGGAACTGATGGACCTGCTCCAGCCCGTGTGCTGGCAGGAGTATGGTGCCAGTCAGCACATCTCTTACATGATGAGGAAGAGTCTCCCTGAACCGTGGAGTGGTCCCGATTAGTCTCATGGGACCTCTTCCTCACAACATCAGAGGAGGGAGTATGAGTCCTCTTCCTCTTGGGAGAAACCCCAGAGTTCAAACATACAGTGGCATCACTAGCTGGTTCTGAAGGTGACTGCCTATAAGACGAGGGCCGTGGTGCCAAAGTGGGCCTCGTGACCTGCTCCAGAAGGTGCTGCTTCAGCTGTAAGTCTCTTGCCATCTGAGTCCTCTTTTTGAACGACTTACAGAAAAAGCACCATTCCTTAATGTGACCCTCACTGAGACACAACAAACATCTTATGCAGGGGTTACTATTGGGGATGCCCCCCGCTACATGATAGACAATGCTTGAACCCTGGTGAGGTCATCACACAGGGTGGCCAACTACTCTAACACTATACTAACACTAAACTAAACCTGAGGCATTACTAACTATTATCTAAAGGAAAAACTCTCCACAAACGGAGACTGAAAATGAGAGGTGAAAACAACACCCAAAGCTCTGACTCTAGCTGTAGGTGGTGAGAAGGCACTAAGGGGGAGGGGATTGGGCGGTGTCATCCTTAGATAGCCAGGGGAGGGGCTTGGGGCACAGGGTGCAAGAACCACCCTAAAGGCACTGCTAGGCAAAGTTCTCTGGCTTCAGTGGGCTGGGCACACACACTTACCTGGAATACATGGCTGCATGAAGTAGTAGTACTGGAAGTATTAGTACATAAGTTAAATTATGACTTAATTAGCAACACAGTGACTTGGTGGGGTAAATATCATGACTGGAATATTGGTACAGTTTGTTCTGGAAGGACAGGCAGGGAAAAAGCAAGGAGATGCTGCAGCATACATCAAGAATACATACACTTGTTCTCAAGTCCAGAAGGATGTGGGAGGCAGACCAGTTGAAAGTCTCTGGGTGAAGATAAATGGGGGGAAAAACAGGGGCAATGTCAGGGCAGGAATCTACTATAGACCACCAAATCAAGAGGATGAGGTGGATGAGACATTTCTAGAACAAACAACAGAAATATCCAAAACACAAGACCTGGTAGGAACGGGATATCTGTTGGAAAAGTAATACTGCAAAACACAAAATGTCCAGTAAGTTCTTGGAATGTATTGGGGGACAATGTTTTCTTTCAGAAAGTAGAAGTATCATCCAGGGGAACAGCCATTTTAGACTTGAGTCTGACTAATGGGACGCAATTGGTTGTGAATCTGAAGGTGGAAGGCAATTTGAGTGAAAGTGATCATAAAATGATTGATTTTTCATTTAAGGAAAGGAAGGCTTAAGAACAGTAGAATATAGACAATGGACTTCAAAAAAGCAGACTTTTACAAACTCAGAGAACTGGTAGGCAAGGTCTCATGGGAAGAAAATCTAAGAACTAAGATGGGTGAGGTAATATCTTTTATTGGACCAATTTCTTTTGGTGACAGAGACAAGCTTTCGAGCTGCACAGAGCTCTTCAGTTCTGGAAAAGGTACACCGAGCGTCATAGCTAAATGCAAAGTGGAACAGATATTTTAGCAAAAGTAGTTACCACATATTCTAGGGGACCATTCAAGGTGAAGTGGCCTGTTAACATCCCTATAGTCAAAGAACAAAAAGGAGGGTTAGTGGGTTACAGATTGCTATAATCCATAAATCCAAGGTCTCTGTTCGGTCCGTGATTTTTAGTGTCTAGCAAAGTTATGAATTTAAGCTCCTAGGCTTTTCTTTTGAAAGTGTTGTGCACTGCATTCAGAAGAGTTGGCAGTTTCTCAAAGAGACAATATTAAAGGAGCAACAGCAAACCAACCTGAAGCAAAGGAAAGATTGGAAGGAAAGCAATAGCAATATAGCTCTGTCAGGAGCTTTTTAATTACATGAAAATAAAAAGCAGAAACATAGACAAATTGCTAAGGACGAGAGCATGTAGGGACAAAATCAGAAAGGCTAATGCACAAAATGAGTTATGCCTTGCAAGGGACATAAAAGGCAATAGGAGATTCTATAAATATATTAGGAGCAAGAGAAAGATGAAGGATAGTGTAGGCTCTCTACTTATTGGGGAAGCAGAGCTAGTAACAGACAATATGAAGAAGGCTGAGTGGTTTAATTCCTATTTTGCTTCAGTCTTCACTAAATAAATAGTGATTAGATTCTTAACACAATTAATATTAACAACAAGAGGGAAGGAATGCAAGTCAAAGTAGGAAAAGAAGAGGTTAAAGAATATTTAGATAAGTTAGATGTATTCAAGTTGGCAGGGCTTGATTAAATTCATCCTAGGGTACCTTAAGGATCTACCTGAAGTTATATCAGAATAATTAACAATTATCTTTGTTATGGAGGACAAGTGAGGTCCCGGAGGACTGGAAAAGGAAAAACATAGCACCTATCTTTAAAAATGGTAACAAAGAGGACGTGGGGAATTATAGACCAGTCAGCCTAACTTTGATACCTGGAGAGATCCTGAAACAAATTATTAAACAATCAGTTTGTAAACACCTAGAAGATAATAGAGTTATAAAGTAGTAACCAACATGGATTTGTCAAAAACAAATCATGCCAGACCAACCTAATTATCTCGTGTGACAGGTTACTATTATAGTGGATGGAGTGGGAGGGAAATGTAAGATGTAATATATCTGGATTTTAGTAGGGCTTTGAACACAAACCCATATGAGATTCTCATAAACAAAGTTTGGAAATGTGCTATAGATTAAATTACTATAAGGTGAGTGCAAAACTGGTTGAAAGACCATACCCGAAGAGTAGGTATCAATGGTTCACTGTCAAACTGGGGACACTTATCTAGTGGGGTGATATTTTCAATAATGACTTGGATAATGGAGTAGAGAGTATGCTATTAAAATGTATGAATAACCCCAAGCTGGGAGGGATTGCTAGCATTTTGGAAGACAGGATTGGAATTCCAAACAACTTTGACAAGTTAGAGAATGGATCTGAAACCAACAAGATGAAATTCAATAACATCAAGTGCAAAGTACTTCACTTAGGAAGGAAAAATAAAATGCACAACTACAATATGGGGAATAACTGGCCATGGAGGTAGTACTGCTCCTAAAAAGGATTGGGAGCTATAGTGGATCATAATTTGAGTATGAATCAATTATGTGATGCAGTTGCAAGAAACGGCTAATATCATTCCAGGGTATGTGCTGCTCTACTTGGTACTGGTGAGGCCTCAGCTGGAGTACTATGTTCACGCTTTAGGAAAGAGGAGAGCTACAAAAATGATAAAAGTTTTAGAAAATCTGACTTATAAGGAAAGGATTAAAATATCGGGGCATGTTTAGTCTTGAGAAAAGAACACTGAGGGGACTGTTACAGAGAGGACAGTGATCAACTATTCTCTGTGTCCACTGAATGTAGACAAGAAACAATGGGCTTAATCTGCAGCAAGGAAGATTTAGGTTAGATATTAAGAAAAAAATTCTAACTGTAAGGATAGTTAAGCTCTGGAATCGGCTTCCGAGGGAGGTTGTGGAAGCCCCCTCACTGGAGGTTTTTTAAGAACAGGTTAGACACACACCTGTCAGGGATGGTCTTCTAGGTGTACTTGGTCCTGCCTCAGTTCATAGGGCTGGACTACATGACCTCTTAAAGTCCCTTCCAGCCCTACATATCTACGATTTTATGATTCTGTGGAATTTTAGAATATAGGGAGTCCAGATTCTGAAATCAGATACATTGATGTATATCTAGAGTAATACAACCTAAGTCAGTGTAGCTACTTTTGATGTATATTAGTCTGGGAGAACAGAATGCAGCTTGTTGACTTCAATGGCAATTACAGGAATCCAGTATCAGGCTCCAGATTATTACAATTTTAAAATGGGTCAGATTCTGTGTCTAAGGTTTATAATCCTAATTTTGATTTCTTTCCTGGAGGTAATGAATGCAAGAAAAAGCATGGGGTCATCAAGCAAATGGAGGCATTTAGACCTGAAGACATCCATTCACCTTCCAAAGGAGAAGGTAATGACCTGCAAACCAGTATTAAGGTATAACGATAATGAAATGGTTAGGTTCATTTGCAGGGGATGTAATATTTCAAAACTTATTTCTGGCATATTACAAAGAAATGTTGGAAACAAAATAATGAAAAATGAACAATGGTCAGTCATCATCTACATTTCTCAGAAAGCAATGAGGGACAACACGTCAACTTTCTGATTATGAGGTTTTGAAAAATTACTCCAATCACCATAGACTAGATTTTCCAAAGTACTCAGCGCTACAGCAGGTCGGAACATTTAGCAAAATATGCTGTTTTGTCAAAGGGCCAACATTTTGCAAAGACTTAGCAGTTTCCATGAAATTTCAACTGGGAATACTTTTGGCTCTCCGGTAAAGACTGTTGATACCTGGATGGTTAGGGTACTGGCCTGCGATGTGAGAGACCCAGGTGCAATCTGATTTGGCATGATCTGGGATGAAAAATTGTGCTCAACATCTGGTAGAGCACGGACTTGTACTTGGAACCTTCTTTCCAATGCAAAATGAAAACAAATTTTGAAACCTCAAAAGTTGTCACAAAATGTAACTGTTGTCCTCTGGACAGCTCTACTCAGTACCGATAGTTGAGGGCAGGCTTTCATAAGAGCTTATTAGCCAGATTTACAAACAATCTCTGCATGCTGAGTACTGTCCAAAAATCTGGTCCAATATGTACTCATCTAATTATCTATAGTTTCATATGGTTCCTTTCACAAGGTTCAGTTTATATAAATTGTAAAGGCGAGTCAGTCATTACAAATATTACTAATACTTTTCTCAGGTGCAGTAATGACTATTCTCAAATAGCAGATTTATTCTGAATTAAGTCTCAATGAAGCTAATTTTCAATGGAAAAACAATATTGAGACTGGAATTAGCTCTGAGGGCAGCCACCACATACTTTCATAAAGGCATTGGCCCAAATTTGCAAAAATGGACACTCACTTTGGGTATGCAACTTGAGACGCCCAAGACCTGATTTTCAGAGGTGCTGAACATCCACAACTCTATTGACTGGAGAGTTGTAAGAGCTCCAAATGAGACTATCACATGGTAGCACCCAAAGTGTGAAAAGGGATGCAACATAGATGGCTATGAGGGACTTCTCCTTTATATGGATCCTCCTCTACCCCACTTACAAGGGGAAGCAGTACTGCATAGATCCCCCATGTAGGCTGCTTCAAACATTGGGCATTAGGAATAGACCACAAAACCTCCACTTCCTCTTCCCTTTCTCTCCCTTCTGTAGGTTATACCCATCAATATTGGCATTCCACTTATGAGAATTACTAGTTTCTATTATATCCAGTATATCATAATCTCTATAATTTAATATGATTTCTAGATCTTTTTGCATGTTGCTTGTGCTTCTGGCATTCCTGTACAGATGATTTAGTGGGTCAATACACACATTGGTCTCAATCTTTTGTTTCAGAACAGCTCCATCTTCAGCCTTGCTTTGTATATTTGAAGTCTACTCCAAATCACTTGAATTACATGAATGCTTGTTAATTGCTACCTAGTTTAAAGCTTGCCTAACAAGTACTGTCAGATTTGAACAAAGGCAATCAACACCCCTTCTGGTTAAGAAGAACCCATCTAACCCAAACCCAAATAATCTTGGAAGGCATTCGGTAGCTCCAGTCCTTCCTTTCAATATCAGCAGTGCATGCATCAATGGGTCTGTACTATGAGACTTCTCCTTTCTTTATTGTTATTAGAATTTAACATCTATATTACAATAGCACCGAGAGGGCTCAACCAGGCTCGTGTCTCATTGTGTTAGGCACTGTATACACATATAGTAAATGACAGTCCCTGCCCCCAAAGTGTTTACAGTCTTAGTGGTAAATTGCGAGCAGGGACAGTGTACAGCTGTACTGTTCTGGGGAAAATAATGTGTCTATACCTGCTACAGTTTACTCCTCCTATGAGCCAGTTTAGCTGCACTGGCCAGCACAATGGAGGAGTGGAGTAACTCATAATCAAGCCCTTAGCTTGCACTTAATACAAGTCCATCTAGAAGACGACCTGCATCACTCCCGTCTTAAGTTCTCACCCATGAAGTAATTTGTGGCCATATCAAAATGGATAGCTTCAAGTGTTATCTATAAGGATCACTACTATTGTTATTATTTATAGTTTGTACTGCGGTAGCAGCTAAAAGCCTCAGTCATAAACCAGAATCCCACATTGCTCGACGCTGTACAAAGACCCTACAATCTAGGAATCAGGATCAAATAATTTCTATTGCATCAAATGTTCTTGGCAGACTTTTCATGCGATACTTATGAAGCTGTAATGAGCTTACTAATCCTTTCTACCTACTCACTAGCATAGTGTAATTTACCCCTTTCCTAAATCAAATCAGTTGGACTTTTCAATGAGAGTGAATAAAATATTAGCAAAGGAATGGAGTTGTGTTTTAAGGATAGTTTTTGAAGAAAGAAGTAAGTGACTGGCAGGGCATGTTAAACTAACGCATTCTGCCTCTGGCAATGAGTCTTTTTCAAAAGCTTTAGATAGGAATCTGGTTTAATTCTCATGTGAGCTTTCTGCATCTTCATCCCTATTATTGTTATTATTTTAGTTATTCATGGATGATCCCTCTGCCTTGCTCTGTTTTCTTTTTCTTGCCACATTAAAAAGTCTTTTTATGATATATTTAACTCAACAACATGCCAGAGTGTCAAAGCAGTGGACCATGGTTTTCTTACATGCGGGGGAAGAATGAAACGCAATCTAAGGAGAAAAGTTGGAACTCCAGTACATCCAGGCAAAAATTGTGCTCCATTCTCTTTGTTATGTTTTATTTTGCACTTCAACTGAGGAAGCATCAACTCTGTTATTTCATCTGGTCAAACAGATCTATTATCGTCTGGATGATTCACAAAGCTTTTTAGACAGATGTTGGAAACTTGCTTCTCATATTTCATAAACTACTGTACATCTCGATTAGGTTTTTGTTCTATGGTAATTAAACAAGGAAGATGGTCTTGTGATTAAGGGTGAATTCTGAGGCACTAAATGAGAACTCAGGAGATCAGGGTTGAATGGTTGGTGCTGCCACAGATTCTCTGTGTGACTTTTGCAAGTCATTTAATCTCCTAGCACTTGAGTTTCCCATTTGTAAAATGGGAATAAAACACTTCTGTTCCCCCAACTCTTTGTCTTTCTTGCCTGTTTAGACTGAGGTCTTTGGGGTAGGGAGCATCTCTTACAACGCGTATGACATACAGTCCTAAAGCACAATGGGTTGCCAGTCTCAGGTGGCACTTACAGAATACAAATAATTCATAATTATAATAACAAGATTGAGTCTATCACTGTCACCAGCCATTTGCAAATATTAATTGATTGATCTAAGTTACTTTAAGTTTGAGCTAATTATGCTTTTCCTTTTAGAATTATTGCTACAGTACATTTGTGAAAAATCTTAGTAACAATGGTACTAATGTTACCGATTACTTTGTGTAAAAACCTCTTGTAAGTTATTATCTCTTATTAATGATAAAAAATATGAACACTTCTAGCTTTCAATTAGTAACAGACCTCTAAATATATGCACCGTAGATCAGTAGTGCCTAAAACATAATCAAATGTCTTTATCTAATTCTGATTGTAATAAACTCCTTTGGGGAGCTTTCCCTTTAAAGTCTTAACTCTGAAGGAGACTTAGTAATTGCTTTGTGACATTCTGCAGATCTTTTTAAAGGGTACAGTATTAAAGAACATCTAATGTATTTTTCATTATGTTTTTTATCTTGTAAGAAAATTAGACATTTGTATTGAATTCAGACCTGGGGAAAGCAAGTACAACACATTTCCAGTTATTGGTGTTGCACTATCTTACACCAGGACTGAATTTGGTCCTTTGTTTTAAAAATTAAAATTATGTACATGAAAAGAATATTTTATTATTAATGGATAATTTTGATTATATCATTAAGACTCCCACTGACTTCAATGGGAACATGGTCAAACCCTAAGACTCGCTCATGAGGATGAAGTTTTTTTAGGTCTCCCCCATCCCCCACCCCATCTTCTACTACGGAGCATCTGACTGATGCCTGGAATGACAACGTTTTTATGGAATAAACAACTGAGAGTCTGGTCATCACAATGTCCAAAGAATGTAATGGTCACATCTGCATGAAGGAGCAGATCCAACCCCCTCCTACATGGCCACAGACGTACTCTGGCACTTGAAGCAGTAAGGTTCTGCTGCATAACAGGGGAGGAAAGATAGTCTTATGCTTAAGGCACCTGATTGGGATGCAGAAGATCCAAAAGTAGAGGCTGTCCACTAACATACCCCTGCTAAATTCTAACTGATTTTTGTTGGGACTTTTTGCAAGTCACTGGCTCTCAGTTTTCTATCTATAAAATGGGGATAATTCTTCCTTTCTTAAATGCTTTGTCTGTACTGTCTATATTGCAAACTCTTTAGAGCAGGGAGTGTCTCCTACCATGTGTTTGTACACCTAGCACAGTCGAGCCCTGATAATTGTTAGTAAGTGTAGACACTATTGTAATACAACAAATAAATAACAGATGGAGCAGGGAGAGAATAGTGGTACTTTCTCTGTGTGGTGTGAAATCTGGTTTCCTGCATAGCAGTGAGCAGGGGTGGTCCGAGGCCAGAAGATCTGCTGCAGCAGAAGCAGGGGAAAGAGCTTTTAATTTCTCATTAAGCTTGTAAAGTATCATATGCGAGAAGAGCAAATGCATCTGTAATCCATTATTAGAATTACGGCTAATCGATCTCAGACCACTTTTCAGGTATCAAGATTAAATCATCTTTCTTCCAATGAAAATCATTTTTCTAGGAATGACTCAGAATTATTTACTGTAGCCAGGATTCTGAGCTATACTGATTACCACTTCAAAAGAGAAGTGGCTCTATTTTGAATACATTATTTTAGTCAGGAGTTGGGATTAGAGGTTATTTACAACCGCTTACTGCAAATTTTCCTCTATTCACCTTTTCACTAGCTTTTTCCTTTTACAGTTCAACTTCTTAATCATGATCACAGTAAGGTAATACCATTTGTCTTATCAGGCAACTGTATGTTACAAACATCTAGGATTCCAGCAAAAGGGATGCCACCACTGTCTCTTGGCATGTCCCTGACACTTTTTAAAGACCTGAATGGACTAAGGCAATTACTGAGAGGATACTTCTTCCCATAGAGGTAATATATCATCCAGGGGATTTTTTTCCCATCATGGCAGACAAAATCATCTGTGAGACTATTACTGTGTTAGTTCCTGGAGAAGAACTCTCTAGGATTACCAGCAGAGGTCTGTCAGAGGACAACCCCTACTTTTGGCTCACTTGGCTATCTATTAGAGCTAAAGTTTGGCAAGTGACAGGGCCCAGTGTAAGACACTTGCCTGGTTATTTGTGTTATAGCTAATGTGGTTAATCATTCTACTCTCTTCATCGACAATATGGTTCACAGCAGTAATGCCACTCACTGTGGATGCTCTTTAGGACAGGGATGGCCTCCACTCTACGTTCTCTACAGCATTAGGCTCATTGTTAGTGTTTGATGAATACTCTATAGAGTGCCCATCACTTTGTCATTACTATTCACAAGCACAATGGAATTCAAGACACAGAACTATGTGAGAGTGATCTGTTAAGGTGAGCTATTACCAGCAGGAGAGAAAAAAAACTTTTTGTAGTGGTAATCAAAATGGCCCATTTCCAGCAGCTGACAAGAAGGTGTGAGGGGCAGAAGGGGGGAAAATAAACATGGGGAAATAGTTTTACCTTGTGTAATGACCCATCCGCTCCCAGTCTTTATTCAAGCCGAATTTAATGGTGTTCAGTTTGCAAATTAATTCCAATTCAGCAGTCTCTCGTTGGAGTCTGTTTTTGAATATTTTTTTTTGTAATATTGTGACTTTTAGGTCTGTAATCGAGTGACCAGGGAGATTGAAGTGTTCTCCACCTGGTTTTTGAATGTTATAATTCTTGACGTCCGATTTGTGTCCATTTATTCTTTTACGTAGCGACTGTCTGGTTTGGCCAATGTACATGGCAGAGGGGCATTGCTGGCACATGATGGCATATATCACATTGGTAGATGTGCAGGTGAATGAGCCTCTGATGTGATTAGGTCCTATGATGGTGTCCCCTGAATAGATATGTGGACAGAGTTGGCAACGGGCTTTGTTGCAAGGATAGGTTCCTGGGTTAGTGTTTTTGTTGTGTGGTGTGTGGTTGCTGGTGAGTATTTGTTGGGGGCTGTCTGTAAGCAAGGACTGGCCTGTCTCCCAAGATCTGTGAGAGTGATGGATCGTCCTTCACGATAGGTTGTAGATCCTTGATGATGTGCTGGAGAGGTTTTAGTTGGGGGCTGAAGGTGACGGCTAGTGGCGTTCTATTACTTTCTTTGTTGGGCCTGTCCTGTAGTAGGTGACTTCTGGGTACTCTTCTGGCTCTGTCAATCTGTTTCTTCACTTCAGCAGGTGGGTATTATAGTTGTAAGAATGCTTGATAGAGATCTTGTAGGTGTTTGTCTCTGTCTGAGGGGTTGGAGCAAATGCGATTGTATCATAGAGCTTGGCTGTAGGCAATGGATCGTGTGGTGTGGTCTGGATGAAAGCTGGAGGCATGTAGGTAAGTATAGCAGTCAGTAGGTTTCCGGAATAGGGTGGTGTTTATGTGACCATCGCTTATTAGCACTGTAGTGTCCAGGAAGTGGATCTCTTGTGTGGACTGGTCCAGGCTGAGGTTGATGATGGGGTGGAAATTGTTGAAATCATGGTGGAATTCCTCAAGGGCTTCTTTTCCATGGGTCCAGATGATGAAGATGTAATCAGTGTAGCGCAAGTAGAGTAGGGCCCTGTTAGGGGACGAGAGCTGAGGAAGCATTGTTCTAAGTCAGCCATAAAATTTTTGGCATACTGTGCCACTGATTTGAAGGTATACATTGTCCCCAAATGTGAAATAGTGAAATGGTTATACATAGTGATCAATGGTGAGAAGAGTGTTCTGGTATTAGCAATCAGTGTGCCTACCAGAATGAAATGATGATGGAGTTGATATGGTATCATGCTGCTAGGAAAAGTGGTGGGTGTGTTATACCATACAAAGGAAAGGGACGAACTGAAAAGCTGAGTAGTATTTGGATCAGTATTTCTTGCTACTGGCTTTATTTCCTTAGTGTTGTAGGATTCAGTAAAATGATGTGATACAGGAATGATGAAAATGCCATGACGGTATTATTTCTGGATTACTGATTTTAGAATGTGGGAGCGGGTGGGAGCTACTAAAGAACACTTTTTGTAACCTTGGGTTATAGAGATCACTGTAAATAATAATCAAAGAAAAAGGAAGAGCTTTTGTGTCAGCAGATTTTCTAGTACTACTAACTTTCACATAATGACGGATCATTGTTCTCTTCCTTTGTTTACATGCACTCCACAGGCTCCCCTCTTGCTGTGTGAAACAGAGGGAATCTCTCTTTCTTTTGCCACATCAAGTATTAAGAAGTTCCTTGAGGTGTTTGAGAACAGCACACGCTAGGCTTGCAGAAGTCCTTTGCATAAATTTACATAAAAAACTGAAGATCAGCGCACTCCCTGCAGAGTTACTGCTAGCCAGAGCTGACACTACAATTGAAACAGTACAGCAGAGAGAGCTTCTTCTTCTTCTTTCTTTTTTTTTGTAGAGGGGCTTAAGATGATCAACTTTGTTTTTCTTTTTATCCATCAAAGCAGTGCCTTTGAATTCCAGGAGTTTTGCAGCAGGAGGAGGTGAATGCTAATTCCAATTACTTGCTTTTCAGAATATTTTGAAAGATATCATGCCTAAACTAAAGTTAGGTGACAATGTTACCACATTAGGTATTCCCTCTGATAGCAGTGATCATAATGAACTCATAGTGTATTACAATAGATGTCATGTGTTTCCCCTCAAGAGTTCTATTGTAATTCAGCTTCTACATACCATTAATGTAAAGGATTACACACTTAAAAATAAGTGGGCAGTCAGTGTTGATCAGTTTTATATTCACTGTAATAACATTATCACCATAACTTTATTTTGGTTACTGATGTGTCTGCAATATACGATTCCATAAATTCAGTGATAGTGGCAACATATCAAATGTTCATTTTAAATAAGCAGTTATCTATCCTAATGCTTAGCTTTAATAAACCAGAAAACATTTTCCAATAAAAGCAAACAAACAGCACTTACCTATACGTAATACTTTCACCCAATACAAAATAAAGCTGGTTGAAATTTGTCCACCAATTTTTTTTGACACACAGAAATTTGCTTTAAAATTATCCATTGTCCTTGATTATTATTATTTTTTTTTTGCATTTTCATTGAAAAACCAAACAAAACTGTTTCAGTTGCTGAAAAAAGAAATATTTTCAATTTTCAGGTGGTCAGATTGACAAAAAGAAAATCAAAATTTTTTTTCAACAAAATTAAAAATATTTTAATTTTCATCAGAATTTTTCACCAGGAAAAATAATTGCTCTATCAGTTCTAAGTACAGTAAAAGCCATGTTATCTGGCATGTTGGGGGAATGGGGTTTTCCGGTTAGGCAAAAATTCCGGGCTCAGGGCTGGGGATTGGAATGCGAGAGGGGGTGCGGGGCTTGGGCTCTGGGAGGGAGTTTGGGTGTGGGAGGGGGCTCGGAGCAGGGGGTTGGGGCATGGGAGGGATTTACGGGTTCTGGATCCAGGCAGCGTTCACCTTGGGTGGCTCCCCGCAAGCGGCAACATGTCCCTGCTGCTCCTAGGCGGAGGCGTGGCCAGGCGGGGGTGGTGCCTGCAGGTGGCAGCAGCGCGCAGAGCCAGCTGGCTGCGCCTCCGCCTAGTAGCAGCAGGGACAAGTCACTGCTTGCAGGGACCCGCCGAGCAGTAGCGTAATGTCAAAATATTTTGGAATACAGGGGATGATCAAACTAAAGAAACTTCATCCCATTAATTCAAGGACTTCTTCACAAAGTATAAGTGATAATCTAATCCTTTAAGGACATGATCTTCATTCTGATCCTGAATGTACCTCTGGTTTTGTGCCTGCTATTAAACTTAGGTACTTCATTGCACCCACAATTATTTCCAGGTGATATTATTTAGATGTTTACCCGCAAAATCTGGTATTTAGACAATCTACATAACTGTGATACCCTGTACCCCATATGATACCCTGTACACCATATTCCCTGCTACCAGATTATGATACATTGTGCACAAAGTATGCCTTGTGAGGTGTCATTTGAAAACTCATAATCTGCTGAATATTATTATCCTGTTGAGACGTGTGTAACAACACTGCATGTGAAATTATGGGATTTTACTATATGTTTGTTACTGAAATATGCTACAGTTCTGGGTAACATCCTCAGATCATTTTCTCAACAACAAAGAGAAACTGGCACACCAGCCAGGTGCTAAAAGGCCATAACCTGTTTAATGGGAGATTCTTCAGCAGGGGAGTTGTAAACAAGAAATTTACAGTTTACCTGAAGGACGGTTGGCAGCTCACATATGCCATGGAACTGCTTGATCCCATAACCCAGCAAAGATTTTTCCAGTGCAAAGGGTCAGAGTATAAAAAGGAGAGACTGTGATCTCCTCATCACCTCTCTTACACCCCATCTGTACTTACAGCAGCAAGATTGCTTGAAAGACAATAGGAGCATCATTGAACTGGGGGGAATGGTCCTAGCTGGAAGGTTTTCCAGTTAGTATGGACTGCTGAAAGTTTTTGGGGAAGAGAAACCTTTTTGCTTTCAAATCTTATTTAGCTTGGTAAAGTTTAGGAATTAGCTTCTGTGTTTATCTTTTTATTTCTTTTGTAACCAACTCTGATTAGACGCCTTATCACTTGTTAAACTTGGGTTGTTTTTTTTTGTTTTGTCTAAACCCAGGGGTGAAAGTAACTTAAAGGACTTACCAGTATGCCAGAGTCCTGAGCAGGGGCGTGGCCTCAACCACAAGAGGCGTGGCCTCAACCGGAAGGGGCGTGGCCTCAACCGGAAGAGGCGGGGTCTTTCAAGATTTAAAGGCCCTGGGGCTCCGGCTGAGGCTGGGAGCCCCAGGGCCTTTAAATCACCCAAAAGCTACCAGCTGCAGAGGCAGCTGGGAGCCCCGGGGCTCAGGGGTGAATTAAAGGGCCCGGGGCTCCGGCCGCCGCAGAGCTCCGGGCCCTTTAAATCCCTGCCCAAGCCCGGCTGCCAGAGCTCCGGCGGCGCTTTAAAGGGCCCGGGGATCCCCGCAGCGGCTGGCGCTCCGGGCCCTTTAAATCCCTGCCCAAGCCCGGCTGCCAGAGCTCCGGCAGTGCTTTAAAGGGCCCGGGGATCCCCGCAGCGGCTGGCGCTCTGGGCCCTTTAAATCCCCGCCTGAGCCCGGCTGCCAGAGCTCCGGCGGTGCTTTAAAGGACCCGGGGATCCCCACAGTAGGGATATATATAAAGTTTTGTTTGTTTAGTGACACCGTGAGTTTAAAAAACAGCTATTGAAATGAAAAAATTAATTAGGTTGGGCCCTGGGCCTGTAATATAAATCTGCCACAGGAAACCCTAGAAAGTTTTGCCAGGAGGTGTAGTTTTTAAAAATCCTTATTCCTGCAGTTGCTGGTTGGGATATAAAATTAATTCTCCTCTGAGAAGGAAGGGCAAAGTCTTCTGCACTGCTTGAATTTTTGCATGTTAAACAGCACTTGCTTCTTGGATTATACATACAGAGGGCCACATTCACTGAAGAACACACAATTGAGCAAGCAAAAGCACATTAAATGAGATAAACTCTTTTCCTTGTAATTATATTTAGGCACAAATTGGTATGACAGTTTGTTTATTTTTTGCAAATACGAAGTTCAAGTATATGAAGAGAAGTATGATTCATGATGTGTTTATCATCTGTTTCTCCTCAGGATCTCTTAAAGGCTCAAACTGGCCTAAGATATGTGCAATTCCTTAGCCATACAGAATCATATTAAGTCAAGGCCAGTTACACTAGATTAGGCATTAAATGTACAGTCAGTCCTATTAAACATTGGAGCTGATTAAAAAACCGAATCTCCATCCAGCAGGAAATTCTACTATTCTGACTTTTTTTCAGGAACAAAACAAAAACAAAACAGAACAAAAAGTCAAAATATTAAAATTTTTCATGAATAAAAGGTTCTGAGTTTTTTCAGTTTTGAAATGTTGAAATGTTCTGTTTGGCATTGGTTTGACATTAGTCTGCATCTGCCTGAGCCACTGTGGTGTTGCATGGGAGTTGTATTTGGTACCTCATGCCCTGGTTTCCCCGGGGCTCCTTGGCAAACTGCATCTCCCACAACATACCAATGCAGCTCACCCATGGGGAAGCTGCAGTGCATCATGGAAGATGTAGTCCAACCACGGAGTCTAGCCCCTAGGGTAGAATGGAGTTATGAGGCACCCAAAGAACTGCTCCCATGAGACACAATGGTAGCTTATGTGCACTGTGATGGAATATACCCCTGAGTTCATACCCTACACACTACTGTAATAATGCTTGTACAAGCTATGCCTTGTGATGTACCATTTAAAAACTCATAATTTGCTGATCAATAATATCATGGCAAAATGCAAGTGAAGTTTTATGTGAAGTTATATATCTTACATAAGCTGAAATCATTACCGGTTTTCCAGGTAAATCTGGGGAGTGGCCAAACCAGTTCCTCAGAGACAAAGGGTAAACTGACACCTCAGCCAGGAGTAAACAAGGCTGATGGACCGTTACCTGCTTGGCCATTCTTTGGCAGGAAAGGGGACGTGGGCAAAAATATCTACATTTTAGCAAAGAAACATCATGGAGTTACCTTCCACATAGACTGCCTGTTACCTTGCTCCCAGCCGGAAATGCTTCTCAAAGGGGGGGGGGGGGCGGGACTATAAAAAGAAGGGGCAGACACCCCCCTCTCTCTCTTTGCCAATCACATTCACTGCAGCTGAAGAGACAAAGGAAGCAGCTGTTGGACTCTGGATGAGGGATCCTGACCCAAAGAGTTTGGTCAGTAAGACTGCTGAAAGCATGTGGTGAATTTTGCTTTGAATCTGATACAGTTTGTTAAGCTAGGCACCAGTAAGCATTTTAGCTTTATTTTTCTTGTAACCATTTCTGATTTTGATACCTCATTATTTGTATTCTCTCTTTGTAGTTAATAAACGTGTTTTATTGAATCCAGTGTGTTCCAGTAGAAGAGTTTGGGTAACTCCTTTTGGGGTAACAAGTTGTGTGCATATTATTCCTTTAAAGGAATAACAGACTCCATATATTTGTATTATCCAGGAGAGGGCTGGGCAGTACAGAACATAAGTTTCTGGGGGAAAGTCTGGGTGTGTGTTGGGGGTAACCTGGTGATAATCTTTAAGGCTGGTAAGATCCAAGGTGTGGCTGGCTGGCTGGCTGCAGCACACACAGAGACAAAGTTAGAAGTGATCTACATGCTGGAGGCTGTTTGTGAGCAGTCAAGGTTGGACACTACAGCGGCAAGGCATTGGAAAGGGCACTTCAGGTGAGAGGCCAGGGGTGACACAGCTACTCACTGATCTGGACTGTACTCTGGTATGTCCACATGGACAAAGAATAATGTTGACCCCCAAATTTTTGGATTTGCTAGATGGAAAAGAATTTTTTTTTAAAAATCCTGCAAAGCAGGGCTTTGGAGCTGTGCTCCAGCTCCGCTCCAGCTCCAGGCAAAAACCTGCAGCTCCATTGCTCCGGAGCTGCTCCATTCCAAAGCCCTGCTGCAAAGTCAACATTTTCCTGTGTTGTTATAGCTGTGTGTATCCCAGGACAATAGAGAGACAAGGTGGGTGAGGTAATATCTTTTTTGGACCAATTTTTGTCGGTGAAAGAGACTCATAGAACCATCCTGAATGAGTTTAGCGGTAATCTCTACAGAGGATGGGAATAGCATTGGTGTAGCTCAGGTTTATCATTCGTTTCATGATGTAGTTGTCCAGAAATTCTTCCTCAAGGTCACCCATGAAGAGATTGGCATACTGGGGAGCCATCCTAGTACCCATGGATATTCTCCTATTTTGGAGGAGGTCCTGGAAGAGGCTGGCTCTTTGTGTGGTGAGTGGTTTGAGGAAGGTTTCTATGAGTCCTGACATTCCTTCAGTAAGAGTACCATTGTCTTAATAAAGACATTGGATTTATGGCTTATTACAACAATCTGTAACCCACTAACTCCCCTTTTTTGTCCTATGACTGCAGAGGTGTTAACAGACCACTTCTCCTTGAATGATCTCTTAGCATGTGTGTTAACCCCCCGCTTGGTAAGGCAACTCCCATCTTTTCATATGCTGTGTATTGCTGTGTAATACCTCCCTACTGTATTTTCCTCTCACATCTGATGAAGTGGGTTTTAGCCCATGAAAGCTTATGCCCAAATAAATTTGTTAGTCTCATAGGGTACGTCTACACTACCCGCCGAAATCGGCGGGTAGCCATCGAACTATCGGGGATCGAATTATCGCGTCTTGTCTGGACGCGATAAATCGATCCCCGAACGCGCTACTTCGAACTCCGGTACTCCTGCAGGACGAGCGGAGTTACCGGAGTCGACGTGGGAGCCGCGAACGTCGATCCCGCGCCGCGCGGACGCGAGGTAAGTCGCGTTAGTTCGAAGTAAGATACTTCGACTTCAGCTACGCTATTCGCGTAGCTGAAGTCGCGTATCTTACTTCGAACCCCCCCCCTAGTGTGGACCAGCCCTAAGGTGCTACAAGGACTCCTCATTGTTTTTGCTAAACAATCTGTTCCACTTTGTATTTAGGTGTGACACCCTGAGTACTTTCCCCAGACCTGAAGAGTTCTCTGTAGCTTGAAAGCTTGTCTTTATTACTAACAGAAGTTGGTCCAATAAACTATATTACCTCACCCACCTTGTCTCTAATTTCCCTGTGAAAAAATGTGATTGTGCAGAAACCCCATTTTCCATTCAAAACAAGGATTCTATTAAACAAAGCTTGTTTACATAAAAAGTATAGTTTAACTGATCAGTTCGGTTTTTCATTTAATATGATGCCAATATTTTATTAAATATATTGAAAATTGGAATAATGAACATGGGACATTCCTGTGCAAGCTGTAAATAAATTTATATTACTCTTCTCAGAGCAAGTGCATTCACCATTCCAGAAGCACATGGAAAACTACTGCCTAGCATCCATAAATACTTGACAAAAAGGCATCTTTAAAGGTATTTTTATGTTGGCACCATTTACCCTGTTTAGGAGGCATGCATCTGGTATATGATCCCTGAGGGTCCAAAGAAACATATGTATCACACTGGACACCACAGAGAAAAGAGACAAGTTAAAATTCATAGCAAGGATGGAGACGGCCTCCACAATGGTGTGTGCATTTACTCCAAGATAACCAATATACAGACAAGTATCAGGGGGTAGCTGTGTTAGTCTGTATCCACAAAAAACTTCAGAAACAGACTTCAAAGAGAAACTGCAGAACTAAAATTCATTTGCAAATTTAACACCATTAATTTGAGCTTGAATAGGGACTGGGAGTGGCTGGCTCAATACAAAAGCAGCTTTGCCTCTCCTGGAATTGACACCTCCTCCTCAATTACTGGGAGTGGACTACATCCACCCTGATTGAATTGGCCCTGTCAACACTGGTTCTCCACTTGTGAGGTATCTCCCTTCTCTTCATGTGTCAGTATACAATGCCTGCATCTGTCATTTTCACTCCCTACATCTGAAGAAGTGGTTTTTTACTCACAAAAGCTCATGCCCAAATAAATCTGTTAGTCTTTAAGGTGCCACCAGACTCTTTGTTGTTTCAATATACAGACAGGGGATTATTCCATTCCCATTTGTTGTGTACTCACTGATCCAAGAATATGGAATACTACTGGGATACATCAGACATTGGGAATACTACTGGGATACATCAGTGCATTATTCAAGGAAGAGAATTAAGGTATTAAACAGGTTAGAAATACATAGCACCTGATGCCAGAAGGCAATATCTGCAGACAAACAGGCATCAATCTTGTAATGTTTAGTGAAGGGAAGGATTGAAGCCCAAGAGGTGGCTCTACAAATCTCATTATGAGAAGCTCTGTTCCTTTCTTTCCTGGAGGCTTCCATGTGTGTGAGAGAGAGCTGAGAGAGTAGAGATAGCTGGAGGAGGAGGAGGGTTTTTAGAGCTGATGGATGGTACGGTCAGTTTCTTTGCCATTTCTTAGTGGGTCCAAGACTTTCTAGCAAGTTTGGAGATCTTTACTGGGTTTACGACAAGGAAGAAAGAGAGACACATTTTGCAAAGAGACAATATTTTTTATGAAGGGTACTGGATGCTCTTGTGAACTTCAGTGAGTTGCTCTAATGTGACAACAAAAGAAGAACAAAGAGAAATTTCTTGGTTCAAATGGAAAGTTATTTTACCTTGGTGATGGATGAAGGAAAAGTATAGAGGATGAGATCTTATCTTGGAAGAATGGGAGATTAAGTTCAATGAACTTCCAGTTCACCTACTCTACTGGCTGAAGTAATAGCAAAGGAGAGAGAATTTAATGGGTAAAACAATAAAGGAGGGTGAGATTGAAGGATGTTGCCTTGACCTATAAGTATTTTTTTTTAAGATTCCATTTAGAGATATAAGTCTTGATAGGACTAAGTCTGGTGAAAGCCTTCAACAAACTAGTAATTTGTGGGAGAGTGGAAGTTTTGTTAAATCCAAGATTCCTAAGGTAACTTGAGAGAACTGACTTCTGTAGATTGAACCTTGTTGAGAAAAAATACCAAAACTTTGTGCAAAGGATAAAGACAGAAAGATTCAAAGCCTTCAGCTCTGCCTTTCCACTTTAATAAAGAAAAAATGTAGTTTTTCTAGTTGATAGTTATGCTCATGTTTTCATCCAAAAAAGACTCGACTTCCAGGATCATATTTCTTCGATGAAAATATGAGTGTATCTATCAACTGGAAGAACTACACTTTTCTATTTGATGTGAAAAGGTGGAGCTGAAGGGGGGTTGTGTGCTAAATCGGTGTTCAGCAAAGAAGGTGTCTGGATTAACATAATCTGTCATAAGGAAGTGAGGGATGATCTTTCAATGTAAGTATTTCAATGGCCTACCTCACCATAGTGGTCAGCAAAATGGGATCGGAGTGCCAGATTTCCTTAGGCCCTGATGAAAATCCCAATTCATATATTTGGGGGTCGCTCATAGGTTGGTATTAACAATTTACTGGGTAGCCAGAGGCTGAGGACAGCCCGGGGGGGAGAGAGGGGTTTCAAGACACCCTACTATTGAGCTGAACCATAACTATTTGAGCTGATCCATAAGATGAACCATAACCATTGCTAAGATTATCTTCACAACACCTCTGTGATACAAGGAAATAGAACAGAGAGTGGAGAACTCAATGTCACATAGGAAGCTGTGGCATTGCTAAGGATGGGACCCACATCTCCTGAGTCCCATTCAGGTGCTTTTATTTTAAGACCATCTTGCCTCTCTAGAAGGCAAGAGAATTATGGTTTGCAAGGCTAATACAGTACAATAAGAATTTGCAGGGATGAACTTGGGCTTCCTGACATTCAGCGTATCATCAGGACAAGACAAAAGGCATACATCTAGGGACTTCTCCACAGAAAGAAGGCAGAATCCCTCTCCAAGACATTGTGTTACAGTATCTGGAATAACAGAGCTGATGTCTGTGGTTGTTACTGAGGTGAATAGGTTGAGGAGCTTCTGATATTTGGAATAGTCAGCAAAGAGACTTTTTCTAGTCTAATCTCATAATTTGATAATCTGATTTCTGAGTTATATGACATGAATATTTAGTTTGACCTGGATATATGCTTTAGACATGGACATAGTGGATCCTCCTAGGATGGCTTCAGAACGTCTTGTCTGACTGCACCTTGATAATTCAAATAGGCAACAACTACCTGTGGGATTTTATACAGGGGGCGAAGGATAGCTCAGTGATTTGAGCATTGGCCTGCTAAACCCAGGGTTGTGAGTTGAATCCTTGAGGGGGCCATTTAGGGATCTGGGGCAAAAAATCTGTCTGGGGATTGGTCCTGCTTTGAGCAGGGGGTTGGACTAGATGACCTCCTGAGCTCCCTTCCAACCCTGATATTCTATGACTGATGGTGTGAGATGGGGAAAGGGGTGGTGAACAGTCTGTGTGGCAGAGAGACAGAACCCCTACAAGGAATGGGGACACAGATGAACTCCCTAGATATTGGAGTTGGAATCAGTCCTACTTGTTAAGGTAGGCTTCTTCCTACAGTTGCTTCTGATTGAATCTCTCTACCTACCAGCAAAATGAATGAAAAACTGTATGAGGAACAATTATGTTTTGGTGCATACTTTCCTCTCTGCCCCACCACTGTGACAGAATAGGAATTTCTTTCTCCCTTTGCCTTGATAAGAACACTTCTCAGTTTTTGATTTTTTTTTTTTACTTCTAATAACTTTCAAGTAATAATACTAATATCTGCATTTAGAGTGTAACCCAGTTGTGTAATTATATTTCTTATGCATGAAGATAGCAATAAACTAGGAGAAGAGCCTATTAGCCCTTCTGCATGTCTAATTACACATTTGATATTACTAGGTAACCTTTATAAGTGACTGGCTTTGAGCTTATGCAAAGAACTGAACACTCTGAATACATAAATAACAGCAGCAGCAGCAGATCCATGTTTGATTTTGTATTCTGTTCTTTTCTGGTTTCCGTCTGTCAGCTGTAGTCTGACAGCCCTGGCTTTATTTGGCCATCTATGGAAACATCTAAAAGATTTGGCTTTTGTATCATTTGGGTGCAGTAATGAATAAGAACTGACATCAAATATCAATATTATTGGCCTATCTAAATGGTAGCTGACATCAAGCTGGACTGCTGAAGAGGTAAACAAAATTGAAATTTTGTTTTTGTATAAGAACTGTCTGACATTATTTGTCCTTCAGTAAATCAATGGAAGACTGACCTGAAATGCTGCTTGCATTTATACGTGGGGAGGGAAAGCTGGATGCTGCTACTGAAGTATGTCTTATGAAGCCTTTTGGGCACTGATAATTTCAGAAATACTATTTGTTTTAAGGAAAATTGGTTACTACGATTATTTCCCCCTAATCTAATGCAGGCAAGGTGCAGAGAATATCAGTTATAAACAAGCACTAATGAATGGTCACTCATTCCTCCATTTATACGCAAGCATTTCTATACACACACACCAAGGTTCAAACTTTGCTCTAAGTTACAGTGAATCTGAAGTAATTCCACAGAGTTACTGTACGATAATGAGGTACAAAGAATGTAAATGCCTGTCAAGTTGGAAAGTGCTATATGAGAACTTGTTTTAGATGTAGCGGTTTATCAAATTATTACAATTTGATATAGGTGTATTACAAAAAAGAAGATTCTCAAGTTCAATGCCAGCTCAAGTTGCCTGAGTGAAATTTACATTATGCGATTGTACTGTTTTCCTATCATTGCTGAACACAAATATACACATCAGGTCTGATTTTTCAAAACTCAGAACAATAATACTATTTTGCAGAACGGACAGTAAAGTGATTGTCCTTGAAAACTGTCCCATTTTGCCTTTTACGTGCACCGACAAGGAAGAGCTGGGTCCATGACCCCGCCTCCCTATTCTGCGCCAGTGGATATAACCAATCATGGAAGGGTGCATAGGCTGCACTATTCAAAGTCTCTGTCCCCCATAATACCTAGAGAAGGGATTTTACCTCCAAGTGCAATTTCCCTTGGGTCTCCCTTGGATGGTACCTCCAGGTAACTGAGCTATGTGGAATCTGTTATTCTGGTGAGTATTGTGTGTCTTGGGGCCATTCACTCAGAGCCTTTTAAGAGAGTCTGAGTCTGCACTGTAATCAGGGCCGGCACAACCCATTAGGCGACCTAGGCGGTCGCCTAGGGCACGAACATTTGAGGGGCGCCGGCGCCCCGGCCGGCTGTGGAAATTTGGGGGCGGGACCTTCCGCCGCCGCTGTTGGGGGCGGCATTTCTTCCACTTCTTACAAGAAGTGGAAGATTGAACAAATAACCAGGGAGGAGTATAAAAGTATTGCTCAGGCATGCAGGTGTGAAATTAGGAAGGCCAAATCACACTTGGAGTTGCAGCTAGCCGGAGATGTTAGGAGTAACAAGAAGGGTTTCTTTAGGTATGTTAGCAACAAGAAGAAAGTCAAGGAAAGTGTGGGCCCCTTGCTGAATGAGGGAGGGAACCTAGTGACAGAGGATGTGGAGAAAGCTAGTGTACTAAATGCTTTTTTTGCCTCTGTCTTCACAGACAAGGTCAGCTCCCAGACAGCTGCACTCTGCAGCACGGTATGGGGAGGAGGTGACCAGCTCTCTGTGGAGAAAGTAGTAGTTCGGGACTATTTAGGAAAGCTGGACGAGCACAAGTCCATGGGGCCGGATGCGCTGCATCCGAGGGTGCTAAAGGAGTTGGCCGATGAGATTGCGGAGCCATTGGCCATTATCTTTGAAAAATCATGGCGATCGGGGGAGGTCCCGGACGACTGGAAAAAAGCTAATGTAGTGCCCATCTTTAAGAAAGGGAAGAAGGAAGATCCAGGGAACTACAGGCCAGTTAGTCTCACCTCAGTCCCTGGAAAAATCATGGAACAGGTCCTCAAGGAATCAATCCTGAACCACTTAAAGGAGGGGAAAGTGATCAGGAACAGTCAGCATGGATTCACCAAGGGCAAGTCATGCCTGACTAACCTAATTGCCTTCTATGATAAGATAACCGGCTCTGTGGATGAGGGGAAAGCAGTGGATGTGCTATTTCTGGACTTTAGCAAAGCTTTTGATACAGTCTCCCACAGTATTCTTGCCAGCAAGTTAAAGAAGTATGGGCTGGATGAATGGACGGTAAGGTGGATAGAAAACTGGCTAGATGGTCGGGCTCAACGGGTAGTGATCAATGGTTCCTTGTCTAGTTGGCAGCCGGTATCAAGTGGAGTGCCCCAAGGGTCGGTGCTGGGGCCGGTTTTATTCAATATCTTCATTAACGATCTGGAAGATGGTGTGGACTGCACCCTTAGCAAGTTTGCAGATGACACTAAACTGGGAGGAGTGGTTGATACGCTGGAGGGTAGGGATAGGATACAGAGGGACCTAGACAAATTAGAGGATTGGGCCAAAAGAAATATGATGAGGTTCAACAAGGACAAGTGCAGAGTCCTGCATTTAGGACGAAAGAATCCCATGCACTGCTATAGACTAGGGACCGAATGGCTGGGCAGCAGTTCTGCAGAAAAGGACCTAGGGGTTACGGTGGACGAAAAGCTGAATATGAGTCAACAGTGTGCCCTTGTTGCCAAGAAGGCTAATGGCATTTTGGGTTGTATAAGTAGGGGCATTTCCAGCAGATCGAGGGATGTGATCATTCCCCTCTACTCAGCACTGGTGAGGCCTCATTTGGAGTACTGTGTCCAGTTTTGGGCCCCACACTACAAGAAGGATGTGGATAAATTGGAGAGAGTCCAGCGGAGGGCAACAAAAATGATTAGGGGGCTGGAGCACATGACTTACGAGGAGAGGCTGAGGGAACTGGGATTGTTTAGTCTGCAGAAGAGAAGAATGAGGGGCGATTTGATAGCTGCTTTCAACTACCTGAAAGGGGGTTCCAAAGAGGATGGATCTAGACTGTTCTCAGTGATAGAAGATGACAGAACAAGGAGTAATGGTCTCAAGTTGCAGAGGGGGAGGTTTAGGTTGGACATTAGGAAAAACTTTTTCACTAGTAGGGTGGTGAAGAACTGGAATGGGTTACCTAGGGAGGTAGTGGAATCTCCTTCCTTAGAGGTTTTTAAGGTCAGGCTTGACAAAGCCCTGGCTGGGCTGATTTAGTTGGGTTTGGTCCTGCTTTGAGCAGGGGGTTGGACTAGATGACCTCCTGAGGTCCCTTCCAACCCTGAGATTCTATGATTCTATGATTCTATGATTTCAGGGGCGGGACCTTCTGCCGCCTAGGGCGCCGGAAATGCTGGCGCCGCTACTGACTGTAATCGCTAGGGAAATGTGCAAAACTATATCCTCACTTATGCTATGCCTTTGGAAAATGTAGCTGCTAATTATGGCTGCTGAGCACTTTTGAAAACTCTGTCCCTAAAGTGTAACCAACTCGGAAGCATTTTTAACAAAAAGTAACATCTGCAACTGCAGTATCGTGAAATACTAAATAACTGACATTCATTAATTGTATCCAAAATATATATTGTTTCAGATAGCTTCACAAGAATGGTAATTGATACTTCATCTAACAGCGGAAAACTGCCATCTACAGTCTCATTTCCAAAAGCGACTTAGGCATATAGGAGCCTGAGGATAACCTTTCAAAAGAACTTAAGTGGTTTAAGAGCCCAAGTCACAAAAGTGAGTTAGGCACTTAGGAACTTAAGTCCCATTGACTTTCAGTGAGACTTGGGCTGAAGCATCTAAGTCACCTTTGAAAATGGAATTTAGTGCTTTTGGATATTTTGCCCATCATGACCAGGTGAGGGCAGAATTGCCAGTCCTAGAGATTGCTGGGTTCCATCAAATACTTGAATCTTTCAGTGAGTATCCAGTAGAGAGAGATTTGGAAAATATTCTTTTGGTGTTATTTTCAGCTGAAGCGTTGTCCTAGCTATGCTGGCCAGACAATCTGGCAATTGAAACATGTACACCTCAGGTTCAGCTGCCTTGCCTTCTGCATATGTACAATTAATTTATATACCTGTAATTACCACTTCTGAAATTACACTCCTCCCTCAGTTCAATCAATACTGCACTGGCTTTTCCATCTTTACTAATTCAATCATTGAGAATGTCAACCAATGATTTCAGCCTAGAGTTTCATGCCAGCTGTAAGATTCTTTATCAAAATAACATGCTTATCTGGAAGATTATCAGCACACAGTCCCTTGGCTTCCTGTTAATTATTTTAGGTCATGTAGCATATTCTGCACCGGAGATGAGAGTCCTTTAGTACATGCTCAGCATAAAGGCCAACTTGCACCTTTGCTTGCTCTGATGAAGCCTTTATTCACCATTCTAATTATAATAAATAGTTATAGCCTATGTTTTCTAGGCCATCATGCTGCAAAATATTAAGGGCGGGATTAGTAATTGCTCAATCAGGGCATCATTTAAAACAAAATACAGCGCAGAAGGGAGTTAGGATCCCATGAGAGTACCGATCCCCAAACTAGGAATATGACCTCTCTCTTACTAGGTCATATAAGAAGATGAGACTCTAGGGCAGGGGTCGGCAGCCTACAGCACGTGTGCCAAAAGCGGCACGCGAGCCGATTTTGCCTGGCACGCAGCTGCCAGCCAGGGTCCCGGCCGCCGGCCCTGCTCAGCCCGCTGCCGGCTGAGTGAACGGAACCCCAGGCCGGCAGGAGGCTGAGCAGGGCCGGCGGCCGGGACCCCAGACTGGCGGCAGGCGCACCCCCAGGTCCCCCCTTCACCGCGCTCGGGTGGGCGGCTCCCGGAAGCGTGAGCCGCCGGGGTGCGGGGCCCTGAGCCTGCTCCGGGAGGGGCAGCGGCGGTGGTGGCTCACACTCCCGGGAGCCGCAGAGCCCGAGCACGGTGATGGGGAAGCCGGGGGGCGCACGGGGACAACTGCCCACATGCATGCGCTGCAGGAGCCCCCCCCAGGGGGGGCACCGGGCTGCAGCCCTGGCAGGTGCCCCCCGGCTCCCCCCTCACTGCACTCAGGTTCTGCGGCTCCCGGGAGTGTGAGCCACCGTCGCCGCTGCCCCTCCCGGNTGGAGGTTCTGAGGGGGGCAGTCAGGGGGTGGGAAGAGGGAGGGCTCGAGGGGGCAAAGCCAGTGAGTGGTGGGGTGGGGTGGGCTCGCGGGGGCACTGTGCACCCTTCAGGGGAGTTCAGGGGGTGGGGAGGGGGGAACCTGGTCTGGGGAGCAGCCCCTGGGCAGGCTGGCCCCTGGGGTCTATAAAAGCTCGTTGGGATTTGCCCCTCAATGAACTGATGTGCAAGGGGGGGGGTGGAAGTTTCGCCTAGGGCGCAAAATATTCTTGCACCGGCCCTGCCCCAGGGGGTGCGTGCACCCCAGGTTAAGAACCACTGCACTAAACTGATAAGCTCTGCACTTTAATTTAATTTTAAATCAAGCTTCTTAAACATTTTAGAAACCTTGTTTACTTTACATACAACAATAGTTTATAGACTTATCGAAAGAGACCTTCTAAAAACGTTAAAATGTATTACTGGCACGCAGAACCTTAAATTAGAGTGAATAAATGAAGACTCGGCACACCACTTCTGAGAGGTTGCTGACCCCTGCTCTAGGGCTCCTTCCTAGTAACATCGGGGCCTCAGGAGACAGTTAAGCAGCAACTGCTATTGGGCAAGGAGGAAATATCCAGTGTTCCCTGCAGCTAGCAGATGCCCCCTCAAAATCCTGCAATAATGTAGGAAGGTGTGGGACAGGCACCCGGGACACCCGCTGGGAGACACTTAACAAGGAGGACAGCAGGGAGCAGGTGCCCAAGAGAGAGGCAGGCAGGGAGTGTAAGGGACCATCACCCTTGTGCCAGTCTGGGAAAGACATGGAGCATTAGCAGTCCCCGCCCAAACAATAGAGCTGTCTGGTCAGGATTGATGGAAGAGCCAGACAGTCACCAGTTCTCCGATCTCCCAATCCCTCTTTCTAATGCAAGCAGAGCTGGTTCAGCTTTTCCATTCCATGCAGCGAAGCCCCTTTCAAAGCACAGTGTGGTGGGAGGAGCACTGTTGTGCCTTGTCCTGCTCCTCACCATTAATGGAAGATTTTGGGGTGCCCGGCCCTCCCCACTGGTTGTAGAGAGCCCAGGAGAGGCTCTCAGATATCAAAACAAGGATTATTCCCAGTTGGAGCTTGTGTTTTAGAAGTTAAGGCCCCAAAGACTGAGCTCTTACAGAGGAAATATCCTTCTCACAGGCATTTTGGGATTGATTTGGGCCCTTTGAAATCAAGGGGGTTTTGTACACCAACTTTAACAGGCTTTGGATCAGGGCGTTTTAAGCACTTAATGTGCCGGTCTGCGAAGAACATTCTACTCTCACATGAAGTTCAGCCAGGAGGGCCCACACCGTCTCCAGATCTGCCATCTATCTGCAGTCCATCACTGCATTTTATCACTAATCCAACTCAAACTAATCTAGAATAGCCTTTATAGACAACAACAACACTACTAACTACCCAGGAAAAGACTAACAGCCAACAGGAAACCTCAGCTAATTAAACTAACTCTACAGTCACAGTGAGGGGAATGGCTCAGAGACAGCAAGAAATAAACTAAGCTTTGTCATAGGGATGGAGCGTTACTGTACATATAGTGGGAACTTTACATACTGTAGTCAGTATGTGTTCCCTCACAAACTGTCATAGGGTCGTGAGCCATTCCTACAAGATTGGCAATTTCATGAGGGAGAAATATCTGCTCATGAAGACTGTTTACAAAAGAGGAATATGGAGATTTTAAGATCAAGATTGGATGTTTTTTTCTAAAAGATGCACTCTAATTCAAACAGGAATTTCAGGGAAGGTGTATGGCCTGTGTTATACAGGAGGTCAAATTAGATAGATGATCACCATGGTAACTTCTGGCTTTATAATTTGTGACATGAGAAACCGATCCTTCGTGCACAGAACTTACCTTCATGTTGAATGTAGCATGATTACAGGAATGCAGGTGACCATAGAAAGTCTGAGCACAGAGGCCCTAGGAAATCAACCAAAAAAGGAAAACAATTAAATGATTTATAGTTATGTAAATTACACTATTTTCTTATAAATACCGAGCTTGATTTTATTGTCATGTACAAAAACGCACGTCACCCAACATGCTAAAAATCAGCTACTGCACTTCTGCATTCATGACAAGGAGCAGATTCTTTAAAGATATGTGATGATGCACATCTGCATCCAGAATTGTGGTTAGTAGAAAAGATGCATTAAAATATTGTCAGCTAATGGCTCTCTCACAAATCACTTTTAATGAACTAGACACATACAATTATAGTCCTTTGGAAAGCAGAGTGCCAGCTTTCAGTGAATGCTTCAATAATGATTTAATAAAGTATAGTGGTTTTATATATATTACAGTGATGCTGTATGATTGAAATATGACCATTTATATCATGGATATTGCCACTGTTATAAAACTGCAACAAATATTATACAAAATACATCATCTAAGGTATCAATGGAAAAGTTACAGTCTATCAAATATGATTATCCTGATTAAATCCATGTTTCATCTCTGTATCTAAAGTTACAAATATTGGCTATGAACTTATATCTTATACATGTAGTATTCCTGGGTAACACCCACCAGATAAGATTTACATCAAGGCTAGACAGCTTTGTGTTGATGGTCCATCAAAGACACTTTGCTCTCACAATGGGCCATAGAAGAAACTCATTCCACCCAGATAGCTCTTCCTGCAGATGCCTCAGCCTCCAAGGGGCCAATGGCCACCCCTTTGAGTCATCAAGCCATATAAGGACATGCAATATGCTCATGTGATCCTGAACTCCATCTTGTGCCAGTAACTTTCCACAAACTGGGCTGTGAGCTTTGTTTGCGACAGTAAAATTCCAGGCACATGGCAAAGGGTAAAAAAGAGCCCGGAGATATTTCCATTTTGCCTGTTTCCCGCCCTGATTCTCTGGACTGTGGATTTACAACAAAAAGGAGTATTTTGAACTATGGACTGAGGACCTTCCAATCTTTGGAAGTTACCAGCAAGACTTTACAAGCCAGTACCATCACTGCTACAAACCTGCTATAAGGACTTTGCAGTTATTTGTATGTATATGATCTATTAATCATTATTCACTCTCTTCTTTTCTTAATAAACCTTTAGATTTTAGTTACTAAAGGATTGGCAGCAGCATGATTATTGGGTAACATCTGAGTTCTATATTGACCTGGCTACATGGCTGATCTTTTGGGATTAGAGAACTCTCTATGTGATGAAAGTGGTTTTCAGTAACCACTCCTCATGGAGTCCAGTGTCTGGGTGGTGAGACAAGGGTTGGAATGCTCAAGGAAACTGCATCTTTGAATTCCTGTTAACCAGCGTGGTGAGACAGAAGTTTACCTTTGTTACTGGCTTGGTATAATCTAATGAGAGAATAACCACCAGTTGGGGTAAATTGGTCTGATTTCTCAGCAGTTTGTCCTGAATCTAGTATTCTCAGCTGTGATCCACTGAGACACAGTGACAATTACACACACACCTTTAATGTTTTTCTTAAGAAACCAAAAGCAGTGAAATCAAAATGAATTATCTTCTATTGCCCTCCCCAGTAGGCTATAGTTGACCTAGGGAGGCCAATAGTATAAGTCAGATGTCATCTCTGTGGACAGCAGGCATCCAAACTACAATATCTCCTGCCTCGGAAATAGATGGCCAAGGTGGGAGAAAGGAGCTAGTCAACCTATGCTCTCCAGATATGGGAAGCAGCCTACGGGCAAAGAGGTCAGCAGTCAGCAACCTGCAATGCTTTGTCCTGGGAACAGATGACCTGGGTCTTCAGAGGATGGAGGCCTGGCATAAAAGGCTCCAAGTTTGCCTCCACTATGCCAGCCTGATCCCTCCCAGAGAGATCTAACCTCCCCCCTGCTCCACACACCCTCAACAAACTACTCCCTTCCTCTGAAACCTGGCTCTTGGATACTGGGAGAGTTTACCAGAGCCCTCCGCTACCTTGGAGGGATGTTCTTGTCAAGGGCCTTCCCTGTTGGTAAGTTGGGCCATGGGGAGAAAAGACTCCCCTATCTTAATAAAAATAAGTACAAACTCACTCAAGGGGAAATAGCATTCAAATGCCTTCCATTAAAAATAGCCAAAGGTTTTGGGCAATGTATCACATGCTAAGAAACCACTCTGCACTTTGGGCAGTATTTTACTGCTACTGGCATTGGAACCAATAAATTTTTGTTTATGGAAATGTGATCAATAGCAAGAACGGCTACTGAGGTTACACGGGTAATACCCCCTCTATTTTAATGCTCACTTTATCTGAAATTCTTATTTTAGCTGAATTTACAATCATTATGCTCAACCCAATGTTGTTATTTGGGGAAAATTTTAAACTCTGTTTAACCATTCATGAGTATGAGAGAGTGAAAAATTACAGGTTTTCCGCTGAGGAAAGATTTTAATGTACTCTTTGGGGCATGGATAACTCAAAAAATTGTTGAAATTCATAAGATAAACTTTCACAGCAAGATTAGTCCTAGTCTCTAGGCTAATTTGCAAAGAAAAAAAAAAGTACTTTTATGCATAGGATGGAATTTCTAATAAGTTGATAGTTATCTTACTCCCTTGCTGCAGACATATACACAACACAGTACTTCATGCCATCTTAACCCTGCTGGCCACTGGTTCCATGACTCAACCAGTCCTTTCTCCCCTAGCCAGAAGTCCTCAGTCCTCCTTCCTGGAGCTGGGTTATAATCCCAACAGCCCCTTTACTTCCTGCAGGACCCGGTCTTTCCCCACGCAGCACTCACCTACTGTTGCTTCCCCAGGCCAGCTGCAGCTTCCCAGACTTCTGTCCTGCCTGACACTCCTAGCCCTACCTACCTGGAGTGTTACAAGCTCCCACTCAAGCTCTGCCTCTCTCGTATGTCCCTAGGCCTGGCCTGAGTTAGTCATTATTACTCATCCTCCCCACCTGGGAAGGTGAGCTAAGCATGTTGCGGGTGAGGCTGAGGCCCATCTCCCCTTATTGGGCCCAGCCACCCTGTGACAAGGACCACGCACACAAAAATTATAATACAGCAGTTGCCCAGTAGATATGGCACTTCTTTTGGGACTCAAGAGACCTAGGTGCTATTCTAGGCTCTGCTGCTAGCCTGCTGCGTGACCATGGGCAAATCACGTCACCGCTCTGTGCCTCAGTTTACCTAGCTGTAAAATGGGGATAATGATATTTGCCTCCTTGTAAAGAGCTTGGAGATTTACTGTTGAAAAGCACTCTGCTGGAACAAGGTAATATTCTCATGGAAATTTTGCAATACAAATATAACAATAATTAAAAGAAAAACAAACCATTACAAAATTCCATTATCTAAACTTCAGTTATAGGAAGAAAAAGATTCAAAAAATGGGCCTAATTCTCTACTTGTGTAACTCCATTGTCTTTAATGGACACACAGCAACAAAAACTTTGGCCCTATATATTTAAAAGGTTTATAAATAATCAAATTACCACCCATAAACCCTGATAAAAAAGAAAATTTAAATATTCATTACCCAATTATAAATTCTCTCTTAACAGAGAAACATTATTACACACAATCCTCAGGGCAGATAGTGATAGATAAATTAAATTTGATAAAGATAATAACATAATAGGAGATGGGAAGAGTGTAACCGAATATTCATGAAAAGTCTGGTGAATAAAAATTCTGAGACTACAGAATCTAACTTGTGCTCTAGTGGCACTGTCAAGCTACATGTCAAGGCATTTTTTGCATCAATGTAGTCATGGAAAATATTCTTTGGCCCCTTTAAATTAACGTGTTGCCTAGTAGGATGAAGGGCAGTGACTTGCACTCTGATATATATATGCTAATATTTTTAAAAATCCATCTTTCCACAAGCACGGGAATTCAGCAGGAAAAGACAAGAAACATGTGGACACAATACCCCTTCCAGAAAGATCCCAATCTTTATCACCAATGAATAAAACAGACAGTGGTCTTGTAAGGTATTTCTAAATAGTGTCCCTGAAGAGTAATTACAATGCCACTAGATTAATCATAATATGTACTATATCAGCAGATCAAATGTAATTGCTAATAATAACTGCAAATAAATCCATTATATTTAATCTAATATTTCAGAGTTTACATTTTATTGTTCCCTTCAGCATCCCCAGTAGTGGTAAGATTTGTACTCTAACTGCATACGTAAAAACGATATGACTGCACCTGCAAACCCTTACTAATGAATATAGTGCTTACTACAGTGAGCAGCCCCATTGAGGTCAAGAGGTAATAAGTATTTTCAGGATTAGAGCCCGTGTTAAGAAAATGTTAAGTTTGCAAAGTTGAGCACTCAAAAGTGAATTAATGATGCACACACAACCTTAACACTGCCTCCCCCTTGCATATACATTCTGCTTTGGTCTTTAATTATTTGATTGTATATTAGTATATCCTCAGGACCCTGGTTTCATTCAGTGTGAAATTCACCCCATGCAGACTGTGCAAGGGGTGTAAGTCCCAATTAAGAAGTATTTTGAATGTCCTATGTCCAGGGTGAATTTCACACTGAGTTAAGAGGAGGAGCCCGGTGGAATGAATTAGGCAGGGGTCCTGCAGAACAGGCTTTTGTGGAGCTCCCACTAAGGCAGTGTGATTCTGCAGTGTCTTTTTGCAATTAGCAAAATCTGGTCCATACAGTATGAGAAGTAATTGTTAAAGGCCCAAGAATATCCCATAGCTCATGGTTACAGCACTCTCCTGACAGCTCCCCATCTGGCAGAAATAGGAATTGAACCTGGATCATCCACATCCCAGGTGAGTGCTCTAACCACTGGGCTAAAAGTTATAAGGTGGCCAACACCACCACCTCCTCTGGACACATTTTAAATGGGAGTGGATACAGTAGGCATGCTCAGAGGCTGCCTATCAGATCAGGCCCTGCACACAACTTAGGTTGCCGAACATATCTAGTCTTTCCCTGGTTTGTGAATTGCTTTGGGGCCTAGGTGGGAGATAAGTGTCTGGGTGCTTTTCCACTACATGCACCCGATGAAGTGAGCTGGAGCCCACGAAAGCTTATGCTACAATAAATGTGTTAGTCTCTAAGGTGCCACAAGGACTCCTGTTCTTTTTGCGGATACAGATGAACACGGCTGCTGCTCCGAAACCTGGGTGCTTACAGTGAGGCAGCAATGCCCAGAGGCAGAAACTTAAGCACTGAGGGAACTTTCACTCTGAACCCTTAGGCATCCAATGAGTTTAGGTGCCTATAGGGTTCGACAAGAGCTTTGTGAGTTGCAGTGGAACCAAAACTGGGACTTAAGGCACCTCAATCTCAGACCTACATTAGAGGTTTAGGTGCCTAAGTTCTGTCATGGATCCCACCCTACATGCCTTCTCTGGTTGAGGGCTGGGGTGGCAGAGCAGATGCAAACATTGTTGGCACTCCAGAACTTTACACATAGTGCCTGGCTTACTGACAGTACTTCCTGCCACCAAGAAAGCAATGAGGATGCCTAACATTTGACCAAACCTCTCCATTTACAAGAGTGTTAGAGGCAAACTCTGGACCGCAGTACTTTGCCTCATATAATGAGGAAAAGATCTGTTAGAAAGACAAGATCTTATCCCCACATCAATATTTTGGAAGATTCTCTGATTAGGGTCTGAAGTTTCTGAGACATTATTGTCACAGTTCCAATGACCATCAAACTATGTCTCTCCAGCGAGAGAAAAATAAAAGAGCAAAATGTTTAATGTAGAATTCCAGAGTTTTAAAAGAGCAACAAATGTATCCAGTTCCCCCCTAAGGAATGTATTAATATCCTCGGGTACAAAGCCCAGGAGCCTCCTGGGGCACTAAATTATGAAGAATACCATATTCATTGTTAAACTGTGTCGCCAGTCTTTTGATATCTTTGAAATTTAAATTTGTAAAACTGGGTTTTCCTCCACTCTCTTTGAATGACTAGCTGGTAGCCACTTCCTTTTATTTTGTAGATTTGCCATAAAACTAACAATCATAAAGAAAAACAACACAGCAGCAATGTTCATATAAAGAAAACAAGTATTAAAAGTGAAGCATTTGTTGATAAAAATGGATATAAATATTCTTTTTCATTTCAAAGCTTTAAACTATTTAAATTTAAACTAGACTATTTAAACTAAATTAGAATCAGTGTTTATAAATAACACAGAAACATCCCCTGGTGCTTATCAAACTGTTAGCTTTCACTAAACATAGCTGTTAATTGCCTGTCTGGGATTAGAGTCATCTGAATGATCTTAAAAGACCCTGATGATGCTTCTATTTTTAAACTTCAGCGTAGCACAAAAGAAAAGGTAGCTTCAGAAAGCATTTTGCCATTTCCTTGGAGGGGTGAAGCTAAAATAGGTAACCTTGAAGCAATCTTCACGGAACACTGAAACAAGGAATCTAAGTTCAAATAATTTCTTAGATCTAATTTACACCACACAAAAAGCCAGGGAATTCAGTGCCACAAGTGAAATTCTGTTCTAATTCCTTCTTGCTATTGAGTGATGCATATCAAGGCAAAACAGGACAGGTTAAGGATAGAGATTTCAGCCCAGCTCTTCATTTCTTTTCATCTATGGAATTAAGTTAGACCATTAACTGCTTACCACAGCAGTTGCGTTTTCCTAATATGTATTTAATTGCCAGTTTAACAAAATCCATTGAGCCATTTTTGATTTATGAGAGTGTGAAAATAATATTGTTCTGCATGTTTTAAGGTGCTGCTCAATCATTTTGAAGGCTTTGATAATTTAAACTCTTTTTGGACTTAGAATGTCATACCACGGGCGATAGACTTCCACAAAGAACACATCCTTTACAGGGCTGAAAAGTTTGGTTGCGAAATGTTATAATTTATTAAATATAATGTGCTATGTAAGCGCAGTACATCATTTTTTGATATAATCCGTTATGATCTTTTAGATATATACATCTGAGCATAACTACACCTATTTACATGGACAGAGATTCAAATATGCAGGACTTCTTGGCCCTCCCGGAAGTTCTAGAGCCTTGGTGAGTGCACTCAGAAAAGCGTTTACACAGCAAAACACTCCTCGGTATTTTCACTGGTCTTTGTGATTTGGAAAGAATGCTATGATCCCTGAGTGCACCTTAAAGCAAATACACATGGGCCAATGAACACATCCTTTCTTCAAATAAACATATGCCTTACACGTTCAAATAGGAAGTCCTAACATTTCTACTCTAAAACTAAAACAAAACATATTTATTAATTAAAATAAATAATACTGTACCTCGCACTTATATAACACTGTTCATCAGAGGATGGACTTTACAAATGATGCCCTGTGAGGTAGGTAAATAGTAGTATTATCTCCATTGTACAGGTGGAGTAACTAAGGTACAGAGTGATTAAGTGACTTGTCTAAGGTCACACAGGAAGTCTGTGGCAGCATCAGGAAACAACTATTGGGATACCATTACAAGCAACTAAACATTAAGGCCCTAAAACTGAGACACCCCTCAAAATGCATTCACTGGAAAATTTCAACTGAAGGTTGTTTTTTGTAATGTTTCACAAACAATACTGGACTTTGAATGAAAAAGGCCTTTGAAAACCCTTGTTTAAAGAAGATAAGAAATGTTGACACTAAAGAATCATTGTGTTTTCTGTAACTCCTCCCCCACAAAGAGATAGAAGATATATATACATATTGAATATGATATTGAAATATCAAAATGAATAATTGTTAAATGGTAAGGGTAAAAGTTTTGATAGATAATAATAATTTGTAATAATGGACAGTGAGTGAGTTTAAATGAGGTAACACTTAGGCCCAGGCCTTGCCGGCATAAGTGTAGTTTTGCCAATTCTTCTTTTATACAGAATTGCCAATCTGCTTAAAATGATGTTATTGCTGATAGAACAAAGATAATGTTGTTCTGGAAGTTTTGAGGTAGAAACATACAAACCTGTAACAAGAAGTAGTATTTTACTGAGAAAACCCAGGATATAAAAACCGTAGAAAAACAGCAGAAAAAATGCAGGAGTTGGGTAAATTAAAATGTCCAAGTTACATAAAGAATTAAAGGGTGGCTATGATAAAAGCTGATTGGAGAAAAGAAATATGGAATGTGAAAATGTATAAAAGAAGTGAACAGGGCCCAAATCAGAGAAACAATGGAAGGATAATCACAGATCTTGGGAGACAGGCCAGTCCTTGCTTACAGACAGCCCCCAAACCTGAAGCAAATACTCACCAGCAACCACACACCACACAACAAAAACACTAATCCAGGAACCTATCCTTGCAACAAAGCCCGTTGCCAACTCTGTCCACATATCTATTCAGGGGATACCATCGTAGGACCTAATCACATCAGCCACACTACCAGAGGCTCGTTCACCTGCACATCTACCAATGTGATATATGCCATCATGTGCCAGCAATGCCCCTCTGCCATGTACATTGGCCAAACTGGATAGTCTCTACGTAAAAGAATAAATGGACACAAATCAGACGTCAAGAATTATAACATTCAAAAACCAGTTGGAGAACACTTCAACCTCCCTGGCCACTCGATTACAGACCTAAAAGTTGCAATATTACAACAAAAAAACTTCAAAAACAGACTCACTCCAACGAGAGACTGCTGAATTGGAATTAATTTGCAAATTGGACACCATCAAATTAAGTTTGAATAAAGACTGGGAGTGGATGGGCCATTACACAAAGTAAAACTATTTCCCCATGCTTATCTCCCCACCCCCCCCAAGTTCCTTATATCTCCTTGTCAAGTGCTGGAAATGGGCCATTTTCATTACCACTACAAACACTTATTTTTCTCTCCTGCTGACAACTGATCACTCTCCTTATAATGTGTATGGTAACACCCATTGTTTCATGTGTATATATATATCTTCCTTCTATATTTTCCACTACATGCATCCGATGAAGTGAGCTGTATCCCACGAAAGCTTATGCTACAATAAATTTGTTAGTCTCTAAGGTGCCACAAGTACTCCTATCCTTTTTGCGGATACAGACTAACACAGCTATTACTCTGAAACCAATGGAAGGAACAGGACTGAAGGACCAGATGAAGAGATCAGAGGAGGCAATAACCAGCATGAAATACAAGTTAACTTTCCCTGTGCCCCGGAATTAGGAAATCTGGGCCCTACACCTATTCTGTTTTGTCTGATATTATTTTCTGGCATAAATATATGTACAGACACTATAAGTAACATGAATTCTGTATGAAATTGTATAACTAAAGGCGAGAATTGATTAAGTCTAAATGGGGTGGACTTGTGACTCAGTTTCCCCATTTTACACCCTCCCCTCCAACACAACCTACATCTCTCAGCTTTCACGCCCATGTTTCAAACACAAGACCAGCCTTCCCTTCAACAGGAAAAAAAATCTGCTAGTGAACCACCCAGGTTGGGAACATAAGCACAACAAAATTAAGATTCCATAATATTAATTCTGTCACTTTGCACATAAATATTATGGCCCACCAAGTGGCATTGGAGCAATTTTTATAATGAGGGTGATGAAAGCCATTGAACCAAACTGTAAACCCTGTATATAATGGAAACCACTTTAAGCCGGGGGTGCTGCTGCACCCTCAACACCCCTCGATCCAGCACCCCAGGGCACATCTTTGAATCAACTTATACAGTACCACTGGCAACAGATCATTACGAATATGGAAGGAACTAAGGTAATCTTGCTTTGGGAGCACGTATTTCTGACTTTCCTCACTTTTGTGCATTTGAACTTCCCCTTAACATAGCGTTAAGATAGCTTTTGCATTAAATATTCTTCCAAGATATAAATGTTCAAACTTATTTTTCTTAATTGGGAAGAAAAATATGCTTCCAGGCCAAGACCTTGAATGCTAAGTCAGTTCAAAGTGAACCTTGCAGGCTCTCCTGGCAAACCCTGAAAACAGGGGTTTGTAATAGAAATGCTGACAGACCCCATTCATGCCTCAGTAATATTATCTGACTCCACGATAAATGTTTCATGAATTAAGAAAGTTGAAAAAGCCTTTCTGTTTAGCTTTGTTCTTGAGATGAAAGTGAATGATCTTTTTGTCTTCTCCCCACACTTGGATTTCTAATACTGCAGTCTGCTAAAACCCTTAACCAGAGGCAGTATTTGAATAGACGCGACCACGTAGGATACTCTCTTCTATGAACTCCTGCAGGATTCATCAGCTTCCAACTCAACAGAAAAAAGTTTCAACAAACCAGAGTAATGGAAGAAATATGGTTTTTTGACCTATTTACTAAACATTTACAGAGTTTCTGTGCATTGTTTAAACAACTATCTTCCCCAGAGAAGGTTTTAAAAATAGATGTAATTGAAAAACAAACTGCTGACAATTTGACCCTGAGGTCTTCTCCACCGTAGGAAGTCTAACTCTTTTTGACAAAGGGTGTCAAAAACTGTACAACCTTCCCTCGTGCAGCGTAGGACAAGTCAACGGAATTCAATACTTGTTGAATAGAAGTTTTCACCTTGTTTATCCATATCTATAAACAAGTTCAGTCAACTTTGCTACAAGTGTTGAATTCAGTCGATCAAGTCCACACCAGAGGATAACTATTTCCAAAGATCTTGAGAGGGTAGGGTCGGAGTCATTTTTTAAACCTATGGCTCATTTTTCTAGACACACCTTTTCAACCAGTCCATCAGGCTCCAACTGCAAAAAAATAGTCGTGGTACTCTCCCATATGCCACCTACATGAGACACCAAAAGGTGAGATCATCATGAGACTCCTCTCACAACAGCTCTTCATATTTAGATCAACCTTCCCTTGCTTATTTGGCTTTATCAGCAGAGAAATAGTGGATAATATTGACTTTTAAATCAACATTATTCTTCAGAGTCAACAACCTTTTCAAATGAATAGGAACAGTTTGCATCCCTCTCCGAGTTATTGTTCAAGAATATCTGGAGACTCAGCCTCAGGCATTACTTGTATTAGTCTTTACTTGGTTCATGTTTGTTAGTTTACCCTTTCAGCTAGTTTACACTGAATCAATTCCATTGAATGGTAGGGGACCGTGAAATAACAGAGGTGCCATCTTTAAGGTAAGATATGAAACTGAGGCTCTGAGCACTTGGGTTCACAAACATCCCATGAAACATTGAGAGAGAGAAGGCGTTAATTAGCTCTTCAGGATGGGGATGCTGATAAATCAAACCATGCAGGTCTAAATTCCATATAATCCTGCTTCTGAGGCTAGCACTCTTTTCTATTGCTCTTTAGGGCACCTCTGACTGCCAGTCCTCTGCCAACATTATTCTTTTGTTGTCCTCAAAGGGGCCGGTGGACTGATCTCCTCCTCCTCTGCCCCCGACTTGCTTTTCAGTCCAGGTTGTTCCCCTAATCCAAGGAGCACCAGGTGACCACATCCACTATCATACAGTTTCAGAGACACTAGTGTCCTTAAACAATACCAGGCTGGCAAGAATATTGCAAAATCTCTTGAATTTTCCATTTTATTTCCAGTTCAAACCTCTTGAAAAGCGCTCACAACATTTAGGCACCTTCAAACAAGAACCATAGCCTTGATTCAGACTCAGACCCAAACGCCAAACCGTTATCTAATTCTAATTCACACCAGAACAGTGCTTATTTGCCTGTCTTGAATAAACAAAACTAAAGTTCTTTAACTAGACAACTTAGCAAACATTGCAGGCAACCTATGGAAGAGTGTTTACTAAAAAAAGGAACGGATAACTAAGGATGGCTCAAGGATAGGGAATGGTTAATGAGCCTCTTCCATTTTCAAAATGCCAGGGAGAATCCAAATCAGGTCAGCGGTAGCAAAGCTATTACCCATCTGACAGCTATTTGCATTTTTAAAATCTCATTTTTATTTTTACAAACTCATTAGCAACAATACTGCATTTACACTGTGCATTCTATTGTCAAACCTGTTACATGTGGAGCATAGCCCATCCAAGTTTAACATGGCAGATCAATGGAGCAATAACCAAACGAAAGAAGATTAAAAAGAGAAGCAAACAAGAAGCAGTATTTCCAACTATAAACAACCCTGCAATTTTTATTAAAGCTTTCAGTAATTAATTTGTAATTGGCATTTTATACTCTTGTGGCTTAGTGTTTGCTCTGTGCAATGATGGTCCAATAAAATATATTATCTTACCCACCTTGTTTGTTGTGTATCCTTTATTGTCTTCATTAATCTACAAGGTGGGTTGATTGTGCTATAGATTTTCAAATGTATATGTTCGGCTCCTTCACCATCTAATTGCTGTTTTTTGGTTTATGAGCAAATAACGTGTGATCTCAGTCCATTATCCTACTGGGCAGATAGCCATAACCCCAATTGGCACCCAAATTAGCAGTCTCGGCAGAGAAACCCAGCACTGAATGGGAATGGAAAGTAAACCACTTGCTCACCCAGGGCTTTCTTCCTGAAGAATTGTGAAAGGTTCATCAAAAATTCCTAACGTTTGTCAAAGTTCAAAATGCTGAATTTCAAATGTTGTCAATGTTTTGAAACTCAGTCGATTTCAACCCACTCTAATCATTTGGTTGGGTTTGACAGATTCTTTGGGGGGCTTTGGAGACTTTTTTCTTATCTTTTATTTAAAATTTGAATATTTCAATTAAATGTCAGTAGAACAGTGACAGGATGTGCTTCCCATTAAATTTAGTCCTAACCACATCCTGAGTTAATAAATTCCTAGGCCTATGGCCTCTGAATTTGTTCAGCCCAGGATACAGTTATCACTTAAAAAAGCAGCATCCTCACGATCATGATTACCATACATTGCAATATATGTGTAGTAAATGTTTTTGGTTTAGATACTGAATTATGGAATGGGTCAGATCCTGGGCCCATTGAAGTTAATGGCAAAATTCCTATCAGTTTTAATCACAGAACCTCATTCTGCAATCTTTGCTTCCACAAAACCACATGGATTTCAATGTTGTATTACATATTGCAGTATCTCTTCCAAATCATTTAGGCTTAGATCCAGGAAGGTACTTAAACACACGCTTTAAACTTTAAGCACATGAAATCAATTGGACTAATCACATGCTTAAAGATAAAAGCACATGCTTAAGTACCATGCTAAATTGCAGCCTTAGGATTTTCAAAATGGCTCACTGCTGGCCTAACTCTGCTCTCATTAGACTGCCCACAGTTCACGTCAGTGGGAACAGAATTAGGCCAGCCCAGAGTGATTTTGAGAGTTCCTTCCACATTATATAACCCATATAGCTCTCTGATCACACTGCAGGAAAATAATTTCTAATTTTTATATTTTGTGGTTACTTAAAAATATATGCAATTGAGTTTAGCTTTGTTCATATTTCCCTGTAAAGAGTACTTCTGACGTAAATGAAAAGGGAATTTCTGTTTCATTTTTTGTATGACTGAATTCACAGGAGTATCGACTATGTAATTATCCCTGCAGTCTTCAAAACCACATTCAGAGAGGGGTGAAACCAGAAAATCTTACACAGGCTGTAATGGGACAGCACTAGGGTTGCCAGCATTCTATTGGCACAAAACCGAACACCCTAGCCCCTTCCCTTCCCTGAGGCCCTGCCCCCTTCCCCGCGGCTCCGCCCCTGCTCATTACATTCCCCCTCCCTCCATGGCTCGCTCTCCCCCACCCTCACTCACTGGGCTGGGGCAGGAGATTGGGATGCGAGAGATGGTGAGGACTCCAGCTGGGGATGCAGGCTCTGGGGTGGGGCTGGGGATGACGGATTTTGGGTGCAGGAGGGGGCTCTTGGATGGGGCCAGGGGTTGAGGTGCGGGAAGGGGAGGGCTCTGGGCTGGGAGTGTGGGCTCTGGGGTGCAGAAGGGGGCTCCGGGTTTGGGAGGGGGCTCAGGGCTGGAGGTTGGGGTGCAGGAGGGGGTATGGGCTCTGGGCTTGGGGTGCAGGATCTGGGGTGAGGCCGGGGAAGAAGGGTTTGGGGTGCACAAGGGGGCTCCGGGTTTGGGGAGGGCTGGGCAGGGGATTGGGGTGCAGGCTTACCTCGGGCAGCTCCCTGTCGACAGTGCTGCAGAGCCAAGGCAGGCTGCCTGCCTGTCCTGGGGCACTGTGCTGTGCCCCAGAAGTGGCCATCGGGTCTGGCTCCTAGGCAGGGGTGGGGGGCAGGAGGCTCCATGGCGCGTGCTGCTCTCGCCCGCAGACACCACCCCCAACAGCAGCCAATGGGAGTGCGGAGCCGGTGCTCGGGGCGGGGGCAGCAGGCAGAGCCCAGTGCCCCCCCCCCCCCGCCTAGGAGCTGGACCTGCTGGTCACTTCCGGGGCTCAGCGCAGTGCCACAGGACAGGTAGGGACTAGTCTGCCTTGGCTCCACAGCACCGCCAACTGGACTTTTAACGGCCCAGTCGGCGGTGCTGACTGGAGCTGCCAGGGTCCCTGTTCAACTGAATGTTCCAGTCGAAAACTAGACACCTGGTCACCCTAGACAGCACCCATCTCTCACGAGCACCCCATTCTGGTTGGGTGTAGCTGCAGTCGTTAGTTTATGGTGACCCCTGTCAGTGGTTTCTCAGGTCGTTTTTCAGTAACTCAGCCAGAGGGCTGAGTCTCACACACTGTCCGTACGTGAAATGGAGCAAACCCCTTCTGAGGTATACAGTCTTTAACTTGTCCCAGCCCTGGTATGGGGCCAGACCCCTGAAGACACTATCTTCCTGCGGCCCATCCCGGGCTCAGTCCTTACTCAGCTGTAGCAGCCAGCCAGGAGCTCCTTCATTGCTCCCCCACTCCTAGGGTTGCACAAAACCAAGCACCCCTTCTCCACCCCTGCCCCGCCCCTTCCCCAAGGCCCCGCTCCCTTTGTCACTCGCTCTCTCCCACCCTCACTCACTTTCGCTGGGCTGGGGCAGGGGGTTTGGGTGTGGGAGGACTCCAGCTGGGGATGCAGGCTCTGGGGTGGAGCTGGGGATGAGGGATTTGGGGTACAGTAGGGGGTCTGGGCTGGGACAGACGGTTGGGGTGCAGGGGGGGGTGAGGGCTCCGGATGGGGGTGCGGGCTCTGGGTGAGGCAAGGGATGAGGGGTTTGGGGAGCAGGAGGGGGCTCAGGGATGGGGCAGCGGGTTGGGGTGTGTGGGGAGGTGCGGTGTGCAGGCTCCGCAAGGGAGTTTGGATGCGAGAGGGGACTCTGGGCTGGGGATTGGGGTGTGGGAGGGTCCCGGCGGGACTTACCTGGCTCCCAGGAAGCAGCTGCCAGGTCCCTGCAGCTCCTAGGTGCATGGGCGGCCAGGGAGGCTCCGTGCACTGCCTTGCACTCGCAGGCACCACCCCTGCAGCCCCCATTGTAGTGGTTCCTGGCCAATGGGAGCTGCGGAGCCGGCACTCGGGCGAGGGCAGCGTGCAGAGCCTCCCTGGCCGCCCATGCGCCTAGGGACTGCAGGGACCTGGCCGCCACTTCAGGAGCCATGCGGAACCAAGGCAGGTAGGGAGCCTGCCTTAGCCCCAGGCCCCCGCTGTGCCACCGACCAGACTTTTAACGGCCCAGTCGGCGGTGCGTTTTATGACTGGGAGTTCCGGTCCAAAACCGGATGCCTGGCAGCCCTACCCACTCCCTGTCGGCAACTCCAGTCCTAGCAGCCAGACAGGAACTCTCTCTTTGCTCCTCTGCTCCCTGCTCACACTGAGCTGTCTGTGGTCCTGCTGCTCTTTCAGCCAGCCAGTAACCCAGCCCTCTCCCTTCCAGCTTCAGACAGAAACTAACTGCTGCTCTATTCTGCAGCTCCTTTTATATGGCCCTGCTGGGCCCTGACTGGCTACTCCCTGCAACCTCTCTCATTGGCTGCTTCCCCACAACCACTCTAGGCTGACTGGAGGACTTCTCTTCTGCTCCTTTCTGGGAGGGGGTGTGGCAGGACCGTGAGGCCTCGAGCAGGGGTCACTGGACCTAGTCTACCTCGTCACATAGCCACATCTCACGGCAAAGAAAATGTCAATGCCAGTTGCTTTTGATTAACATTTAACAAATAACGGGATGAAAGACCATTACTAAAATTAGGGGTCAAAAAATTAAATCTGATCTGAAGCACTTTCTCCTGAAAGATTTCTTGCCTGTTACAGACAAAGTTGTCAAGACAAAAATGAGTTCTCCAAAACCCATTTAGCACCTGAAGAGAATAAGCACTGATGGGCCCGTGAATGCCACCTATTCGACTGCAGTGTTCCCAAGACGCTAGTATCACGGCATAAACCTTTAGCAAACAAACACTGAAAAGAGTAACACTCCTTGAAGCATTTTCACAGTTCAGTAGTGAAAATTGCAGCATGACTGCACATTAGTTGGAGGGCATGTTTGCATGAGCACTTGCCAAGCTGCAAGCTGGGGTGAATATCTACAGCGTTCCAGCATGCTGCACACTAAGTATCCGTGTGGACCCTGTTGCTGCACACTAAACACTTCCTACTGTGCACGGATGTACTGCAATCTGAAACAACCGTATGTCACTGTATATACATGAAAAGAAAAGTTTATTTTTGAAATCTGACTTTTTTGGACATTGGGGCGGGAGTCTCTGACCAAATCTATTCTGCTTAGGTCTTACACTGTATAAAATATTAGATGCATTATTGCAAAAGGACAATATTGGCCTGATCCTGCAGTCCTTATTCAGGCAAAGCTCCCAGGGACTCAGTGGGAGTTCTGCCTGAGTGAGGATTGCTGGACAGTTCCTTACAGTATGTAATGGAAAATAGAAAACATACACAGCAGACTCACATTATAGCAGATCTATCATTTTATGTAGTCTTCAGACAAAAGAATTTCAGCCTTAGGGTTTTACGAGTTATTAAAGGCAGACAGCTCCATAATTGTTAGTGCAATAATCTCATTGACACATACAAGTTAGGAAATAGAGGTCTCATTAACAAAGCCTCTAGTCTTTATTAGATCATATAAATAACCAAGAAAGCCTGCAAAAGATCGATTACAGCCTTTAAAACGTTTACAGAATTTGTGTTTAATTAAGACCATTTTAATATGCAAATCAAGTCTAATTATCCTCATTTATTAATGTTAGTCTGCCTGGGCTCTGAACAGCTTCAGCTGTGGATATGGTAACTGCATCCTATTTTTGTTGTTCTTTCTAAGGGGAAGGGCAGAGGAAACAATCCAGTTGTGCCACCAGTATGTACGAAGGCTTTCAAAACTGCATTTCTCTTTACCATCTGGAGATAAAGGTCAAAAAAGTGCTCAATGTAGCATAAAATCTAGCTGAAATGTTATGCATTTCTTCACCCACTATTTTTCGGAGTGCTTTAATTAATGCATTTCCTTCGAAGTAAGTGATCCCTCTGGGAGCTTCTTTTGATGAAAATCTGCCCTTCTTCAGCGCAGTGATTGAATAGATTGGTTTATAACACAGAGCACTGTCAATTAGAAGTTGATATCAGGGGCCCCTCCATCCCCCGGAAATGGAAGCCTCCTACGTTGAGAAGCCAAGGCCTTATGGCAAAGTCCTAGGAAATTAAACACAAAGCAAACAAGTGCATGAAAAACACAACAGCCTTCATCAACATGAAGGGAGCAGAGGCTAGTGTGGAATAAAAAGCAGCAAGGGGGGGGAAACAAATGTCTGTATTAAAGCCTAAAATCCCACCTGAATTTGTTTCGAGAAAAAGGTAGGAAGAGCCAGAGCTGAGTGCTTGTAAAAATCATCTTCCTTTTTTCCCCTCCCCACTCCACTATTCTCCTGCCTCCAGAGTGAACTCTTAAGTCTTCCCAATCCAGAGAAGCATTAGCCATTGTTCAGTATTGATTTGTTATTGAAGGCTTAGGGGTTTTATGCAGTGGGGAAAATGTGAAATGCTTCTGTTGGCCACATGCCCCATTCTAAAATCTGTAAAAAGCAACAGAGAGTCCTGTGGCACCTTTAAGACTAACAGATGTATTGGAGCATAAGCTTTCGTGGGTGAATACCCACTTCGTCACCCACGAAAGCTTATGCTTCTCTGTTGCTTTTTACAGATCCAGACTAACACAGCTACCCCTCTGATTTATTCTAAAATCTATGTCTCTATTTTCTTTTCTTGTATTGTCAATAGGTGGTCTTGGATAGCTCAGCGGGCAAAAGCGGAGGTTTCCCACCTTTGATTCTTCTGTGATACCATACTAGACACTTTTAAATGATCTGGGAAAATAACATTGCATAGAAAAACACAGGCAACCACCGTAGTTTCCTGCTTTTTGAGATAAAGAGATCAGAGCAGAAAAAAAACAAGCTTTCACAGACAAATAGTCTTGTGCAGCCCCCGTTCCACAGATCAGCAGCAGTGCTGTGAAGGCTGGTGCTGCCCCCAGATTCATGAGTGGCTAGGCAATGAGCAGACAAAAGAAGCTGGCCTTTCTGCCTACCACAGAGCCCTGACTGGCTAGACAGCTAGAAGGAAATCCAGCTGCCAGCTCTTTCCAATTGGAGAATGAGGATGCAATTTGAGAAGAGACTTTAAAGGCTGCTGGAGAGGGCACATAGAGGCATATCAAGCCCAAATGGAGTCTAAGATCTGGCTCTAGGGGACAGGCCCAAGGAGCAGCATGAGTGCATGGTCCCCATGAGCCTGCATCACATCTAAGGATCAGTTCCTGCCCAAAGGGAAGAAGGTGCCTTAATCCGTGACTAATGAGCCATGGCTGGAGGGGTTGTGGAACCTCTTTGTGACTGATGGAGGGAGAGTTCTTTTTAGGCATCTTGGATTTGTGCCCGTCTCCAACTGACTATTCTTCGCAATGACATCACGGTTCTGCACATACTAAGGGTATGTCTACACTACGAAATTATTCCGATTTTACAGAAGTCGATTTTTGGGAACAGATTGTATAAAGTCGAGTGCACGTGTCCACACTAAGCACATTAATTCGGCGGTGTGCGTCCATAGAACCGTGGCAAGCGTCGACTTTCAGAGCGGTGCACTCTGGTAGCTATCCCACAGTTCCCACAGTCCCCGCTGCCCATTGGAATTCTGGGTTGAGTGCCCAATGCCTGATGGGGCCAAAAATTTGTCGCGGGTGGTTATGGGTAAATGTCGTCAGTTCCCGCAGTAGCCCCAGCGTTGCTTTGTGCATCCTCTGATCTTCCTGCCGCCACCTCTCCTCACGTTCACTGGCCGCTTTCCTGTCCTGTGCTATTGTGTCCCTCCACCCTTTCTGCTGAGCTCTTTCAGTGCGGGTCGCCTGCATGAGCTCAGAGAACATTTCATCGCACGTGCGTTTTTTTCGCCGCCTTATCTGAGATAGCCTTTGGGACGGAGGAGGGAGGCTTGAAACATTTGCAGCTGCAGGAGGAAAAAAAGGGAGAGAAGTATTTAAAAAGATACATTTTACAGAACAATGGGTATACTCTTTCACGGTGAACAACACTATTCAGATTACATAGCACATGTGATTTTGGTACAAGGTCATTTTTTGCATCTTATATTGAGTGCCTGCGGCTTTGGTGTTAGACATCAAACACACTGGGCAACAGAATTCGGCTTGCAGGCAGCCATGGTAAGCCATAGTCTTTCGGCTTCTGCAACCTTCATAACAGCAGCGCCCTCCTTTCCCATACCAAGCAAAGCCCGTTGAGTTGTCCATTTAGGGCTGCGGTTTTCGTGTTAACGTGCAGCAGCAGAAACCAAACTAACGCCCCCCCCATCCTTTTCTCTGGGATGACCGCTTTAACCCTCCCCCACCGCACCGCATGGCTGGTATCAGGGAAGATAAGATCCCTGCTAGCCAAACGCGAACAGCTCAGCGTGAAGCCCCCCCACCTCATTCTTTTGTCTGCGATAATCACTTTAACCGTTCCCCAACCGCGTGGCTGGTATCAGGGAAGATCCCTGCTAGCCAAACGCGAACAGCTCAGCGCTAATGCCCCCCGTCCCCCACCTCCCCACCCCGCTTGGCTAACTGGGGAGGATTTATTTTCAGCCACAGGCAAACAGCCCAGTAGGAATGGCCACCTATGAATGTCCCCTCAATTAAATTCACGTATTTCAACCAGGTTACCATGAACGATATCACTCTCCTGAGGATAACACAGAGAGATAAAGAACGCATGTTGCTTGAATGCCAGCAAACACCGGGACCATACGCTGCCAGGCTTTGTCATGCAATGATACCAGATTACTTGCTACTAGCATGGCGTGGTCAAGTGTCCTACCATGGAGAACAGAATAAGGCTGCTCTCCCCAGAAACCTTCTGCAAAGGCTTTTAGAGTACCTCCAGGAGAGCTTCATGGAGATGTCCCTGGAGGATTTCCTCTCCATCCCCAGACACATTAACAGACTTTTTCAGTAGCTGTACTGGTCACGAATGCATCCCAAGTCCTCAGGGCAAATTAATCATTAAAAAATGCTTGCTTTTAAACCATGTTTGATATTTACAAAGGTACACTCACCAGAGGTCCCTTCTATGGCTTCATGGTCCGGGATACTGCCTTGGGAGGGTTGGGAGGGTATTTCAGTCAGGCTGAGAAAAAGATCCTGGCTGTTGGGGAGAACGGTGTGCTGTGTGGTCTCCTCAACCTCGTTCTCCTCCTCCTCATCTTCCCCGTCTTCAAAATCCTCAGGCATGGCGACTGAGAGTACCCCATCATCGGAGTCCACGGACAGGGGTGGGGTAGTGGTGGCAGCCCCCCGTACAATTGCCTGCAGGTCAGCGTAGAAGCGGCATGTCTGCGGCTCTGTCCCGGAGTGTCAGTTTGATTCTTTGGCTTTCTGGTACGCTTGTCTCAGCTCCTTAAATTTCATCTGGCACTGTGTTGAGTCCCTGTTGTGGCCTCTGTCCATCATGTCCTTGGAGATTTTTTCAAATGTTTTGGCATTCCGTCTTTTGGAGTTCTGATAGCACGGATTCATCTCCCCATATAGCAATCAGATCCAGTATCTCCCATACGGTCCATGCTGGAGCTCTTTTTCTATTCTGGGACTGCATGGTCACCTGTGCTGATGAGCTCTGCATGGTTACCTGTGCTGATCAGCTCTCCACGCTGGGCAAACAGGAAATGAAATTCAAAAGTTCGCGGGGCTTTTCCTGCCTACCTGGCCAGTGCATCGGAGTTCAGATTGCTGTCCAGAGCGGTCACAATGGTGCACTGTGGGATAGCTCCCGGAGGCCAATACCGTCGAATTGCGTCCACACTAACCCTAATTCAAACCAGCAATGTTGATTTCAGCGCTACTCCCCTCGTCGGGGAGGAGTACAGAAATCGATTTTAAGAGCCCTTTATGTCGACAAAAATGGCTTCGTTGTGTGGACGGGTGCAGAGTTAATTCGATTTAACGCTGCTAAATTCGACCTAAACTCGTAGTGTAGACCAGGCCTAAGAGAACACTGGGACATTTCTCTGTGTTGGAACAATCCCTGAGTGAATTCCTGCCTTCTGAAAGGTGGTGTAGAGCTGATGAAGTGGCTTTGCATCTGGGCATAGGGGTCCCCCCGTGCTGGAAGTATTCCCCAGGGTAATCCTGCCCTGTGACATCTTTGCGTTGGCCTACTTGGTGTAAAGCAGAATGAGGGCAATGTCGGATCAGGCCCAATATCTAAGCTGGAATTAGAATTCAGGAGTTTGTGTCTCCTAATGCCATGCTCAGACCACCCTGGACGCATCAAAATACACACTTGAAATGGCCAGTATAGTCCTCAAGGATGTAATGCCACCTACCATACAGGACACAATGGCACAAGGAGTATTGTAGTATAAAGAACCCCATTATCTTCATTTTCACTTCAGCTAACTTTGCACGCAAATGACCTGGGAAGCAGCATGAAATGAGTACATATTGCAAACTGGCTTTTATAAACATTATTTGTTCAAAGAAGGAACTCTCTTTACAATATATGAACCATGACTAATTACAGAGGTCAAGGTGACCTTTGCTCCCCACTGTGTAAAGTATTTTTCTTCTCTAAAGAAGATCATTGTTTAATGAATAAGGTGTCAGGGAACACACACACAAAAGAGAGAGACTAAACAAGAGTACACTCGTTCTTGGGCTCTGCTATAAATAATGCTCTCATTAAAATTCTGCTTTGAAAAAAAGGCAAGTCCATTAGTCTGGCAGCTAATTTTTACTGGCTCCTTAGATGTATGCATATTAAAAATTCAGCTTTTATAATTGCCAGCCATCAACCACCTAGTCAATGCTGTTCTGGAGTTTTTAATTATTTACTTCATTTGCATAGACCCTCCGATTTATGATCAACCATTTAGTTATCAAGGGACAGTTTTAATAATTTCTCTTTTCCATTTTTATTTATCCCTTTTGCATCCCCAGTAAAAGCTCTGAGACAGTTCTTGCCCTGTACTCAGGACAGTTAAAAATATATATGCTAACAGCACCGGCCTTCTATTCCCCATTCCAGCCTACTCTGCTGCAGGGTCACGGTTTCTGATTAACATGTGTTAAAAGGTGTGATCGACTCCATGGCTAGGTTAAGTTAACACAGGACCCTGGACCCAACCAGTCATTTGCCCAAGTCCTCATGCCCCTAAAATGTTACCAGTGAAATTGAGCAGATTTAAATAGCTGTACTGATGAACACCCCAAATATTCCACCAGCTGCAGCAAGTTGTTGTCTGTCCACTGCTCCCAGAGGGGAGAACTCACCTTTGATGGTCTTTTTCCTTTTTCACAGGTGCCAGAAAGCTTGGGGAGGAGACACCAAATTCTGTACCACACTTTCTTCCCGGTATTCTAAGATTTTTTTTCTCTCTCTCTTTATGCTGCTTTTTCACAGACTCCCTCTATCCCTGAGGACTATGCTGCTGCTAGGCCTCTGCACCGCTTATACGTCACACCTAGTATTCCCCTCTCTCTCTTCTATTTGACTCACAGCAGCAAGGGCCCAGGACTTTTTTCAAAGGATTTCCGCCCACAGCTTTCTGTTTGTAGCTCCATGCACAGGTCACACACCTTTGTTCTCAGCATTCTGTCTGCACAGGACTTGGATACACATGTGACTTCTATGTCCTAGTATACATGGGAGAGTGCAGGCTCCCAAATGAGACCCTCTGCCCTTCTACGGTGAATCTGACTGATCCTCTGCTCCTGAACGACCACAAAATCCCATGCAGCGGAAGAGGGCCATGAGTACAATTTTTATTTTCAGCACCCTTGGTGTGAATTCTCTCCCACTATACATCACACCAATGGCTCCAGGATAGCAGTGTGTCTTGAAAAAATAATTGTAGGGCTCTTCATACTCCTTCAGAAACAACTAAACTATTGAACAAAAGAATGGCACTGTCTGTCATCAGGGTTCAGCTTCAGGCTCTGGAGACAATCAAAGTGACTGATTTGTAATCCCAGGTAATAGTATGCTCCCTCCCTGGGTACTCTCTGGAAGCTTTTTGCGGATAGGATATTGAAGAGTGAATGTGAATGGAGCAAAGCAGCCTTGCCTGGCAGGAAGGAAATTGATTACCAGTTCCTCTCTCTACCAGGCAAAACTTCTTTGCTGCACTCAGACTTTTCAATGGTTTGTCTGAAGACGGCCTTCAGGTGGCATTGGGGATTAGGGTGATGACCCTAGAGATTACGAATCAATCATTATTACAGAGCTTTTTATTCAGTTTCTTAGCAGCAAACAGAAAATAAAAATAATGTTCCAATTTTTGTCTGCTTTTTCCCTTCACCTCTTTCACTTCCCCTTTTCCTCATTCACCTGCTATTTTGCTTTCCTTGCCATTTTTACTTTCACTCTTGAATTTGTATTTCTTTTATACTTGATTTTATCCCTTTACCAAGGTTTTTTTTTTACCTTTTCTCTGTGCTAATTCACTGTTCTCCCCACCATCCGTACTCACCTGAGATTAAAATGAAACATTTCAGATAACTATCAGGTCTTTCCATTCCACAATCTCTTTTCTTCTCCCTTCCCTCTCTCCCACTCAGACCTCTAAAAATTGGAGGCATAACACTAGGGGAGAGGAAGATGTCAGTTACACTGCTTAATGCCCTACACAACAGTGCTCAGATACTATGCTTCTGAGTGTGTATAAAAACCTATGTGGAATAGTATATAAGGCCCATTAGAAGCTTCTTGACCATCCAGCTGTCTCATAGAATCCTAGAATACCAGGATTGGAACTCAGGAGGTCATCTAGTTCAACCCCTGCTCAAAGCAGGACCAATCCCCAGACAGATTTTTGCCCCCATCCCTAAATGACCCCCTCAAGGATTGAACTCACAACTCTGGGTTTAGCAAGCCGATGCTCAAACCACTGAGCTATCCCTCCCCCTGCTATTCTCTGTACAGCAAGAGCTGGTGTGGTTTCACTTCAGAGCTTCCATGACACAGCAGTGTTGAAAATCTAGACCCAATTCTGATTTCACTTACACCAGTTTTACACTGGAGATTTGTCTAGACTATTGCCAACCTCACATGTTCCAAAACCAGGGGTCAGGCGCCTCCCTCTCCAAAACAGATGTTTTAAAACATAATTTTGGGGTCATTTTTATTTACCTTCTAGTTTTTAAGCCTTTTGGGTGCACTCTGGTCACATTGTCAAGCTTTTTCCACAACCATGAGGGCTAGCAAGTTTTCATTCGCTACCTGGGGCTTAAGCTTTTTAGTAAAACACCAAATTGTGCACGACTGCAATACAAATCTTGAGAGTGGATAACAGTGGAATTGCCAATGAACCTGAAATAACTAACATGCCTGTAAATGCCAGCCTAGACAGCCCAAAACATTCCAGTGGAGTTTAGCCTAGGGCTCGCCCTTACATTGCATTTCCACAGGCGCTCTCCGCTACTGAGGACTATACTGCTGCTGGCTTTTTCACAGCTTATACTTCAGCCTTAGTACTGTTTCCTCTCTCTGCACCTGCCTGGGCATACAGCACCAAGGGCCCAGGTCTTTTAAAAGTGGCCACTTCCTTGCCCTCCTGTGTCCTCTTTTGCAGGTCCATGAGAAAGAGAGACACCTGTATTCTCAGCCTTTGTGTCCTGGAACAAACATCTGGAGTGTCTACACTAGCAATTAAAATCTTGTTAGTTAATTTGAGTTAACTGGCAATCAAATAAGACCACAAACTCTAATCTAGACAAATTTCAATTATTTCAATGGAGTTACTCCTGATTCACTGTGAGAGCACAGGTTTCATTGGCCTATGAGTCAATGAGGGCCTGCCCATATAGAATTAATAGACTAGGCATTTAAATATCTTTAAAAATCTGGTCCTTAAAGATTCAGAAAGGTGTCTAGTGAGATTTAAACACCGTTTGAAAATTCCATTAGGCACCTATCCGCATCTTTAGGTGTCTGAATGCCTTTACAAATCTGGCCCTAATACACTCTGTTACCAGAATGAGACTTCTTAGTTTTGTTTTATGAAAAATCCTGCAGTGATCCTACCACACCCTTCTGTTTTATGGCAGTATCTTTCACATGATCTCAACAAGGTGAAAGAAACCAGTGATATTTTGATTAGGCCAGATTCAGTTTTTTTATCAATTGCTTTATGTTCTCCGTTCTTGCAACACATACATTAGCAGGCAGCCTTCAAGCACTCCCTTTTTGGGGGGAGGAAACGCATCATATTAGTGATCTGCTTTTATCAAATCCAATCTATCTATTGTATTTGTAGCATTGCTGTTCCTGTTGTATCCTGGCCAAGGATATCTCAGCTGATTCAGATGTTCTATTCTATTCAGAAATCCCTGAATACAGGTGCTTAACCAAAGTTTGGAAATCTCACTAGAATCCAGCAGGCTTTCTCGTGAGATTCACAGTTCTTCCTGATTTTGGCCAAGTCACAAATAGCATGAGCGTCGTCTCTTTTTGTGCTATTTCAGGAATTCCACTTCTGGTCAAGAACAGACCAAACAGTTCACACAACTCCACTCTAGATAGCAGTGGCTGCGTGAGGGGCTCAAACGCTCTCTCAAAAATCAGTATCTTCCACTTGCAGATGAACGTTACTTTGCTCCTGTTCTGAGATACAAAGTCACTGTAACAATCTCACACAGGCCACCGCCAGACTCACCGTTCTAACCGTGCTGAATTCAATATGGATCATTCAGTAAACTGCGACCTCAAATGGTTCCTTTGATTAGCTACACTATTTGTGGCATGAGGGACCATGTGGCTTAGTTCAACTCCCCGGCTGTGCTTATATTTAAGCTCAGTTAGCAGAGCAGTTTAGTAGTGCCTTCATCCCAGCACAGTGACAGCAAGGGGAGTCACGGAGCAGCATACTGCAGATATTTCTGTGGGGAAACAGTTTTGCATTGTGATCTGTGAACACTGTATAATCTGCACAGAGTATGGGCGCTGCATGGTGAAGCTGAGATTTGGTATGTCTGGGTAAGGCAATGACTGTTCTGTAACTCTATCCCCTCCCTCCCGAAACCTCTCCCAAACTCAACAAGATGGGGTTGGAGGGATTTTTCACCTCTAAATAACCCTCCACTTTTGTATCCTTGCTTATACAACAGCACCCTGAGATCAAAGTAGTGCAAGACAATCCTATATGCACCTAATTCGTATGCTCAATATAGGAGCTATGCCTGCATATCCCTGACTCTACATGCATTAGTTTACAATATGTGGTAGTATTAATTGATAGTTGAATTTAGGGGTATCAGCCTTGTGCCACTTTCCTATTCTTTATTTTACAGGGGGAAATATATGCAAACATAATTGTATCGATTGAACGGGCTATTAGAAATCTAAGAGAGAAGTTTTGTTTTAATTTAACTTTTTGTCATTGTGCCATTTTTGACAGCTGAAAATTGCTGAAAATAAATGACTGGCAATTGTTTTAATACCATTCTTACAGCACATTACTTTATAAGATTATTCTAAACTGCTAAAAACAGATCAATTTATCTAAACAGAATTCTTTAACAACCAATATGGATTAGCATTATATAGTACAGTATGCAGAAACTCAAAGAATACTGTCTATCTTCTAATTCTTTTCTCAGATTAAGAAAAAGAACTCTACTCAAAAACTGATCAAAATATTGAACTTTATTCCTAAGAATACCTCTAACAGCTTTATTTGGGCATAAGCTTTCGTGGGCTAAAACCCACTTCATCGGATGCATGCAGTGGAAAATACAGTAGGAAGATCTATATATACACAGAGAACATGAAAAAATGGGTGTTGCCATACCAACTATAACTAGACTAATCAATTAAGGTGGGCTATTATCAGCAGGAGAAAAAAAACTTTTGTAGTGATAATCAGGATGGCCTATTTCCAACAGTTGACAAGAAGGTGTGAGTAACAGTAGGGGGAAAATTAGCATGGGGAAATAGTTTTACTTTGTGCAGTGACCCATCCACTCCCAGTCTTTATTCAAGCCTAACTTAATGGTGTCCAGTTTGCAAATTAATTCACCATTAAATGTTTATCTAAATCATTTAAATCACTATCTTCTCCATTTTAGACACATTTAGTATTAAGGGCTGCTCCCTGCATAACAACATAGATTAAAAGTTAATTAAGAGGAAGTTAAAGAAAGAGAAAAGTAATTACTTTTGTTATCCTCCCCACACCACCAGGAGATTTGTTTCTTTTTGGCAGGTTAAAAATGGAATAAAAATGTGAAAATAGGCAATTTTTTTTTTAAATTGTTATTATACATTTCCTTATATGTGATGAGGAACACCAAGCTAATTAGGAATAGTAGTCCATTTATTACTGATAAATGCGGCTAATGAGTAATATAAACCAGTTCATTTGGTTAGATTGTTTTGTACAGCTGATCTTTTTAAAAGTTGTACATCTAAATCAAATAGCAGACAATGGTGATCTATAATCACAAAAGCAATTCAATTTGGATCAGTGCTACTTACTATTTTCAGTTTTTCTCATTATCCAGTGTCCAATGATAATGTCTCTATCACTACAGGACTAACGATAAACTAATATATTATTGCTAATCAATTATGTTCCAGAGACAGAGTAAAATATACCCAGAAAAACTGTGTACCGTAGTTGATAAGAATATTTTCATTAACCATTCTTACTCATTTCTACCAAAAAACAGTTTTGCATTGCTGGAAATTCTGAGTTCCAAAGGAAAAAAAACATATACAAGAATATGCTTTTTTATCCTTTAGACTAATGGACCCCATGATTTCCAGATTCAAAAGAAAAGCCTGAAGGATAGAAATACAGTCGGTCTCTGAGGCATATTCATGTTGTACTGTATAAAGCAGGACTATTGTTCTTGCATGATATAATCCTGAAGATCTAAAGCTGTTTGTATGTAAGACATCACGTCTTAAAACACCTGCGTGAGAGAGGCATGTATGTGTGCCATTAAGATTGATCAGCTGTAGGGGGTCCTCAGTCAGCCTCCGAAAGGCAATGTTCTCCCTGAGTATGGCCAATTTAATCCATCTGTGAACTCCGTCAGTGTGGGTCATATCTACGGCTGTATGTGGGCATTGGGGAACCTGTGTTTGGAGGCTCAGCTTTCTTCAGGATTAAAAGGGAACTGAGCAGGGAATACACTGCAAAATCCAATGGAAAACAAAGCTGGAGAGGAACAAGGATCCCAGGAAGGGATCAAATTTGGGGGGGAAAAAATATTCTTTATCACTTTTTCAGTGTAAAACAGTCTGGTGTGTTTCTCTCACAATGTCTGATCCTTGCCATCCCTACACGGTCAAAACTCACCCTGACTTCAAATAACATTGATTACAAATTACATTACTGAAATTAATGAGTGTGTTAACGGCAACAATTGGAACATCAGGCCCTAAATCTAGTCATTTACTTAAGTCCAGGGGCCCAATTCTATCTTGCTCCATAGCCCCTTATACTATTCAGCATAACAAAGCCGTAATGTCCGTGGTTCTGCTTACTGGGGAACATGCTTAATTAGGGTTTCCCCCGATGTTGCAGCAGAGCCAACTATGGCAGCTCTATGCTACTCTTGCTCTCACCCCTCAAAGGCAGGTCAGACTGGGGTGATGGCCACATAGGGAGAGATATGGTTAGAGCACCTTGGTGCCTCCTGTTCTTTGCCTGTTAGGTCTCCTGAGAGCTGTAATATTTTATTCTAAACCAGTTCATTGGCTCAATACAAGAGTAACTAAGTCGGGTTTAGTGGTCTGTGATGTGTAGGAGGTTAAACTAGATGACCTGGCGATCTTTCTGGCCTTCGATTCTCTGACACTGCCAGGGCCTGATTAAGACCCAGACACTATAGGCCAGGACCTAGTATCCTGACTTCTGGAGTCATGTGATTATGTCAGACTCTCAGCTTTCATTTAAAAAACAAGCCTGTAGCCATCAGGATGATGAAGCAAAGGTTAAAAACATGCCTCTGCATTGGTTGCACTTAGGACACCTGCCTATGTCTGCAGTCACCCTGAAACATTGTCTCTGAGACAACTCTGAGAAATTGCCTCATGCAGTTCCATCAGGAGTTAACTCCCAAAGCCACTGCTCTAGAGGGTCCATCAACACCAGCTCAGCAAAGGATTCTGTGCATGGCAGGAAAAGAAGAAAGTGGTAGGCCCGGCCCTGCCCTGCCACCCACGCATGCATGCTTGTACCTGCCAGCTGCTGAGGTAAGTGCTAGGGGCTCCTCTGCTGCCACCCCTGCTTTGCCAGTGAGAAGGTAGGGTTGCCAACTTTCTAATCGCACAAAACCGAACACCCTAGCCCTGCCCCTTCCCTGAGGCCCTGCCCCCTGCCCCACCCCTACCCTGAGGCCCCGCCCCTGCTCTCTACATTCCCCCTCCCTCAGTGGCTCACTCTCCGCCATCCTCACTCACTTTCACTGGGCTGGGGCAGAGGGTTGGGGTGTGGGAAGGGGTGAGGGCTATAACTGGGGGGGGGGGGGCTTCAGGGTGGGGCCAGAAATGAGGGGTTAAGGGTGCAGGAGGAGGCTCTGGGCTGGGACAGAGAGTTGGGGTGCAGGAGGGGGTGAGAGATCCAGTTGGGGGTGCAGGCTCTGGGGTGGGGCTGGGGATGAGGGATTTGCCGTGCAGGAGGGGGCTCCAGGCTGGGGGCTGGGGCCAAGGTTCCCAGCCAGTGGGAGTGTGGAGTTGGTGCTCAGGGCAGGGACAGCGCGCAGAGCACCATGGCCCCTGTGTCTAGGATCCAGATCTGCTGGCCGCTTCCGGGGCACAGCACGGAGCCAGGACAGGTAGGGACTAGCCTGCCTCCGCCCTACAGCACTGCTGACCGGACTTTTAACGACCCAGTCGGCGGTGCTGACCGGAGCCACCAGGGTCCCTTTTCGACTGGGTTTTCCGGTTGAAAACCGGACACCTGGCAACCCTATCAGCTATTTTTTGCAGGGGGGGGGGGAGAGGCCCCATTGTACTGTCCCTGCCTCTCTAGGAGAGATGTGGGGTTCCTCTGCCATTCCAAGTGTGTATGGATAGGGCCATGGCACTGGGAGTGGGATTACGGGGGGTGGGGGGGTCAAAGGGGTGTGCCTAGGCCTACACACATTCCCTTATTCCAGTCCTGAACACTGTTTCCCCCTCTGAATATTCATGGGTGCCAAAACAACACCTTGGAATCATTGCAGCTAAGCCTAAATTAGAACAGCCTTACATGGCAGTATGCCCTGAGCTGGGCTAAGAGTACAGGGAGGGCCAGAGGTGTTATAAATCACCTCTGCATACACACCCTGAACACCCATCCCTGTGCTGAATGTAGCTTGGCCAGAACCAAGAATCAGGCCCCAGATATTTATTCTAGTCACCAATAGTGGAAGATCATGTGCACAGGCTTTGTCAGATTGTTAAATTGTGCTCCTTGCATATCAGTTTTGTCCCAATGTTTCTAATCTGTGTGTGATAAATGTCTGTTCTCGTTGAAAGATTATTTCTTCTCTACAAAACATTTTCAGGGCAAAACAAAAAAACAAAACAGAACAATCAGCTGAGTGAGAGACTGGCATGTAAAGTACTATCATTAGCAAAACACTAGCCTAAAATGCCCTTGCAGGCAGAAATCCTGGGCTCAGGCCACAAGAGAGGGAAACAGAAATGAGATATATACCCATATATTTTTGGAGAAAATTAAATGCTAAATAAACCATCAATCTGAAACCAGTGTTTACCAGTAGATCCTTTCTGTATCTGAAAGCCGCTCTAAACGATTCAGGAACCGTCAGTTCTCAGTGGATTAACCAGTGGCACCTTTCTGGCAATGTCTCATTCCTTCTGTGTTTTGTGCCACTATACTTCAAGTTCTGAAACAATTAATTGTAAGCAGTGCTGCAGCAAGCTACTGCCAGGGTTCTGAACTTGAGAGCCCCATATTGCAATTCTCCTGTTAAAACTTATTCCTCCATCCTAAATCTGCAATCACCTGCTAGGCACTCATGAAGTGGGGCTCGGAGATTGCTGTGCTGAATTGAAACCACCAGGTTTCAAACTGATGGAGAGGTGAGAGATGACAATGCAGTTTCAAGTAGCAATCATGAAGGGATTAGTGCACTCACAATTGGATGCTACATTGGATTGTGTGTGCATGCACGTCTGGGAGTAAGGTATGTTCAGGAAAGACAGAGATTGGTGTGTGTGTGTGTGTGTGTGTGTGTGTGTGTGTGTGTGTGTGTGTGTGTGAGAGAGAGAGAGAGAGAGAGAGAGAGAGAGAGAGAGATGTCTGATTGTGCCATGAAAACTAAGGAGCTTAGCATTGCCTCCCACAACAGGAAAAATATACACAGAAAATTCTGCAAGTGATTCTAATGCATCATCCCCACCTGAGGAAATGTTACAGCCAAATGAAAGAGTCCTGGAGCAAGTGATGATGTTAGTTATCTAGGCAGTTAACTAGAGGGCACCAGAACATGTATGCGGTATATGCTAATATCACTATTTACAGTACAATCCTATTGTTGGCTGGAAAGTCAAACTTGGAAAGATACTGCTGCTCTCTCTGAATCACATCATGTACTTACAGTATATAATTGGTGTGGCCACTATTAGTTGCTCCAGGATCTTGGGACATCCAGGGATCTCAAGGCATCTGCACAGACAGCTCTCCCCCTTGCAACTTGCTCAGAAACCAAGTTACTGCTGGTGGCCCAACTACAGGGCCGGCGCAACCCATTAGGCGACCTAGGCGGTCGCCTAGGGCACTGCTATTGTGGGGGCGCCGGCGCCGCGGCCGCCCGTTCAGTTTTGGGGGCGGGACCTTCCGCCCCCGCTGTTGGGGGCGGCATTTCGGGGGCAGGACCTTCCGCCGCCTAGGGCGCCGGAAGAGCTGGCGCCGCTACTGCCCAACTACACACTACATCCTCTATTAGGGAAGCTGCGGAGCAGGTGTCAGGTTTGCTCTGAGCACTATTGACTCCCAATGGGTTTTCTAATGGAACATCTCTGGCCTCAAAGAGGATAATGCTGACTAGAACAGCTGCTCCCTGTTACTCCTCACACCCCTCCCGGAACCGGTAGCATGCCACTGCATGAAGCAGGAGTGATGCTACCTTGTATGCTTTGCCCTGCCCTTTCCATGCTTACCGGCCTGTCCTGTTTGGCACTTGCACCAATTTCCCACTCTCCAGGCCTCAGAGTGGAGGAATGGAAGAAGGGGGGTGGGGAAGAAGTATGACTTCTAAAAGAGAAGTTTACATGTATTAGTTAGGCCATCAGGGCCATCCTTACCCATACGCAAAGTACGTAGCTGCGTAGGGCACCAGAAAATGTGGGGCATCAAATTTCCTGCTGCTCTACACAGCTGCGTGCTGCTCCAGCCCCTACTCCGCCTCTTCCCATGACCTCCGCCCCTGCTCCGCCCCAGTCCCGCCCCCGTTCCACCCATTCCCCAAAGCCCCCGCCCCTGCTCCACTCCTGCCCCGCCTCTTCCCCGCCCCTGCTCCGCCCCCACTCCACCCCTTCCCTGAGGACTGCAGCAGTGGTTGGGCTGGCCCTGCACTCACCAGGTGGCAGGAAGTGGAGCGACCCGGCCCCAACCCGCGCCGCTCCGCCGGCTTGTGCTATGGGGCGGTTTCCCCCCTGCCCCCCAAGCCTGCTCCTGCCCCCCCTGCGGAGGCCTGGGGCCGCCTCCGCCCCACGGGGGCGCTGCGTAGGGCACCAAAATGGCTAGGGAGGGCCCTGAGGCCATGTTGACCCTAGCGAACTTACAGCAGCGGTACTGATGCAGCCGTGCCCCTCTCAGATCGCTTTTGTAGCCGCTCTATGCTGATGGGAGAGAGCTCTCCCGACGACATAATAAAACCACCTCAACGAGCTCTCCCGCTGACATAGCAGTGTGCACACAAGTGCTTATGCCAGCGCAACTTATGTCGCTCAGAGGGGTGCCCTACGCAGCTGCGTACTTTGCGTATGAGTAAGGACGGCCCTGATGGCCTAATACATGTAAACTTCTCTTTTAGAAGTCATACTTCTCCCCCACCCTCCTTCTTCCATTCCTCCACTCTGAGCCTGGAGAGTGGGAATAGACTCATGTTTTGCCGACCTGGCCTTAGTGTTCTAGGACCTGAGTCCTGTGAGAAAGAGCTGAAAAGCCTTTGGATTTTTAGTGCAACACACTATAAGACAGCAGGATACTTCAATGTGCTTAGAATGGGCTTTAAAGACCTGTATTGTTATTTGCATTAGGGGAGTGCCTAGAGGCCTCAATGTGCTAGGTACGGCACCTACACATGGTAAGAGACCATTCCTGCCTTGACAAGCTTACAGTCTAAATAGGCAAGACAGACAAAGGACGGATGCGGAAACAGAGACAGAGGGAGGTGAAGTGACTTGCCTAAGGTCTGGAATAGGATTGCCAGGCATCTGGTATTCGACCGGAACACCCGGTCAAAAGGGACCCTGGCGGCGCTGTTAAAAGTCTGGTCAGCGACGCAGCGGGGCTAAGGCAGGCTCTCTCCCTGCCCTGCTCCACGCAGCTTGCGGAAGCGGCTGGCATGTCCCTGTGGCCCCTAGGTGCAGGGGCGGCCAAGCAGGCTCCACGTGCTGCCCCCACCCTGAGCGCTGGCTCTGCAGCCAGGAACCGCAACCAATGGGAGCTGCGGGGCAGCGCCCACAGGCAGAGGCAGCGCGCAGAGCCACCTGGCCGCCCCTGCACCTAGGAGCCAGAGGGAGATGTTGCCGCTTCTGGGAGCCACCTGAGGTAAGTGCCGCCCGGAGCCCGCACCCCCTCTCACAGCCCAACCCCCTGCCCCAGCCTGGAGTTCCCTCCCACACTCCAGACCCCTCGGCCCCACCCCCAGCCCGGGCCCCCTCCTACACCCCAAACCCCTCATCCCGAGCCCCCACCCCCTCCCGCAGCCCAACCCCCTGCTCCAGCCCAGTGAAAATGAGCAAGTGAGCGAGGGTGGGGGGAGAGCGAGTGACGGAGGGAGGGGGGATGGAGTGAGTGGGGGGCGTAGCCTTGGATAAGGGGCAGGGCCTCAGGGAAGGGGCAAGGCAGGGGCAGGGCAAGGGTGTTCAGTTTTCTGCAATTATAAAGTTGCCAACCCTAGTCCAGACACAAGCCAGTGGCAGAGCCAGAAATAGAAGCCAGGCCTCTCAAATCCCAATCCAGTGACCTATACACTAGGCCATGCTGCTTCTGAAAACAGTGTTCATATTTAACAATGCTGCATCATACTGATTAAAATGGGATCTGTAGTTATCTAATAACCAAGGGTGGGAGAAATCCGTGTTTAAACCCCAAAGTTTGATGAACTCTTCTCTATGCCCTGAGTTTGAGCGTGTCAGAGCGCAGTGCTGGCTCCAAGTCTCTGCGACAATGACAATTCGGCGTGTACCACACTTGCATTTGCAAAATCCTGGTTTGGCTCAAGGGCCAGAACTCAATAAATGTGGATTGCCACTGCAACTGCTCTCTGTTCACCAAAACCACGCATGGGACACTGTCCCTGAAGAAGATCCAAGAATCCACAGCCCTCTCCTTCAAATCCCTCCTCAAGTCTAGGTTGTCTCATGAGACCTACACAAAACCAGCCAACAAACTGATTAGTTCAGGGGGTAAGTTTTGCTTGTAGATTTAATCCTCTGCCCCACCCTTCAGATGTTTCTTGTTTTCTTAATTTCTGATCCTGCAATTGACTCCATGCACCTGTGTGGCGCCCCAGGGATGGCAAGAGGGTTAAATAAATTAAATATATGGAGATATACCTATCTCATAGAACTGGAAGGGACGCCGAAAGGTCATTGAGTCCACCTCCTGCCTTAACTAGCAAGACCAAGTACTGATTTTGCCCCAGATCCCTAAGTGGCCCCCTCAAGGATTGAACTCAACCCTGGGTTTAGCAGGCCAATGCTCAAACCACTGAGCTATCCCTCCCGCCACGATGCTCCTCTGCACAGAAGGAATAAATTGCCAGAATGGAGCCTTAAATTATAAGCTCTCTGGGGAACAGACTGTGTTTTCCTATCTGTGTGGATAATACCTAGTGTGGACAATACTGTGGGCACTGCTGTAGTACAAATAAGAAATAAATAATAGTGACTTAATCCTCTTTCAAACTCTTCTTTTCAGAAGGTCTTAATAATTAGTGCAATGGACTAGAGCTGCTCAGAAAATGGGTGTCTTCCATGGAGAGTTTCAACTATAAACAAAAAAAAAAATGAACATGTTCAGCCCCAATCTGCCAAACCCTGAAACATGGGCAGCTGAAAACAGAATTTTTCCTGGGTTATGGTTCAAACTTTCAATTTTCAAACAAAACAAATGAAAATTTTCAGCCAGCCCTAGTGTGATGCTGGCAGACCAGGTGCCAGCCAGCTCACGCCAAATCCCCAAGCCTCCCTCGATACTTACAAATGCATAGCTAAGGCTAAGATTTTGTCATGGTTATTTTTAGTAAAAGTCATGGACAGGTCACGGGCAATAAACACAAATTCATGGAAGCCGTGACCTGTCTGTGACTTTTGCTGCTGCGGCTCCATGGTTTCCCCCGCCACTGTGGTGGCTGGGATCTGTCTCGTTCCCCCTCTGCCCATGGCGGCTGGGAGCTGCAGGGTTACCATATTTTCCAAAGAGAAAACAGGACACCGCCAGCTGCTCACCTGAGGTGTCCCCATCCCTCTTCTCCCCCCCCATGCAAGGCTGTTGCCCCTTGCTGGAACCCTGAGGAGGGCCCCCTCAGGAGTCTGTCACCTGTTGCTGGAACCTTGCAGGGGGGCCCCTGTCGCTGCTGTCGCCTGTCGCTGAAACCTTGCCAGGGCCCCGCTGGCTGCCAGCTCCAGGCAGCCCCTGGGACTAAAGCAGAGTATGTCATAGAGGTCCTGGAAGTCATGGATTCTGTGACTTCCAGGACCTCAGTGACATAAACATGGACTNGATGCAAGGCTGTTGCCCCTTGCTGGAACCCTGAGGAGGGCCCCCTCAGAGGAGTCTGTCGCCTGTCGCTGAAACCTTGCCAGGGCCCCGCTGGCTGCCAGCTCCAGGCAGCCCGTGGGACTAAAGCAGAGTATGTCACAGAGGTCCTGGAAGTCATGGATTCTGTGACTTCCAGGACCTCAGTGACATAAACATGGACTTATGCATAGCTGGAAACCAGACTTGTTTAACTGTGGGTTAGCATTATCAAAACAGATATTAGACGTTATGTTGAGAAGAATGTGTTTAGTGTTTAGACTTTATAAAATGCTTGTAGGATGCTGCATATACTGATATCACTTATAACTCTATAGCACATGGCATAAAGTAATATTGAGAGTTTGCATTGTAAAGCTCTATAATTGTATAACTCACCAAACAGGAAAAGCAGCATTAATTAAGATGCTCAAGATGGCCCATTGAAGGCAAATGAGGTAATGTGTAGCATCAAAGGAGAGAGGCCTAGTTGAGTGTATTCCTAACTCCCTCCAGGAAGGAGAAACTGACACTTGAACCCATCCAGTCAGTGTGGTCTCTGGAGAGGAGGGGATATAAATGCCTGACAAGGAGAAACTGACTTTCTCCGATACTGTCTGGATTCTGAAGTGCAAAGATTCCTAAACATAAGCATAGAGATTCCCATGCTGCTTGACATGGGTTAGTCTCAAAAGACACTTTGAATTGACAGACTACTATAACTCTGTCACCTTTTGCATCAAAGACAAACTCATTTATGTATATATGCTTGCTTGCTTTAACCTGTAAATAACTCTTATTTCTTTTTCCTAGTTAATAAGCCTTTAGTTTATTACAGAATTGGCTACAGGCTTTGTCTTTGGTATGAGATCAAAGGTAGAAATTGACCTGGGGTAAGTGACTGGTCTCTTGGGACTGGGAGCAATCTGAATATTTTGTGATTTTATTTTTTTTTGGTGTAAGTGACCACTTATCACTAAGTCCAGCTTGCCTGGGGGGCAAGATAGACTGGAGTGACCAGAGGAATGTCTGTGACTCCATTGTAAGATTATTGTAGTACTTTGGGATTTCACATTTGTTACTGGGTTGGTGAAATCTAATTATAGACCATACAATCAGTCTGGGGTGTTGGCTCTGAGGTAGGCACTCACAGTTGTGAACCTCTCCAAATTAGCGTGACTCCTACTATGAAACTTTTTCGGCTTGAGATAGAAAACATTTGCCTGCTTTGCAGTTCAAGTTGCTTCCAACAACACAGTGTTTCTAGTCCTATTCTGTCAATGATCTGTGAACAAAAGGTCTAAAAAGCCACATACTAAAGGTATGAGAAATTGGAGTGGAAATAACTTTGTTACTTAAGCAATAATGGTTAGAAGTGAGTAATATTATATACAATGCAATAAATGGTTTCCAGGTTGGGTAAACACCAACATTTTGATTCAGCATTTACCCAACCCGAAAGCTGTTCCCTGAGAAAAGATTATTTACTTTTCAACATTATTGTTATTAGAAAGAAAAACTATTTACAATGTTCCTTTTTTATGGTTCTCTTTGAGAATGCAGTCGTGCTACAGTCATCACCTCCCTCAGACTTCCTGATGAAGTTCAGAGGTCTAGTTAAAATGACTAATTAACTGAAAATTGAAGAGCTTGGCAAAGGGGTGGCTGGGACGGGGGAAAATATATGATTAATCAGATAATGGTCCAGGTTTTGAGTGAGGGTACAATGCAAACTTTGGATGTGCTAAAGACAAAACTTAATAGCTGTATTCACTGTGGGTGAGACTGTTATTGGGCCAACCTGGGGGAGCATTTGAGAGTCCAAGCTCTAGCCTAAGCCACAACATCAGAATAACATCTACACAGCTATCTTTAGAGCGCTATCATGAGTCCTGCTAGCACAAGTCTGTGGAACAGGCTGGGACGGTTGGTCTCAGATGCAGTGTAGACATGTCCTAAATGGTTAGAGTCCCAACTACCACAGCCTGCCCATGAATCACTACAAAAGTTGAGAAGCGCTGAGGTACATAAACTAGAAGTCTTTAGATTTAAAAGATCTGGGGGTACAGGTGTCCTTGGCTCAAATTCATTTCCCTTCTTCGCTGAACAGAACCTGACTGTGAAGAACTTCAGGGGACAGTGTACAGTCTGCGCCCATGATTCTCATTTACACTAAGGCCCCTTTATGCTACCAAAGCAGTGCAAAGGGACTTCATGTAAACGACAATCAGGCCTCCTCTAATCAGACAGTTGTTACTTTTGAGAGGGATGTTTTTTGGCTATATGTTTTATTGCTGAATGCAGGGGAGTTTTTGTTTTGCCTGTTTATCCCTGCTCTACCTACTATCTCTTAAACAACGATGACATGTCAGCTCCCACTTCCGCTCTGCAAGTAATGCCAACCTTGATTGCCAATTCGGAAAATTTTCCAGCAAGCACCTTCATGCAGTCTCCCATGCGGCCCCTCATGTAGGAGGAGCTCCGTATAAACATCTGAAATGCCACCTCATCGCCTTCCTTCAAATCTCTCCTAAAAACTCTCCCTGAAATACTGTGTACAAATAAACTCTCCAATAGTTAGGCAGCGGGGGTGGGGGGGGGGAGGGTGTTGTTTTAAGGTCTGCTTATTAAGCTGTGCATAATCGTTTCATTATTACCTTGGGCTTCCCCTGCCTGTTTGTTGTGTCTACCTGTTGTCTTTTGTCTCATACTTAGATGGTAAGTGGTTCGAGAGCAGGGACTGCCTTTTTGTTCTGTGTGTGTACGGTGCCTAACACAATGGGGCCCTGATCCCTGATTAGGGTTCCAAGATACTACCACAGTATAAATAATAAATGTACTTTTTTCATTAACTGATATACCTGCAGCCAGCGGCAATGTGATGGGTAAATTTAAACTTACACACACACACACACGTACGTAAATTACTAATTGATGACTAATTTATTTTTTTCTGGCTTCTTCCAATAAAGTGATTAAATTAAAAATGACCTTTCAGAGACTGCATTTGCAATTCCTTCCATCTTTAATTACTTACTTTGCTTTAATTGCTAAATTAAAAACTATTAAGAAAGCAGCCTACTTCATAATCAATAATTTAATTAGAATTTCAGGGCCAAGAAGACAATGAAAATGTTATTTTTCAGTCAGACCTTTTCCAAGGCCTTTGAAAGAACTTTGCTCCCATTTTGCTTGAAAGTGACATTGGTGACATAAAAATTAAACTCATGGGGGTTGCTATATATCATGTACACACATTACAGATATACACTACCAGTAGGTAAAAAGTTCAACTTCAGGTCAATCCATCTGCTGCCCAGACAGGAATACTGCTTGCTTTTCTCATTCTATTTCCAAATAATCAGTGACATATCAGCACAACTTGACATTACACATTCCAGTAATACCTACTATAGATACTGCATGTCAGAAGCCACAAGAGCATAAGAACTTACTGACATCTGCAACCAGACGTGTCTCCTGGCTGTAGCTTAACACACTTTAAATTACACCTTTTTTAAAAGCTCTGTAATTACCTTTAATATTTTCTGATGCCCTGCAGCAAATGTAAAATTAATACAATGGCTTTTTAAATTGATAAGATCTGATTCTTTTGGTAACATATCAGTTTTCTCCCACATTTCCCTCTATGACTTCTTTTCCCCATGCAACCCTACAACATAACATCAGCATCTGTTCTACAACAAAGGGAGGCTTCACGCACGGGTATGAACTGTGATTTACAGTGCTTCATGCCTGAACTATGACCATCCGTCATCCATAATTATAGGTGAGTTGTCACAGCCATGATTTATAAGATTCAGACACTCTCAGTGGCTGAAACGGCTGGCCCAAAAGAAGCTACCTGACATGCAGGGGAAATTGCTCTGTTATTAGTAATGTATGAAAAAGAGGAAGTGAAGTAGGAACCGCTAGAATGGTAGGGAACAGTCCATGTGGTATGTAGCGACGAGGCGTGGCCTCCCTCAGAGGCTGACGCAGAGGGAACGCCACAAGCCGCCTGATGGGCGAAGCCAGGAGGACCACACCCCGCACGCTGGAAGCAGAGGAGCGGGACAGGAAGAGGAAGTATAAAAGGTCGGCCCAGCAGCTCAGTTAAGGAGGAGCTGCTGAAGGAGACAGATGCATCTTCCCTGCTGCTGGAGCGGGACGCCAAGGAGAACCACAGCTGCCCTGAGGGCTTGCGAGAGCTTCCTGAGAGCCCTGCCACTCCCAACACTGAGGAGCCGCTACCGCTATCCTTGGCAGTGTACCCCAGACCACTGGACGCAAGTATGACTGAGGGGAGAGAAGGAAGCAGCCCAGGGAAACCAGACAACAGCGTGTTGCGGGCGGATCCCCACTGACGGACCACTCCGCCACCGTTAGGGCCCTGGGCTGGGACAAGCTGGAGTAGGGTGAGCCCGCGTCCCCTGTGCACTCCACTCCTGGGGTAGCAGTACTTCCCCTCCTTGGACCAGGAGGCCTGCGCTCCTCGGACACTCCTGCCGGAGCCCCACAGACCGCGCTTGGTGCTCGCCCCTGCCGGAGCCCCACAGACCGCGCTTGGTGCTACGACTCTGCTGGATTGCAGGCCAGAGTCTTGACTGTTTGCTGCCCTGCCCTGCTTAAATGCTGGGCAAATAAACTTCTTCCACTCTTCCTGGTTGCAGGCCAGAGCCCAGACTGTTTATGGCCCCGCCCCACTTGAAGGCCAGGGCCCATTGAGAACAGCTAATTCCCCCCCTTTTTTCTTCGCTTGGAGAATACGCTAGCAGACCATATTGCGAGGAGGCATGGCCTCCTCAGAGGCGGATGTGGAGGGATGGCCATGGCAGTTTACAGGTAGCAGGGAAAGCAGGGAGGGAGACACAGCTTTTGTCTGGTGAACAGGTGAGAAGGAGGCAGCAGTAGGAACCTAGAGATAGAGGAGGCAGCAGCAAAAGCCATAGGCACCTCCAGCAGGGGAGGATCAGCAGTGAGTGGATTGCTAGATGGGAAACAGGTAGACAGGGAGTCATACTCACAAGGAAATATGTGGGCAAGCGTGGGGGTTAATGGGAAGTCACAGCCTAGGAAAGATTAAGGAGAGAAGATGTTGGAAGGCACAAGTCTGATCCTGAGCAGGGCAAAGATGCAAGACTAAAATCCACAAATATAAAGTAACATGCAGGGCCAGAGGAGCAGGTGCAGGCAGTCTGGAAAATACCTTGTTAACTCGTTAACAGACTTGATAACTAGTGAGAGACAATCCACAACTAATCCTCCTCCCTCCTCAGCTCTGTCCAAATCCATTCTTCCACCATGCCTTCTGCCTCTACCCCCAGACCCACTCCCCTCCTTGGGTACATCAACACAAGGATAAAGAACCCACAGCTGGCCCGGGTCAGCTGACTCAGGCTTGTGGGACTCAGACTCTGGACTAAAACATTGCTGTGTAGACGTTCAGGCTTCGGCCGGAGCCTGACCTCTGGGACTCTGTGGAGGAAGTGTTTGGGGGGTGTTCACCACCCCTCTGCCTACCCTCTGCTGGAGAGTTGGCAACACACTACTCTAAACAACTACCAGGTTGGCGAGGCTTCGGTATTGAGGAGAGCCAAGAATCTGTGGCAGACAGCCAGGTTCATATGGGTTGGAGCGTGCTGCAAGAAGTCTGGCTTGAAGACGAGGTAGTTCCCTCTCCTTCTGTTATAATACTTCAGCTACAAGAGGGAGCCTGGATAGAGCTACTGCTGGAGCAACAAATTCTATGGAAATGGATATCAGCCAAGAACAGCGTTGCATACTTTGCTTTAGCAACATCCTGAGCCACTGTGGTCTTGTTTTCACTATGAAAAATGGTATGTTTTTAACTCAAGTTAACTAACTCAAGGTAAAATCCTACTGAGCACGAGGCATTTTGGAGTTTTCACACAAGTTAGCAAGTTGAGGTAAAATCTAATCTTTAAACTACAAATTGCTTTGTCTTCCCTAGGATTTTACTTGGACTTGGTTAATTTCAGTTAAGCAGATACAACTTTTTGTAGTAAAAAGAAAGATCATGAGCATAGGACTGGGAAAAGATTTGCCCTCCATGAGAGGAACCAAATGCCTACTGGGCCAGTACAGGCATGGGAATGAACAGGAATATTTTGATTATCATTATTTAAGCAAAGCCATAGGTGTGCATAGGGCTTTACAAACAAACAGAAGTGCTAGGTCCCTCCCCTGAGGTGCTTACAATCTAAATGAGATGTAGCACAGCACAGGCATTTCAACAAAGAAAGAAGGAGGGGAGAGGAGGTGACAAGGGGGAAGTGGGGTACAATGGCAAAAGGTAATGAAATGCATTTATTGTTACATATGCAGTTTGTTCATCTTTACAATGTAGCTGAAATGCAGACCAGGAAGCAGGAGGTCGGTGATGTCAGAGCTAACTAGAAGAATGACAAGTTTATAATTCTATTTTGGGGTTCATTCTTATGACTATACAAACATAAGGCTTTGCTTTTGTGGTTTATGACACTACCAGAACTTCTTCACAGCAGCTTGTTGTTTATTCCGTATTTCATTGTGACTCACAAGTTCCCTTGCCCATCCAAGCCAGGGATTAAAAAACAAGACATATTATTTACAAGTGTAGAACAAAATAACAAATAAAATATATTTGTTACTAGTTAACTCTTCATGCTAGGAACTGGACCTAATTCCAACAGAAAGGTTCAATGATATTAAGAGGCTAAACCTTTTTTGGAACTCTTGGTCTTCAAAACTGCAAACTTCAATCTTTGACCAGGTTTTAGAGAGGTCAGACTTGAATAATGTACATAAACTGTCTCAGATTTTTAAAATAACCTGTTTTCTAAGAAAATGTATATCCACTCAGATCTTGAATACAATCCTCATGAGTTCAGATAGGCCCAAATCAAACTGACAGCTCCAAATATCCTCAATATTTTGAGGAATTATTATCTGGATCTTAATCTGCATCTTAATTTTCTGGCACAGGCATATCTCATAATGTAATTCACACAGATACAGATCCACCAGTGCCACTTGATTTGCCTTCTCTAATGGTTAGTCACCTTTTGGTTGCTCTAGGTTTAGCTGGCTCAGGCAGCTGTACTTTAAGGTCTATGTGCCAGCTTTGCTGAACTTGGCCTATGAACGTCAACTTCAACAAGTCCAATGAATGTAGAGGGTAGTAATAAATTCGCAGGGGACAGCATCCCAGCACACAGGAAATAGTATCTTGAAGCTCCCAATACACAAAGGTAAACATGACCAGTAGGAGATTCTCAATTGGTATTAAAACTATTTAAAATGTTTTATTTCAAAATGAGGAGTCTAAAAGGTAATCTCTGTGTCTCATTAGAAACAAGAGAAAGGGGGTAGATGGTTTAGGGATTATACTCCTGGGGAAATTCTGTGCCACTGTGCACGCACAAAATTAATCTCCCACGCAGAATTTTTTTTCTCCGCAGAAAATACATTCGGCTAGAGAGGTGTTGCAATTATGCCTTTCACCCACCAGAGGCTGCTGTGGCACCAGAACAGAGGGCAGCTACTCCTGAGTGGGAGCAATCAGATGGAGATAGGAAAGAGATGAGTCTGCGTTCCTCACAGTGCCCTGACCGTGGGGCCAGGTGAGGAGGCACGGGATGGGGGGGGGGGGGGAACAGACAGTATGGGGCACATGAGGCTGCTGGTGGGTCACAGACTTGAGTTCAGAAGGGCTAGTGGGGGACACACAGGGGCTGAATGGCAGTGGGGATGCAGGGACACCTGGGGATGGGGGCAGGGGTGCAGAGCCACGTGGGGGAAGGAGTGGCTGAGTGTGGGTGCAGGGACACATAGGGACAGGGACAGATGTGCCTGACTGAATAAGAGAGGCTCGGGGTCAGCCAGGGTCTGCACCAAACAATCCTCCAAGTTCATACCCAGGCTCCTTCCCAGCAGTTACTTCCCTCTCCCTCAGCTCCTCCATTACCCAACTCCCTCAAGCCTTTGCACTGCTTCTGAGGGGTGAGGGAAATATGTTTCTATATTGTAGTTTTAAATTAATTATTACTCAAAGTTCTATATTAATATGCCCAGTAAGGAATCTATTTATCAAAAACCATTTCCTGAATCTTTCTTTTTGTTGCCTGTATTGTTAGACATACTTGCTGACAGGTATTTTGAAATTAATTGTCAAAATAACTGAAACTGGCGTGATTATATTGTCTTATTTTGAGAAATAAAATATGCAGAATTTTAGAATATTGTGCACAGAATTTTTTTTGGGGGGGGGCACAGAATTTTTATTTTTTTGGTGCAGAATTCGTAATTAGGCTACACAGTTCAACCCAATTTAACCAAGCTTCAGTCAACAAAAAATAATTCAAACTCTTTTGTGCCTCTCACGATTTTAATAGCCGAATGACCAGCCTCCAACCCTTCTTCACTATGTTCCAAAATACATTTGAAGTGTAGCTTTTTCAAAAATATATGGCTCTTCTGTTCAGCCACAACCTTGTTTATCCCAGGGTTGCAGAAATCTCCCATAATTTTCAGAGTTGTGTTGTCAAGGCTTTCACGATCGGTACCTGCTGCAATCCAATGACTCGATCTTGCACTGAGAACCACATCACTGGACACCTTCACCCACATGAAGATGCACTGAGGTCAATGACCTGTGGTGGGACTATGAAGTATTATGGCCCAATGCAGGTCCCCAGTGATTTGAATACATTACCATCTAGCACTTGTTATGTGGCTGTGTGAAATGCAAGGGTGCATCAGTCCAGTTCCAGTGTGGCAGGACAGATGTCCATATCATAAAAATGCTACACCATCATAATTGGCACTAATTAGCAATCTCAGCAGACAGCTCAAAAGCTTATACACACAGACACACATCCCCTAATGTTTGAGGCACATTAGTGAGGCAGTACAGGGGAATCTTGTTTTGTTGCAACCCCTGCTGCATGTTCTGTATATAAATGAATGACTTCACTCCCCAGGGCTATGAATCCAGCACCTTTCCCAAGCACGAAAACTTTACCAAAAAAAAAAAGAGTTATAACACCATCCAGCATTCTATGTATTTATAATTGTTTTGTTGTACTGCATGGTCTTTCCTTGTACGACCCATGCCCTTTTGTATCTGTATTTTCTGCTGCACATGTTTTTTTTATTTTCTCCGGAACAGAGTGTCGTTCCTGTTCACTGAATGTGGGAACTTGGAAAAACTATGAAGTAGCACTAATAAAACCAACAATCTGGCATATTTGATTTGCATGCATCCTCAATATTTTGAGGCAACTCTGATTTAGATTCTACACTGTATAAAACTTGTATGTTGCCAGTTTACTGCTATAAACATTTTGCAGACTATGTTTTCCAGGCAGGCTGTTTAATTTGCTAAGCAAAATGAAAACCTCTAGATGCCTGAATTAGAGCTCTTGCATGGGACTATTTTTTAATCCTGCTCCCGTCCCATAATACCCATTCCCCCTGGCTCTCACGTTGTTTCTTGCATTTTTTACCCTGCTCCCTACCTCAAAAACCTTAGATCCCACAAATGAGACAGATTCCTCCATGCTATTAAAAAACAAAACAAAAACGATTGGTTAATATGTTATAAATAGAATTCAGACACACTTTTTACCACTAAAACTCCTGTTAAATCANTCCAACCATCCTACAGAGATATGTCAATGTACCCCCAAGTTGATGTCCTCTTCGCAGTACCCCCTCACAGCAAGGAAGCAGCCTCCCTTTGAAACTTGCAGTAGTGATGTTGTCTGGGTTAGATAACAGGAAACAACGTGTAGGCAAGTTTTCAGCAACATGGTTAAATAACATGCATCCTTGCTAACCCATCTGGTCTGGAAACTGAGGGACTATGATCCTGGGTCCGCATGCTCAAAATGTATTTCTTTATTATAGATTTGGAGATCTTCTATCAGCAGGACAAAATACTGATTTTCCCAGACACTGGTTCAACCACAGAACTTGGCTGGGAGATAGTTTTAATTTTCAAATACAAAGATAGAGTTGTTTTATGTATGCTGGATATTAACAAATATTCAATAACCAGCTAAGTTCTATATTTTCAATTGGCTTTGTCACTCTGTCTTTATTCTATAAACCACGTGGTGATTGGGCAAGAGCAGGCAGAGCAGGTTTGTGATTTTTTTTTTCAGCTGCCTAACTAGAGGAAGAATGGGAAAAACCCAGCATAAATTTATAAGGGACAATCCACCCTACTCTGAGAAAACACTATTCTTATAAAAGAGGGGCTGGGTTTCTTCTTTCCCCTAAATTCTCATGGATCATTTATCTTCTTCCCTCTACTGCCATTGATGGGTCCTTTCAGCCAGCAGGAGCTAAAAGCCAGGAGGCCAGATCATGCAGAGCAGACAGAGAATACAGGAGTAAGAAGACCTGACCCCATGGCCACCCTAGTACTAATTTTTAAACTAGAAGAAGGGGTTTAGACAACCCCTGTTCACCCTTCTTCTCCCCCTCCCCCCCTTTAGTTCTCATCACTTTCTGATCTCTTCCTTTTTCTTTGTCTCTGAAAGTGAATGAAACATGGCCCTTCAGCACATGCTTGTGGGCTGTCCTCCCCTATTATGTATAGCATGGTACCATCAGCAGCATGAATCATCCTCACCAGTGAAGAGATGGGCAGGAAAGAGATATGCCCATGGCCATTCCTCCTCTGTGCACAGAGAGGGAAGCATGTTGTCCCTGCACACTTTCCTCGTTCTGTGAGCCAGGATGCGGAGGGAGTGATTTTGCCCTACAATCTCATCTGGAGTTCCTCCTTGGGGTGGTGTGCCTCCCTTTGGGGTGAGCAGCCAGATTCCTCTCATGCTTCTCCTGGTCATGAGTCAGCCGGTGTTGAGTTGGGTCCCGTTTTGGAGGTCAGCATTTAGTTCTCAGTCAACATCACTGTTTTCTATAGTCACAGTGTCGCCGGTCAATATTGTACCACCCACTCCCATACTCCAGGTGGGAGGATCTGGAGAAATTGCTGAAGGTGCAACAAGACCAGGAGAAGAATAACAACAAGGGGACCTGTATCCTAGACTTCCAACCAGGAAACTGAGTGCTATTTCTGCTACCTACCTATGAATCCAAGCTGTTGGCTCTTGGCAAGGGCTCTTTGAAATAGTGAGAATAGTCAGGACTGTATACTACAAAGTTTGCCAGCCCGGAAAGAGGAGAGCCACCCAAATATATCATGTCAACTTAGGGAAAGTGTGGAAAGAATGAGAGGGGGTCTTCATTACTCCATTTTCCCCTGAGACCAAACTCAGCCCTTGTGCCATGATAGTTCCCCAGTCAGGGACCATATCAATCGGGGAAGGCTTATAACCTGACCAGGAACAACAGACACACAAACTCATCAACACGTCCCCCTCCGTGTTTTTGGCAACAGCAGGCCAGATGCACCGACCGTTCCATTGTATAGAGACTGAATCTGGCCAGAAAGTGTGAGAAAGTGTATGACCATTACCCAGAAAACTGTGGGCGACTGTGTGACAAGAGCTACAGAACATGTTGGCCATGAGAGTTGTCAAGGAGTCACACAATGAGTGGCAAAGTCCAAGAGCTCTCACCCAAACAGGATGGCACAACAGGGTTCTGCACAGACATTCAAAAAATGAATGCAATATTCTAGTTCGACACCTACCCCATGCCGTAGGTTAATGAATTGCTAGAGAGGCTGGGGGCTGCCAAGTACATATCCACCCTTGACCTAACCAAAGGGTACTGACAGATTCCTCCTTGTCCCCAAATTCAGGAAAAAGAAAGCCTTCTATATGGTCCTGGTCAGTTTAGAATAATGCCCTTTCAGCTGCATGGGGCCATGGCTACATTCCAGAGGTTAATGGATCTCATATTGCGCCCACATAGTCAATACGTGGCCACTTATATCGACAATATTGTCATCTACAGCGGGACCTGCAACTATCCCATAAAACACCTCACAGAGCTCCTACAGGCACTCCAGGAGGCCGAGCTGACAACTAACCTGGCTAAATATTGATTAGCCAACCAGGAAGTGAGCTATCTGGGATACACGTGGGCGGGGGAGGGCTATGCCCATTAGTAGGGAAGGTAAAAGCCTTGTCAGAATGCCCTATCCCCTCTATGAAGAAATAAATATGCTTCTTCCTGGGGCTAGTGGAGTATTATAGGCAGTTCATACCTGACTTTGCCACAATAGCTGCACCCTTAACAGATACCTCATTCAGGAAGATCTGGCGGACCAAGGCCGGCGACAAAGCCTTCCACATGCTAAAAAAATAGCTGGTCTAGGAACCCTTTTTATTTCATCCAGACTTTTCAAAACCTTTTATTTTATAAAAGGATGTGTCGGACATTGGTCTTAGAGCTGTACTATCACAAGAAGTAGCGGGAGAGGAGCATCCTGTCCTATATCTTAGAAGGTAGCTGTTTCCCTGAGAAGCCGCCTATTCAGTGATAGAGAGGGAGGCTCTAGTGCTAACAGGGGCTGAGGATGCCTTGAATTACTACCTGTGGGACCAACCACTCCAGCTAGTGTTGGATCACATGTCCCTACAATGGCTGCAATCCATGAAGGAGCACGACAACCAAGTCATGTGGTGGTATATGTCCCTCAACCATACTGCTTTCAAGTACTGCAGCCAAATGGTAAAGATCATAAAAATGCAGACTTCTTTTCCTGAGATGGGGGGTGGGGTGGGGGGCTGTCAACATAAGTAGACCAGTGACTCTGAAACGGAAGGGCACAGTTGGTGATGGGCTAGGCAGGCCCCACACTGAACCAAGGCAGGGAATAGAGCAATACTGGTCTAGGGAATGTCCCACCCCTCAGCAGGTGCAGGGCACAATTTAAAAGGATGCTGGTACCCAGGAAAAAGGGGAAGGAGCTGCATGTGGTACCAGGATGCCAGGCTGATGCTGAGAGCTGTGCCAGGAGTGGCAATAGCTTTGTGAGGGCTACTCTAGGAGCAGGGACTTGGATTTCCCACCCCCTCTCCTTGGGAGTTGAAAGCCCTAAGAGAAATTGACTGAACAGGACACTAAGAGACCGAGGAGAGTCTGCTAAGCTTGTGATGGTGCCCCCACCTGAGGAGCTCCAGACTGGAAGAGAGTGACAAAGGGAAAACCTAATTTGGGATAGCTCAATGACTGGGCTGGGCACTTTGATAAACCCCTAGGGTCGTGGATCAGGACCCGTTGGAGTGGGAGGGCCTGGGTCCCTCTACCTTGCCACCCTCCTTTTCTCTAGTGGCAGAATCTCAGGGGGAGCAACTGGAGCACGCGAGGGTGATGAAGCCACAACCAGTCACCCCTCTGGGATGACTAGGTCAGCAGAAACTGTAAGGCCACAACCTGAATGCGAGGCCAGCTGGTCATCAGGCCTTCCTGATATAGGCTCTAAGAAAATGAGTTAGCATTAATGGGAGTTATTTGCTGCTATCAAAGCAGAAGTGTAAGTATTTTGGACAAGCTCACTTAGTTTTCTTCCTCTTCTCCTGTTGTTGATGTCTGCATTATTCATCAAAGACAACACACTACTTCAGAGCTTTTAGCTTTTGACTGTGCTCTTCAGTCCACAAATTAAGTCATTGATAAGGTTTGATGATAGATTTTGAACAGAAGCTTGGCCACTGTTATGCTGAGCTATTTTACCAATGTTTAAGTCATTTTTAACCCAAACAGTAAAAATCTGACACGCTTGCTGCCTTTCTATTTGAATTCCAGGGACGTTAGCTTCACAGCAGGATAGGAATGGCATCACCTGTGTTATTATGTTAGCATTCTGCTGCAGAATAGTATGGAAGAATAAAAAGCATGTTTGAAATTGGTAGACTACACTGCAAAATAAGTGACAAAATCTGAAAGCAATCATGAATAATGACATAAATTGTACTACTCACAACTGAATTACAGTGGTTGCCACTGAAAATTCAACATTTGCCAACAATAACTAAAGAATGATATCTGAGTTACCTACTATTTCCCTATAGTTAGAATACAAAATAAGCACAGTATGGCCCTAATTCTGCAAAGAGTTATGAATGTATTTAATTTTATACATGAGTGTCTCACTGAAGAGAATGGAATTATTCAGATGGGTAATGCTAAGCACATGTGTAAGTCTTTGCAATATGAAATCTCTAGTTACAGCATTTGACATATTTTTTGCCTCAGACAGTACTAAATCAAATATGACTTCACACATATAGACAAATACATGCTCTGATTTTTAATTTTTTTTAACCAATTTTTCGAAAACTCAGCGTACATGCAGGCTGAGATGACTGAATATTTGGATTTGTTTTTATTTTCTTCAAACAAATTTGACTAGACTGGAAATTACTCATTAGAATGTGAGAAATACAGATGAATGGCAGCCATCTTATCTTAGACAGAACTAACCATGCAGGTGAACTGTGCTTTAGGGGCTTGTGATTCTCTCATGTTTCTTACATTTAACATTGGATACATATTGCGATTCCCACAAAGAGAAGATGTTTACTCTGATGTGACAGCATAAAAATATTCTGCTGAAAAGCCAGAATGCTTGTATTTCTATGAAACTGGCAAAAAGAAAGAAAAAAATTCAGCAGCTTTGCTTGGCATGAAAATCTTCAGCGTTACTGCCAAGAGATTCCACTACTGAATTGTGCCCTCAGTTACACACATGTAATCCAGTGGGAATCTGGCCCAGTGTTAGGATGCTTCCAATTCAAATTCAACAACAGGTTGTGTTTCTTTCCAAAACACTTGGAAAGTTCCATGATCATCTAAATATTATTTACCCTTTCATAATCTTATTTCCCTGAAAACAACATACTACCTATTTAATGAAAGCATCATGGATATTTTTTCAACCTGCTGAAACAAACGATGCATGCTATCAGAAAAAAAAACATGCAAATTTCATTCATTTCCAAACTCTGCAAAATCAGCTTTGTGATTATAGAGATTTATGTTCCGTTCTCCTCCAAAATTCTCCTGATGTGTCCATTTGACTTAGACAGAATTGACGTGCTGTTCTCTGCATCCATTATGTTTAATAATAGACAGTTGACTTAGGCTAATGATTTAAGAGCAGGATGTGATTAATAATGCGAACAGAAGCTTTAAACCCAACTTATAGGAAAATAAACCAGTGTATAATTTTCATGTTTCATTAGAGAACATCTTTAGATGTATGCCTTAATACTAATTGATCCCAGAGAGGTGGGAAAATGCATTGTTCCAGTCTGACTAATGTGACTAAACTGCTTTTCGTGTTTCTGGAAGAGACCATTAGTATAACCTGATCATTCAGTATTTGTGAAAGAAATAAGGTGTTCATGATGAATTAGTCACTTAAGTGCTATCCAAATATGAGCAATTTATTTGAGATTTGCAAGATACCCCAAGGGACACAAGTAGAATAAACATGAAAACTATTTTAAACAGATACTATGTTTTGGACAAAGACCTTTTCTACAGTAGAAAACTATCCAGTCTTGAAAACCAGTGCAGGTGAACGAATACTGAAAAGGGTTTAATTCCAAGTTTAGTAAAGGGCAAACCACTGTATCAGAAACTGGCTAATTTTTATAGACTCACAGAACTGGAAGGGACCTCGAGAGGTCATTTAGTCCAGTCCCCTGCACTCAAGGAAGGACTAAGTATTATCTAGACCATCCCTGAGAGGTGTTTGTCCAACCTGCTCTTAAAAATCCCCAATGACAGAGATTCCACAACCTCCCTAGGCAATTTATTGCAGTGCTTAACCACCCTGACAGTTAGGAAGTTTTTCCTAATGTCCAAACTAAACTGCTCTTGGTGCAATTTAAGCCCATTGCTTCTTGTCCTATCCTCACAGGTAAATGAGAACAATTTCCCTCCCTCCTCCTTATAACAACCTTTTATGTACTTGAAAATGTTATCATGTCCCCCCCTCAGTCTTCTCTTCTCCAGACTAAACAAACCCAGTTTTTTCAATTTTCTGTCATAGGTCATGTTTTCTAGACCTTTAATAATTTTTGCTGCTCTTCTCAGGACATTCTCCAATTTGTCCACATATTTCCTGAAATGTGGTGCCTAGAACACAATACTCCAGTTGAGGCCTAATCAGTGCGGAGTAGAATGGAACAATTACTTCTTGTGTCTTGCTTACAACACTCCTGCTAATGCAGCCAAGAACGTTTGCTTTTTTAGCAACAGTGTTACACTTTTACCTCATATTTAGCTTGTGATCCACTATGCCCCCAGATCCCTTTCTGCAGTACTCCATCCTAGGCAGTCATTTCCCATTTTGTATGTGTGCAACTGATTATTACTTCCTAAATGGTGTACTTTGCATTTGTCCTTATTGGATTTCATCCTATTTACTTTAGACCATTTATCCAGTTTGTCCAGATCATTTTGAATTTTAATCCTATCCTCCCAAGCACTTGCAACCCCTCTCAGCTACATATTGTCAGCAAACTTTATATGTGTACTCTCTATGCCATTATCTCAATCTTGAAGATACTGAACAGAACTGGACCCAGAACTGATCCCTGTGGGACCCCACTTGATATGCCCTTCCAGCTTGACTGTGAACTACTGATAACTACTCTCTGGGAATGGTTTTCCAATCAGTTATGCACCCATTTTATAGTAGCTCCATCTAGATTACATTTCCCTAGTTTGTTTATGAGACGGTCATGTGGGAAAGTATCAAAAGCCTTACTAAAGTCAAGATATACCACATCCTACCACTTCCCCCCATCCACAAGGCTTGTTACCCTGTCAAATAAAGCTATTGGGTTGGTTTGACATGATTTATTCTTGACAAATCCACGTGACTGTTACTTATCATCTTCTTATCTTGTAGGTGTCTGTAAATTGATTGCTTAATTATTTGCTCCATTAACTTTCTAGGCACTGAAGTTAAGCTGACTGGTCTGTAATTTCCTAGGTTGTCCTTATTCCATTTTGTTCGTGAACAAATAAGTGTCCTTATTCTCATTTTGTTAGTGAACAAGGCAATATTGGTGAGATTTCGGTGATAATGTGTTAGGCATTAAGTTATAGTAAAAAAAAAAAAAAGGGTATTTTAATATAAACAAAGATCTCTTTTCCAATGAGGTTTTAACTTTATTTTTATATTTCAATATTCACTCTCTTCTTGAATTATTCATACTTCTGTCAAACTTCCTCAGAAACTAACTTCCATATCTAAGAACAATGAGTCTTGATTGACTCATTTTAACTTGTTGTGCTTAATGTTCATGATTCTTATTAAATGACCTTCTATCCTGTCTGTTTCTATGATCCATAAATAGAAAGTGGCTAATTAACTTCGGAATATTCCACTGTCCCCTTCACGAGAAGGTCTCTCTCACATCTAACATTTGTGTAACTATTACAGTAATGACTTTTTCTCCCTCTTTCACATAGTTCTCCTCCACATAATTATTTTTCATACCAACATGATCTCCTATATTCTGTGTATATTCTATATTTTGGTTGCTTTGTGCTGCTAGAGTAGTGCAAAGGGGACATAATACCAGTTCAACAGGCTACTTGAGAATTCCCACAGTGTAGGAGGAATATCATGGTGATGGATGTTCTCTCTGCTTTTTGGCCCAATCCTTTGGGTATTACCATGGGAGGTGGAAATCTGTCCCTCTTATTTTATTCCTAAAAGAACCTTTATTATTACATTCTTTATCAATTAGGATTAGACATTTAAATTGTGGTGTTGATTAAAAGCAACAGAGATCAAGAGGTTGCAATGTACCAAGCATCATGCATCATTCTGTACTGTATATACTGTGTGAATGCCTATCACTCCAGGCGTTTATGCACAGATAAAAAAATGAGGATAGGGAAGAATGAGAGGGAGAGATGTATATTTTCAGCCAGTACCCACAGTGATATATTCCCTTTCTTGGGAGAATGACCCATAACTCATGAGAGGTCAGCAGTGAGTTATGAAGGCCATTCCCTCAAAAAGAAAACATATTAGACCTACACACTATTGTGTCCTCTATTCCTTCGCCGCCCCCAACCATTTTTCACTGCTAAATTTTCTTTATAAATAATTTAAAGTCAATTTTAATGCTTATGAAAGGTACCAGACAGAGCTCACTGTCAACTGTTCTATTTGCAGAATAAATACAGCGTCGCTGTAGCAAGGCAGTCTTCCACACAGAGTCTTACCATTGTTCTCAACTCCATTCTGCAGTGGGCAGTTATAAGGCTGGGATTCAGCCCTCAGCCTTTCTGCTAAGAATGCCAATAAGGACAACAATTAATGCTAAGTGTGACTGTTGTTCCTGTGATGTTGTTATCTGCGTATTAGCAAATGTACTTCGATGAACACCACATTTCAGAGGTCCCCCAAAGAGCTGTTACATGGTAATAACTTTTTGGTCAGTAGATAATACCTGAAGATGAACGGCTCTGTATACTACCAAGTCCCCTAACAACACACTTGTTGATTTTCTGCACCAGCTTTTACACTTCTTTTCATTAATCAACCATTGTATTTGCACAGTGCCATTAACTTCCGTATATTCAGAAAGAGTCCAAAACCACAGATTACTCACTGTTCTGGCATCCCAGAGAGATAGGGTCTTGTCTGCAGAGCTGGTGAGAATGGTGTTGGAGAATGGAAGAAACTCTATACTATTGACCGAATCCTTATGTCCACGCATGGTGTATCTGCATCTCTCACTATAAAAGAAAACAATAACAGAAATATAACTTGCCATTAAAGAGAATCAGCAGTCTAGAAGACAATAGCAGTAAAAGAGAATCAGATTTCAAATGGAGTTAATTGTCTCAGTTACTATTTTCAGAGAAGTTAGTACATAGGGGAAGGTTTATAGCACAGGCTAAAACAACCATCATCAAAAGGTTCCCTATGCTTTCTATAGAGTTATTTGAACTTTTGAAAGATTGAGAGGTACCCACTGCATTGGAGAGAAAAAGATCAAAAGACAGCTAAATAAGTTGCCACCTTACTAATATTCCAAAGAGCATTTATACAAACTATGGATCTACAACGAAGAAAGGTTAAAAAAACTGGGCATGTTGAGTCTTGAGAAAAGAAGACTGAGGGGAAACTGATAACCGTCTTCATATATGTTAAGGGATGTTGTAAAGAGGACTATGATCAATTGTTCTCCATGTCCACTAAAGGAAGTACAACAAATAATGAACTTAATCTGCAGCAAGAGAGATTTAGGTTAGATATTAGGAAAACCTTTCTGGCTATCAGGGTAGTTAAGCGCTGGAACAGGCTTCCAAGGGAGGTTGTGGAATCCCCATCACTGGAGGGTTTTTAAGAACAGGTTGGTGTATGTTTACTTGGTCCTGCCTCAGCACAGGGGACAGGACTCACTGATTTCTTGAGGTCCTTTCCACCCCTACATTTCTATGATTCTGTGAAATAAGTGTCTCAATTCAGAAGTGCAAGGCCTGTTCAAAGTACTGATTTTATTTTATTTTTATTATTTACTTTGCTTTACTTAATGATTGACATTTGGATTGGTGATGGTCAGGAGAATGGCATGGGAAGGGGATGTTAGCACTGTAAGCATAGATGAGTCCAAACCAGAAACATTTAACCAACTCTCCTCTGCTCTGGAATTTTGGGGTTTCCAGAATGCACCCCTGCTTCTGGAACAGTTTGGATGGGGAGGATAATGAGCTTATGAAAACCCCAAAGCACAATTCCTTTTTGCCCATATTGAGTTGTTGCATCCTTACTTGCTTGTCAAGCCAGTTTAAGGTTTCAAAAGGATTAATTTACAACACAACGTCCCCTCCCCCCCAAATTTTACAATTAGTAGTAACATCAGTTATGTCCTGTATGTCCTAGTGCCTCAAATAAAGAGCAGCAGATAAACTAGGAAACAAACAGAAAGCAGCCACCCACCACTAACTACCCACTGTAATTTGAAGTGTTAGTTCAACATTTTATTCATTGCACATTTGGTTTTATAGCTAAAGACACACCAGTTCTGAGCTGGCCATTGAATACATTGGGCTGGCAAATTAGATTACTGGAGGGTGTGTGTGTGTGTGTGTGGAGGGGCGGGGGGGGGGGGGCAACTGGAAAAGGCCAAATTTCTTACAGTATTCTCTTTAGGAGGCTGTCAGCAGAGGGAATTAAATATTTTGTGTTTTTTTTTCCATTCCTGCATGATGCCAGAAGACTCATAGAGCTGTTGCAGGGTTTTTTTGTACTAAAAACATTGGAGATCAGATGCAGACCACTAGAGCTTAAAGAGGCTTGCCAGAGGCTCACACTGATCTGCCAGAGAAAAGCGAGTTCCCAGACTTACTTAAGACTCCTTTCCATTTTCCAGGCTAGAACGTATATGTTGCTCCACGTCTGAAGATCAATATTGTCTCTGAAGAGGGTGTATGGGGGGGGGGGGGTAGCTGCTTTTTTACCCAGGAAATATATTTCAAATACACTGTATATTGTACATATTATTCTGTTATAGATATTACATTATACTATATATTTTTGTAGTATTTATAGTATAGTACGTGTTATTTTGTAACAAGGATCCAAGTTAAAGAATCTGTTATTTATATCATACATGTAGCTTCCTGGCTTTTAGAGATTAATGCACAGTTTGTCTGATGTTCATGATTGTTTGTTATACAGTGATAAAGTAACTTATTATGTTTTATATTCCCCATGGTCACACTGCTTTAACCATCAGGACAGATATACATGCATGTGGGCATATGTACATCTCTGTTTTCAAAAGTGACTAGTGATTTTCGGGTCCCCAAGCTGATATGCCTTAAGGGAAACTGATTTTCAGATGGTGGGTACTCAGCACTTTCTCTTAGAGCCATGTAAGAGAATGACTGGTGATGCTGAATGCCCACCTGGGACTTTTGAAAATTTAGGCCAGTTTATATCTTAATGTAACATTATGTTCCATTAGAAGAAGAAAGAAAAGAGAGAGAGAGAGAGCGCACGCATGAGCGCGTTTTGGGGGATATACTTCTGTATGTAATAAGAGGATTTATACAGGTCTGTCGCATCTTAGGCGCATTTAACATGCGCGATTTCAGCTTTATGCGGTCGGCAAAAACAAAAAAAAACAAAAAAAGAGAAAAATAGCAATTTATGTACTTTTCTGTAGTGCGGGCCATTCCGCCTGCCATTACACTCAATGTCATTTTGACTATATGCGATTTTCGCTTTAGGCGCTGACTGCGGAACGTAACCCCAGCGTAAGATGAGACAGACCTGTATCACACTCTTCCCAGAAAGGTAGCTGAAAACTACATCTTATCTGTTTGTGGAATGGGACAGCATAACAGAGGGGTGGAGAGGGGGAGGAAGAGTATTGTTCATGAGTTCATAAGGCCTAAAATAGGGGCATCCCAGGCAGACTGGCTGCAAGAACAGACTTGTGAGAGATTAATTAGGTGCCAGAGCAGGAAGATCCCATTCAGAATCCCTGAGCAAGGTGACAATGGACTAAAGTGATGGACAATAACAGCAATGGAAGGGAAGGAAATGAGTTGTACATTTCCATCAAGCACATAAACACTTAGGCTCGATACAGCTCTCTCTCTCTGCAACCTCCATACCAATGTGTAGTGATGAGAGAGCTCTCTCACGCTCCAGATTTAATTTACCACTCTGGTAACTGACTGACTGTTTTATATAGCAGTCAGAGGTGCTCAGAAATATCAAACTCATCTTCCCTTCCAGCCGAGAGATAATTTAAATGAGAGTGCATTTCTTGCATACAAGCTCCCTTCTTGTTGGAAGGGAAAACTTTTATCAAGATGTTCTACTGTGGCAAAAGAAAACTTGGTTTGAAGCAATATACCAACTGACTCTAGCACATTTTGTACACAATGGGCCAGATTCCACACTTTTGACATGGGAGGAAATCCAGAGAAACTCCATTGTTTTAAAACTAGTTGCTCCAGAGATAGCCTGATGAAACAAAGAAAATAATCCTTTCTTTGTAAAGCAAACAGTCATTATAGATGGGTTTAGGTGGTTCACAAATTTTTGGGTAGCTCAGAAAATAGAGGAAACCACCCATTCCTGGTAGGTTAGGTATTTGTACCAACCAGATAATGTCCTTAAAGCCCCAGCCACTGGAGTCATATGAATACATGAGTATCTCAGCTTTCATTTTTTTAAAGTAAGTTTTTAGCCCTCATGTTAGCAGAAAACAGAATACAAATGTGACCCTGGTGTACCTTAAAAAAACAGAAGGCAAATGGGAATAACCCCAAATTTGTTAATTTTTTAAAAAATGTTGATTTGGGACATGATTATTGAATATTTGGGCTTGGCAATTGTGGTAGTGTTCAAATACCACTCCATAAAAATTGCTAAGCAGGCAGCTGAATGCACTTTATTAGCACTTTGCCCACTTAAACTAAAGAGGAGAAACCATCTCCAACACCTTGCTACTTTGTCAGCTATCACCTTACACACACACTGTTGTCAGTTTAAAAGTCTAGCGAGCCATAGACTGTGCGCCATGTAATTCCACCACACCTACTTGCAGCCACCATTCTGGATTTGCTGCTCAGAGCAGCAAGTTCCCATGGTCTCTTTTTGAAAATAGCAAAACCCTAGCTGTAGGATATTAGGTGTAAAGGGATCAGCTGATGGTTGTGTTCACGCTAATTAATCAACACAGGCTGGCAATTGAAGGTGTGTCCATTTTAAAAATAGAATCAACTGCACCAGATTTTTAAATGAAAGAAATGATAAAAAATGGAATAATTAATCTTAAAATGGGGCCTTGAATAGTAAGTTACAATTGAAAAAAAGATAATGAAGCACCAACACACTTTAATTATGCAATAATACACATGCAACTTATCTTATTCCAATGCCATATTAGGCCTTGATTCAAAAAAGGCAGTTAGGTAATGTGCTAAACAGTATGCCTCAAACAGCAGCATCTTTCCTAACAATTGTATTCTCAAATCATAACATGGAAAATAACACTAAACTCCTTTTTCATATCTATCATATAACATCCTACCATCTGAACGGCCTTTGCTATCAACTAAAAACGTGTGGGAAATTTGCACCACAATGTGATTAACAAATAATCTACACACAGTAGTTCTGTGAAAGTTTTGTAAGATCACACACCAATCTCAACCCTGTTAAACTGATAGAATTGGACCAATTAAAAGGAGAATACCATCAACAGAAACACACCCTATTAGTTACCCACTATGTGACTTTATCTCCAAAACGTGTTTAAATCAGGCACAGAACCTTTCTAGCCAAGATCAAAAAAGAAGTATAGCAAATGGGCTGGCTTGAGACATTAAAATGCCAGTTTGTTTTATGATGTTATAAATACATCCTATCACGTCTTTATATTTTATTACCTCTATTTTATTTCCAGGTAGCTTCACATATGACACATCCAATTATTCATGTCAAGAATATAAAACTACTAGTATTTCAGTAAAAAGTGCCTACCATCACTTATGACAATGATTTTTTTCTTGACCCATTATTTCACTAAACATAACCAGGGTTTCATAAGACATTGATGAGTGGGGACATATCCTCTATAAAGCATATTTGTCTTAGAAAAGGTACCGATGTGTATAATATTGCCAATATGACCCATTCTGCTCAATACAAGATATTCTTTCATTACCTCCCTTCAATAAAATGAAGTTATCCTCTAATTCTGAATATTCAGTTTACAGTCACTGTGTAATTAATGTTTGTACAGTGCTTTGAAGAAGAAAAGAGCTGGAGCACATAGGTGCTTATTATTATTTTTGTAAACATACAGAAATTCTCTTCCCTAATGTAAATTTACATACACTTAGAAATAAAATGAAGATCAGATAATTGGTTATATAAATAATTGATATAAATAATACTCAGAATTTAGAGTATTTTCATCTTCAAAATCCTGGACAAACATCAGTGGTGCTATATTGTGCAAATGGATCTGTGTGGGCAGTCCCCTGACTTCAGTGCTGGTTCAGGGGGGTCTACCTGCACAGATCAATTTGCAGAGTCTAGCCCGAAGTCATTAAGCCTCACAACTGCAATTATGTTGCCTTATTCAAAGGCTAGGTTTTCTCATTGTGCACTTTTAAACCACACTGGTGGGTAAAATTAAGATTAAGTGCCAAATCTCTCATTATTCACATCAGCAATCCCATGGAGCTCAGTGTGACTACTCATGGGAGTAAGGCAAGCAGTGGCTGGAGATTGGCTACATTAGAGTAGCAACCCAATCCTGCTCCCACTGAAGACAATGCAAGTTTTGACATTGCTTTCAGGGGGAACTGGACTGGGCCTTAGTTTATCACCATGGGAGGTTGGCAGTCCAAACTCTCGGTCCAGTACACAAGAAACTGAGCATGTAAAAAGAAACAGACCCCTGAAGCAATACAGACTTGACTGATAAGTTAAAAATTCTCCACTCTTCCCTCCATCCCTTCCTCTTTAGTCTGCTAATATCAAAGCCAAGGCTTAACTGCTAGAAACAACAAGGGGAAAAAACCCACAAGATAGTATGATGTTTTATTAATATTTTCTAGGTATATAAATAAACACATTTCCTCTGACTCAGCAACTTCACAAGTCAGCAATAAACTATCATTATATTCTTCTGTTATACCTCCTTGAGAAAAATGAAAATTGATGAGTCTCATAATTTAACTGTGGCATCTCCATTCTTAAAGTTCTGAGATGGTTCAAACTGCTTCTCCTTTCATTAAAAAGATACCAGTCAATTTTAACCACTTACATTTTGGTCTTGCTGCAGAATTTTCATTTACACTGATAGGCAGCAGGAGCGCCGCCAGCTTTTCCGGCACCCTAGGCGGCGGAAGGTCCCGCCCCCGAAATGCCACCCCCAACAGCGGCAGCAGAAGGTCCCGCCTCCAAAATTCCACGGACAGCCTAGGTCACCTAATGGGTTGCGCCGGCCCTGATAGGCAGTGTAAATTAAACATACTTTTCCTGTATTTTGAATGGAGCTGAATTTAACATGGCAGCTATTCTTTGACATCAAGTTATAAAGTGTCTTGCCATGACAAAAAACATAATTGGCCCTGCCCCGGTTCACAGTGAAGTCAATGGCAAAACTCCCATTGATTTCAATGGAAGCAAGATCATGCCATTTGTTTACGCAATAATGTAACCTGGTGCCAACATAACCAATGGAGTCATAGCCAACAAAACATTTAGCCAGAATTGCTAACAGCTACCCCAGTACTAGAAGAGGGAATGCAGAATGCTATTTTGGCTCTGCCCTTGCAATGAACACTATGCAGGCAAATCCTTCTGCCCACATAGTATCCCATTCTCCATATGGGGCCCCATATCTAGCTGTGGGGAGCAGCTCAGGGCATGAGCAACATTTGAGTTTAATGCACTGCTCAACAGAAACATTCAAAAAGAACAGGAAAATAATCTAGTTGTGATGCTGGAGGTTAGTCTTGGAAATTTACTGGACCTTCCGGGATCTTTGCTCCTGGTATGTTTTTCCTGGTCTAAAAATTATCTTGTTGCATTTCTGTAATTTGAAAAAATGCCTCCATTGAACACTACTCAGAGAGGGACAACGTATGGGACTAAACGGCATAGAGAACACACAAAGAGCGGCCCAGGATAGATAGGGATGGCAGTGCCTTGTTTGTGTCCTTAGTGACATCTGATGGTTCAGGAAGGATTCAGATTGAAAACAAATATCTGCAGCAGAGAGGGGGCATTTGGTGAAGATGTCTTCAGCTGATTGCATGCTTACAATTAATTGGGAGAAAGCAACTCTCTAGTCAGAACAATATTCTGAAATGAGACTGGAGAACATAAAAATATTCCCAGCTCTGGAAACAAGGGTTCTATAAGTGCTGGAGGAAAGAAGCACCAAAAGCCTATGCCTTACCTCCACGACTGAAAAGCTTATGTTTCTCAGCTGATTACAAATTTAAGGACAGGAATTATATTATTGCAAGAAATAAAAGCAGAAGGCAACACAATATTTCTTAGTGTACACAAGTAATTTTGTGGGGAGAAAAGTATAGTAACAGACTTTTGGAGGGGTGCCCGTGCCATTACATGTATATTAGTGGAAACTGATTTGGTTCATGAAAGTTTCCAGCATTGGGTGGACACCCAGTAAGAAGACTGCTCAGTCTCCCAAGAGGCATCAGTGTAGAAACACTGGTTGCTATAGTGTTGCACATGTACTTGGCTCCCTGATGGTTCTTGCTATCCTAAGATGCAATGAGGACCCCTATCTTCCACTCTTCTGATTGCTGGGCTTGTTTCTGTCTAGATCATACTATGGTAGTGGCTGTTGTGTTTTCTAGCACAAAAGACTTTTACAAGTACCTATTGGAGACACCTAGCAAAAGAAGATTGAAAAAAATGTGAAACTCTTTATTTTCCTCATGGTGTGTTTTAAATAGTCCTCAGAATCAGGACTTATTTCGGTAAATACTGAAAAAAATTTCTGACAGATACTATTATTTGACTTGTTTTATATGACTAAAGTATATATCCTGGCATTACTCTAATTAGGCTTTAACAGGAGAGTGTAAAGAAGCCTAACAGTGTATGACTATAATCTTTGTCACCTGGTCTGTAATGACTTGAAACATTAATAATGAGGCTTTTGCTAATTATCCTAATGAAGGATTAGTCAGATAATGATTTTACACTGCTTTGAACATGTAGAGTGCTATGTAAAGTGGTAAGTATTATTATTTAGATTATTTTCGGTTTCAGATAACAGCTTTTCTGGTTTTAAAAGAAGAAAAGATAAAAGCTCTGTTAAAATAAAAGAACAAAATTAAAGCTCCAATCTTGCAGAGACTTAGGGCTAGTGTACACATAGTTTCGATACCCATTTAACTCTTTTGATTCAGAGTGTGATTTTATTCTGATATAATTGAATTGGTAGAATCCCTAGTTTGACTGCAGTAAAAGCAGCTTTGTATCGGAGAAATTGCAGCCACGTTGGTGAGCTTTGCCGATTTCTAAATCTGTATAGCTGAAGCAGTGCAAAATCTGCTTATAGACAAGACCTTATGGAGGTGCTGAACTTCATGCATGCGGATTGGGGGACTACTCAAGGATTTAAAGTTAGATATGTGCTTATGTGCTTTGTTGGATCCAGGCCAGAGTGCACAGCCCCTCACAGGAGCCAGACCTAAAACAACCACAGTAATTAGCACCTGTATGGGTAGTGTCAACAGAAAGCCAACAGAGTGAATGATCATAATGAAGGGAGACAACTAGTTTTTCACTCCTACCCCTGAGGCTGAGGCACATTGGCAAGGCAGACTGGGAAAGCCTGGGCTCTTGTACAGTAAGATGTATCTATTCTGATCGATGATAGGACTTCCGTTTCCAGGACTGCCATTTATTTTGGGGGGGGAAAAGGGGGAAAGAAATACTTCAAAAATGCCTTAGCTTGTTCAATGACAATACCCTATGAGATAAAAAGGCTTAGAATATACTACACATTTTTCATACCAGATTTAGATGGATATTTCACTTTCTTTTAAAATATCGACTAAGTTGGCCTCTGTATTTGCTCAGCTTGCTTTAAAATATCCATAGAGAAAGAGCTTGACTGTCAGAGGAGTTTGAGCACTCCCACCTCCAGCTGAAGTCATCAGCACCTGCCAGGACTCAGCACTTCTCACAATCAGGCCAAAAATGTTTGCTAAAGTGGATACCTTATTTGTGCGTCATTGTGTATTCTGAATGGAAACATATTATTAATAATAGGCAAAGATTTTCACAATGACTAGTCATTTTTGGGGTCCCTACCTGAAAGGGGTGTGATTTTCAGATAGTCGGGGTTGAGCACTCTCTGAAAAATCACACCTCTTCAATGGGTTTCAAATCGGGCACTTAAAAACTGAGGCACCTGAAATAACTAGCCACTTTTGAAAATCTTAGCTTTATTTTATGAAGCAACCCACTCCTATCCCCATCAAGGAAACTGGGGGTGCCACTTAAGTAGTTAAAAATAACCACAAATAGATGTAAAACATGTAATTAAACCATCATGAAACATTGCAGTACTAGTATGACCATGTTTTCTGCCCAGCAGCGCTGTAGCAAAAGAATAAACTATATGACTCACTCCCTGAGGACAGTGGGCTTATCCTCGAATAATGTATCAGCTGAAATCAGCACTGAATTGATGTCACATTTCGGTAAGCATTTCTTATGAGGCTTGTACTGAAGCTGCTTTTTGTTCTGGTCTCTCGCACTCCCTTCATATAGGTAAAACTTTTGCTTTTTCTGATTTGTCTTGGATGACTAAACCCAGGTTTTTCCCTTAATCCAGCCAAGTTTATATTGCTGCTGGTTGCTACAAGGCAACGGCATAAAGGGGAAAGCTTCCTTGACTTGTACTTTGAGGGATCAAATGGCTTCCCAAGTGACTTTTTTTTTTTTAGTATCCTTAAGCTTACTTTAGGCCTGCCTTGTCCAGACACACTGCTGCAGCCATAGTTTTGTGTTTCAGTTTTTCAAATAAAATATCCAGGAAAGTTCACTTTCTAGATTTAATGTTCAGTCTTTCCTATACTTTATTTCCAGCAGACTGAATCGCTATAAAGCTGGTTGAATGGATGCTTCTGTTATAGCTCCTGTTCTCTTCCGCGATCTGGTATTTATTTTTAGATTTACAAAATGTATCCATCAGTTACTGGATGCAAGAAGAAAATTGTAAAAACAGCATACATCTGTCAACCCAAACAGATTCTTAAACCAGAATAAATCTTAGCAAGTTTCCTATAATTTCACCCCTCTGGCTAAATGGCTGACAAAGTCCATGTTTGTCAGTTTCGCCATAAATTTGCCTTTTATCCCAAAACAGGGCATTTCAGCAATTTCAGAACTTCTTCACCAAAAGTTTTTCAAAGTTGGGCCTTGAACCCAACAGTGTTTTGCAAATATTTTCAGTTTTGACAAATCGGAAGTTTTCAGTCTAAAAATAAAAAGTTTTGTTGAAAAACTCCCAACGAGCTCTAGTCAGGGGCCAGATTGTAAAAAGTATTTGGGAGACTAAACATGCAGATAAACACTTAGCGGGATTTTCAATAGTTCATAGGTGCCTAACTCCCATTAGCTTTCAAGAACTCCCTTAGGAACTTTTGAAAATCCAACCCTTAGTCTGTATTAAATAGTGGGAGACTGGCCCTGTTGAAAACAATATTTGCAACATCTTTCTTACAGGAATTTGTCATGATTTAGCAGAACTTATAGTTGAAGAGGAAAAGGCTCTCCCCACTGATGAGTTGGAGGGGGCTCTCCTGAGGCCTCTGTTAAAGTTGACCTTGGGCTTCATGAAGGACAACCAGGACTCACTTTTTTAAAATGCAAGATTCTAGCCTTCTCCCTTGTGAAATGTAAACAGTTGTATACCTATGGACAGGAACAAGCAGCTGGACTCCAATTATATAGCTGATGCTAGGGGAAGGAACAAAGACCCCCTCTTTCTCACACACAAAATGAGCTAGTTTATTTTGGGACATATTCCAGAAAAATCAGCTCACTAACCTTCCCAACAATCCATAGGCTGGCCCTGCACAATAGTGACCAAGGGCAGGTATTGGTTATGTATGGGGGGGAAGACAGACCTAATCTGCTATTTCATTCCACCAGATTCCTAGATTCTCGATACAATGGGATGGCATGAACGTTTTCATATCACACACCCCCCCGCCCAAGGCAAGAAGATTAGTGTGCAATCTGAGTCATTCAGATTTCTCAATATGCACATAAGAAACTGTACAGTAATTTGCATTCACCGAACTCCTCATCCAAATGCGCAACCCACCAAAAACCACGCAAAAGGTGTTAACATAATTCCATTGGAGATCATCCGATTATTCCTATTGATACATACAAGAAAATGACTGAATCAAAAGCACAGTCAGATAAAAATACTGCAGCATGTCAAATCCAAGCTATGCAGTTGCAGCTGAGTGTTAGTGGCACGTCTCCTTTCTTTGGAAGAGATGCCCTTTTTATTCATATCACCATAGACCTCCAAGCCAGGGTATATTCATCTTTAGAGGGGAAGGTTATAGGCTAAAATGCCGAGTTCCAAATCTGTGCCAATATTATGCAGTACTAACATACGGAGTTTGGAACCAATGCTGTGCTATCGTAAGTTAACATGAAGATATATATATTATTGGGGTTCCACCAACAATATCTATACAGCTTATTAATAGTTCAGTTTGATCTACTTGATATAGAGCCATTACACACATCATTGGTACCCAGGTCCTCTTTTGACTTGATTTTCTTCCTCATTTTAAATGTGCCTGACATTGCTTTCAATCTATGAAATGAGCAAATACTTTTGAAAACAGTACAAAATGGCTGAAACACAATAAATATAAGCACATAAATATTAAAGTGAGTAAAATGAATTTCAGTGTGTTTTCAAATTGGTTTTCTTCAGAGCGGGAGTTTCATTACTTGTCCAAATGAAATGGATTTTGAGTGGGTGGCGGTCTTAAGGAGGCATGCTGCACTGTTTCAATGGCTTTATGAGCTTGGGAAGATATGAATAATGGATTTGTTGTGCACTTAGACGCAGCATCACAACAAATACAATATCATTCTGGTGCTCTAATAAGCAGCTGCTGGAGTGAGGAATAAAAAGCCTTGCCTCCTGGTCTAACCTACAGGTGATATTTTCAGTCAGTTTATTTTTCATAACCATTGAAACAAATTACTGCATTGGCTCTGTCTGGTTTTATAGGGAGAAATCACTGAAAACACAGCAAATAAGAGGCTAAATTCCAGAAGTCGTCTCTTATTCGGATCTGCGATTTAGCTCTTGAAGGGACCAACCTTTCAAAAGGCAGATGTGCCAGGGTGTGACTAAACAAAGGATACTACTGATTTCGAGGAGGCAGTTTCCAATGGGGAGGGATTGTGTAATTGTTGCCCTAGCTATTATGCACTCAGTTCCATAACCATGGAGTCACAAACTTCTAGAAAGGTTTGGGGAAACAATAACAATACTGGTGCATCTCCTGCTGTCTGAACTTGGGCACAAGCTCTCCCCTGCATTTATAGCTGAAGTGTTGCTGTAGCTGTGTGGTATTGGAACAACTGCTGTTGGTGAAAGAGACAAGCTTTCAAGGTACACAGAGCTCCATTGCCTTTTTCATCAACAGAAGTTGGTCCAATAAAAGATATTACCTCACCCACCTTGTCTCTCTAACCAACGTTTAGTCAGGTGGGAGAGAATTACAATGGGGCAGCGTTGCCAGGAGACAGGAATTAAGCTATATGCAGTTTTGCTGTAACCATCTCGGTCTCTGGATATTAGAGAGACAAAGTGAGGTAAGCTTCCAAAGTCAAGCACTCAAAAGTTAGGTGATGCTTAAATTAAGGGGTCTGTGCAATTTTAAAATCCCTCCCTCGTGCATATGTTTATGGTACAGTCTTTAATTATATGCTCACATACTTTTCTCCCACAGAACCTCTGCTTCTATCCTTCCCGCGTCCATGGCTCATGTCCTCTCCTCACTGCAGCTTATGTCCTTTCCCCTGCTCCTGCCCCTCTTTCCCCTCTTGTTCCTGTCACCCATATGCCATCAACTTCCCTCTCTGCCCGTGCCTCTGTCCCCATCTCCTGCTCCTACCTCCCAAGTTCTTTTCCCTGAGCCCCAGCCCTGTGTCTCTTCCTCCCGCCTATTCCCAGTTCCTCATCCTTCTACGTTCCAGTCAATCAGTTCCTCCTTCTCCGTGCTACCTGTTTACAAGCAGGGGGAGCATTGAGAACATGGAAGAGAAAGTCTCCTTGCTCTCAGTTCTTGTGCCTAGCACCATGGTGGCTTCAAGAAGAGCTATTGTAGAGAAAGCCCTGCTTTGTCCCTGCAGCCCTTGGATGAAGCATGCTCAGTCACTTGGTGGGAATGGTGCATTCTCAGTCAGGTCACACATGGGAGCTGTGAGGGGATGGAATATGCCCAGTGCAGACAAAATTTTCAGAGAATTTAGCTGCCAAACTCTAACAAGTCTCTCCTGAGCATGTGTGAAACAGTTACAAGATTTTTCTTTAAAAAGTTAAAAAAGAGTAATTTCCCCTAGCCACATTCTCAGAAATTGTGGACTGTTTTAGATGATTTTTTTCTCAAAAAACTCTTGAGGCAATGATTTCAATTGATCTGAATGGTTTATATCTGCAGAATTATAAACCATGAAAAACAGAGCAATCTTGTCTATGGGAATCTTATTTATAGCTGCCTATAACAAAGGTTAATACTGACCACAGACAATGACCAATGCTTTCTTTTTGTCTTTAAGAGCTGCCCTCTCCCATTTATTGTCTCTAAGTGTCCTAAGGTTTACTTTTTACAAGCAAATGTCCAGAGGCACTGATTTTCTAGGAGACATTCCCCATGACCATTGTTTTCAGTGTCATTTAATGGCTGCTATAAAATTTAAACAGGATTCTGGATTTTACCTTCGTACTCCTCTGAAAAATGGCATTGTGTCTCAATAATCCCATTTAAAATTTGTTCTGTTTACAAAATAAGATTATTTTCTAACAAGTAGGCCTACAAACTCAACCACAGATCTGAAGTCAACATGGATTATTTCCTTTTCACACATGACTACAAATGGGCAAAATTCTTCAGGCTAAATTATGCCCTTTTTTACACCTGGGCAAACCAGAACATTTTCAGCGGGATTATACAGGTATTATTGAAGCTGTAATTTGAAGACAAAATGGGTGGCACATATATTATTCAGGGCAGCATGTGTTCTTCAAAATCTTAGTTACTAGTGTTAATGAATGAGATGAAAGAACAGAGCTTGACTTTCAGATCCCAGGTTGAATTTGCTGTTCAGGCAACTAGAAAAATCATTTTTACCTGTAAACTGAGCAAATTTAATACAGAATTAATTGAGACAAATATACAACCCCACAGTGCTCTTTTTACAGTTACTGTTAAGAGTGGAACTGCACTTCCAATTGTGTCTGAGGCTGTACACTAAAACAAAGAGAATACATTAGACTATGAGAAAATTACCTTAGCTTTGAATATTAATGACATAAACAAGGCCCAAAAATTTTCAGAATAGGCAGACAACCAAAACAGATTGAGAATAGCATATCTGAATCTGCTTGAAAATCTGATGGCCATTACCATACAGTAAATATCAACACCTTTATAGACATATGACCAGATCCTGAGAGAGCTCGGCACTTTCAACATCTATTGGCTTCAACCGGAATGGAGAGCAAACCTCAAATAATTGCCCCCTCTGTGATTATTGACCACTGATCGTTGTACTCACACTTTAGACCCGATCCTGCGCACACAAGTGCTTAACTGTACACATATTAATGGTTCCAGGGGTTTAACTGGGATTAGAGTTCAGTTAAATTTTTCAGACTAATAGTTTATTCACTGAAAAATGCAGCGTTGGTTAACCTGAAACTATTGGTGAATTCACCAAATTGTTTCGGCCATTTTTTGTTTCTTTGCAAATTAGATGCCATTCAGAAAACAACTGGAGGAGGAAGAGAATGAGGTGACAGTCGTGCGATGAGAGAGACAGCGTTCAATTGCCCCCTCTACTTGATGTGGAGAAGGGATCTGAACTTAGATCTCCCACATTGCAAGAGAATGTCCTACCTGCTCGGCCAACGTTATAAGGCAGGCACCATTACCAGTACTACTTCTTCTCTTCCTCCTCTAGCCATTTTGTGACTCTAGACCTTCATTTTTATTTATTTATGTTTTGTCTTTATTTTTCAAAATGGACGAAAACTGAACAAAACATTTTTTGGACCAAAAACAATATTTTTGTTGAGATTCTTTGGTTTCAGTTGATTTTTTTTTTTTTTACTTCCAGGAAACTGAAAACTCAATTATTTCCTTGCCCAGCTCTAACTGAGAAAACTCACAGGTGTAAAAGTATAAGCATGTGCATTAATGTTTCTGCAATCAGAGCCTCCACTATTGGCCCCAAAAGCCAGCATGGAGTACATGAAATCTAAGATTACAATAAGGTTAACAGGTCAGCGGCTGCTAAAATGTTAAGGGCTGGCACTGTACATTTGGAAGATGTGTCACTGTTCTATACTCTCAGTAAAAATGTCATCTTCTTGTATAATATAAGTATAAGCTATTTCCATCAACAGATTGTGTAAATCCTAAATTCTAAGATTACATTCTGCTTTATATCATTGTTGTAGGTGTTGAATATGTAATCAAAGTAATGTCAAACAGTGATTGATAACCTAGTAAGAATTATGCAAAAAGTTCACACACTCAAGATTAGATTTTTGTCACCCGAGAGCACTAGCTGTTAATTTTATACACTGTATAACACACCGCATCCTCAAGCCATTATTTTCATCTAAACTTTCAAAATGCTGTTACTTCATATCTATGCTATTGCCATAAAAATGAAAGAAACAATTATATCTCTAAAAGCCATCCTTCTAAGTAGAAAAACCTAATATATTAATTTAACTGCAAAACATCAAATATAGTACTTTATTATGCAGATGATAGGTATAACTTCACAGGTCAGGTACAGTACAACTTCAAATATATTCATACTTTGCAATTTAGTGGCCCCAGATCCCTCTAGCTGATCTGACTGACAATAGGCGCTTGATTGAGAGCCATTACACACACATGCACCAATGACTAAGGGAATGTAAACCATGTTCTTGCCCCCTGCATGGTCTACCACTATTGCAGGGCACAGGGAATTCTTTAAAAATCCATTACTCTCCCTCTTGCGTAAAAGGGTGGGCAAGGACAGGGAGTGAAAGGAACCAGGCATAGGGCTTTCACAGATTACTTTCCCCATGCATTAATGCCCAATCTGGTTGTGCTGTGCCCCATAGACAAGGTTTGTGGGAAAGCCACAATCTAGCCCCAAATGTGAAAGTAAAACTAAAGGCTGTAGCCTACAGGCCTAACCTGCTCGCTTGCCTATATATCTTTTCTTATAGGTTTCTTAGTTTCTGATGGGTTTGATTGTTTGTTTTATTAGAATAGATTATAATTGGTTTATATTAGAGTGTATGTTGGCTGTAACGCAAGGGATCTACAGGCCACATCCTGTATGTTGACCTAAGGTAGAGTTAGCACATACATGTTTGGGACCTTTCACCTAGATGGTGGTGATGAGCTAAAGCAGAAGGTCCATATCTTTAACATAGATGGATAAAGGATATGTAGAAGCAGGTTGGCATATAGGGCTTCCTAAGTTTATACCCTCTGTAAACTTAACACATACACCACAAGGAAAGAACCAAAATAACCGGGTAGGACAAAAATAACAAATGTGAGAATGATCTGATGTCATTAATATGTATGTATATGTCATCAATACGTACAAACATACCAGCCCATGGAGTAAGTGTACCCTAACATTTTGTGGGTGAGGAAACTAAATTTGGACATAGAAGGAGGGCTCAAATACTCAAGCTCTATAAGAGGGGTGACCCACCATGCCAAGGTTTCTGAGTTCCAAAGTTTCTAAGTTCATAGAATCATAGAATATCAGGGTTGGAAGGGACCTCAGGAGGTCATCTAGTCCAACCCCCTGCTCAAAGCAGGACCAATCCCCAACTAAATCATCCCAGCCAGGGTTTTGTCAAGCCTGACCTTAAAAACCCCTAAGGTAGGAGATTCCACCACCTCCCTAAGTAACCCATTCCAGTGCTTCACCACCCTCCTACTGAAAAAGTTTTTCCTAATATCCAACCTAAACCTCCCCCACTGCAACTTGAGACCATTACTCCTTGTTCTGTCATCTGGTACCACTGAGAACAGTCTAGATCCATCCTCTTTGGAACCCCCTTTCAGGTAGTTGAAAGCAGCTATCAAATCCCCCCTCATTCTTCTCTTCTGCAGACTAAACAATCCCAGTTCCCTCAGCCTCTCCTCATAACTCATGNTGTAACTAGTTCTTAATTGTAAGTTTTAAGTCAGTTAGTTAAGTAAAACTCTAAATTAGCTTGGATAGCTCTTAGCTCTTTAGCTTCTCCTAAGCGCTGCACCTCTCACTCAATTGAGGAACCTGGACCTGAACTCTCTTGGCATGCCAGAGGAAAGGCTGGTCCTTTGTCTCTTACCACCAGATTATCAAGGAAGGATGTGAGTATATTAATCAAAAGCTTTATAGTATATAATATCACATGCATCTCTAGAACAATATTATTGCATTTGTAACTCTGATTATTTGACCATTTGATTACTATTTGAGTACTATTCCATTTATCTCAATAAAAGTCTTTAAGGCTATATTTGTCTCAGTGTGAGCATCCTTATCATATCCCCAAGGGTCCTTGCAAACTCTGTGTAGCCTGATTCTGGGATAAGAACCTAATTATCTTCTGATCAGATTAATTGGTGAGCCTATAACCCATACTATCCAAATTAATAATATTAACCTCCTAAAATCAGGCAACAGGGCCACATTCTGATACTCTCACTCTCTCCATGTAGCACCTTACTCTGTGATTAATCCTACTGAAGCCAGTGGGACCACTCATGGGATAAGGTGCTACCTACCATGAGTAAGGGCATCAGAAATTGACCCTAAATGCTTAGTTCTAATTACTGTGGGCCAGATTGTGAAGCGCTTACTCCTATCAGTGAGCATCCACTCAGACTCATGTGACTGCTCATGACTATGCATAAGGGATTCACAATCTGGCCCTTTTATGTTCCACTACTTACGCTATAGCTATGGCTGAGAAGGTACTTTTATTATAAGCCTTATTTTCAGGTGCTTAGATCTTTCCAAAGGCATTGGAGTTGAACTGTGAGTTGAAAATGTCAAGACTTCTCAGTTGGAAGATAGGTTTGGGGTTGATTTGGAAAAGATCATTTCAATTCCATTTCACCATTTTCAGTTATCCTGGCATGAAGGGGAGGATGCGTATACACTGAGTGCACTCATCCTGAACTCTGTTGGCAGAATGGCAATTGGGCTTCTTTGATTATGTAGATTTAGGTTTTCAAAGATGTGTGGTAACGCTGGGAAGGAAATGGTATTCCTGTCCTGGGGAAGAAAAATGACATTTCAAAAAAATTTCCTGTGCTGAACTGAGACAAAAAGTTGATATTTCAAAAAGATTTGCAAACCAAAAATTCAAAACAACCCCTCCCCTTTTTTTTTCTTTCCAATTTTGACTTTTAAAAAAAATAAAAAATCATAAATCAACTTACATTTCAAAATAAAAAGAAATTTTGAACCCACAAAGGGAACTTTTTCATTTTTAAAATGTCAAAATGGGATGTTTCAACAATTTCAAAAACAATTTTCAAAATGGTTTTGAATGGGGAAATTTGTCAAAACCAACCCTATCCTGTAAATAGTTTCTGTTTTGACAAATAGGCATTTTTCAACAGAAAAAAATCAATCAAAAAAGTCGCTATCAGCTGTAATGCAGAGGTCCAATGTGCGAATGCAAATACCATGGCTGCTCACAGAACCTTGATAACTTCCATACATAGACATACACTGCTACCTCGATATAACGCGACCCAATAAAACACAAATTCGGATATAATGCGGTAAAGCAGTGCTCCGGGGGGGGGGGGGGGGGGGGGGGGGGGGCCGGGGCTGTGCACTCCGGTGGATCAAAGCAAGTTTGATATAACGCAGTTTCACCTATAACGCGGTAAGATTTTTTGGCTCCCGAGGACAGCGTTATATCGAGGTAGAGGTGTACACGATATTCCAAGTTTGAATTGGCGGAAGGGCCTCTTTTCCAACACCAAGGCTGGAAAGAACTGATATTATGAGCGGATTCCATCCATATCTGTTGTGAGCCACCATTTGAGCCTTTTGGGGGGGTTGCCTGGATATATCATGTATACCATGTTAGACCACTGTCTCCTTGGACATCCATGGCCTCTCTCACCATGTCCTCTTCTACAGAGAGCAAATTAGGCAGTCAATATAGGGTCATTCTAGCAACATGGCCAAACCATGGTAGTTGGCACCTTTTGATGACTATAATCACACATTGCCTTTTCAGTCTTCCACAGATGCCATCATTTCTCAGTGTAATCAAGCTTTGTCACAGCTAGGATACAGCACCTCATTTCAAATGGTTGCAGCTTTTCCAGAAGCTTTGTCAGTATCCGTGTTTCACAACCGTAGAGTGAACAATGAACATTGTATATAATCTGGTTTTAGCTGTGATAGACACTGATTTAAGGTTCCAAAACCTTTTTGTTCAGACACACAAACATTGTGCTGGCAGAAGCCATTCAATTCTCAATGTCATCTTCAGAGCGGCCGTCACGTGTTGTGATAGAACCCAAGTAGTAGAAACTGTCTACTTGTTCGATGTCTACACTGCTAATGACTAGTTTAGCCTGTTTCTTGATTTTCGATGTTGCCATTAATTTGGTCTTTTGTTCACTCGGTTTTAATCCCCATTCTCTGGCTGTTGTGTACAGGTTAATTGCTGCTTCTTGGTTGTAGTCCTCCATAGGCATTATCATTATGATATCGTCGGCAAAGTCAAGGCGATTGATAATTTGCCCCAATTTCTTGCAGCCTCCATCAATGTTACTAAGGGAATTGGACATGATGCTTTTGAGGAATAGAGCACTGAATATGCATTGCCGTTAGACTCAAGTTTTCACTTCAAACCACTTTGTCAGTTCTCCATTGACTCTTACTGCACGCCAAGTTATGATATACAGACTCTGCAGTAATTGAATCAGCTTGCTACTAAAACTGTACCACTTGACTATTTTCCACAGAATTATACCAGTAACATATTTTACACACCTCACACTGAAAATGGTAACATTGTGTTTGGTTATTAATAAATACAATGTTAAATAAAATGCACAGAGAAGATGGATAAAGGGGTTTTGTGCCACTTGGAAACAAGCTCATTCTTCCCTTTCAGATGGTGCAGCTTCAAGTCTCTTTCACTCATGCTGGTCCCAATCTGATTTCTTCTGCACAGAGGCCTGCTACTCTAGATGGCACTTCTGCACTTTATTTTTCAGCACATCGATTTCCAGTCTGTGACACAGATAACTAGACTCTAATAAAACACTCCGCGCTAAGGCAAAAATAATAAAGAAGTGTCAAGTGTGATGCCTTCATTTTTGCATACCATGGAATATACAGGGTTATATAGTTCCTTTAAGCTTAGCCATAAGTAGCGGTGCCCTAGGAGAAGCCTCAGGAGAACTTGTGCTTCACAGACACCCCCACTGCATATCAATTCCTTCCCCGCATTAGGCCAGCTATTCTGGCTGCTGAGTAGGGCTCCCCTGTCACTTGTTGACAGTGGGAAGTACTGAGTGAGTAGCCTCTGCTCCAGTAGCGGCGCCAGCTCTTCCGGCGCCCTAGGCGGCGGAAGGGCCTGCCCCCGAAATGCCGCCCCCAACAGTGGCGGCAGAAGGTCCCGCCCCCACATTTCTATGGACGGACAGGGCGCCGGCGCCCCCAAAATAGCAGCGCCCTAGGCGACCGCCTAGGTCACCTAATGGGTTGCACCAGCCCTGCTCTGCTCTCTTCACCTTGGCTGGAGTTACTCTCCTCTGCAGCCAAGAAAGGGCCATGACTATTTACCACACATTGAATAGCTCACCGTCAGTGACATTACGTTAGAACAGGGGTAGGCAACCTATGGCACGCGTGCCGAAGGCAGCACCCGAACTGATTTTCAGTGGCACTCACACTGCCCGGGTCCTGGCCACCGGTCTGGGGGGCTCTGCATTTTAATTTAATTTTAAATGAAGCTTCTTAAACATTTTAAAAACCTTATTTACTTTACATACAACAATAGTTTAGTTATATATTATAGACTTATAGAAAGAGACCTTCTAAAAACATTAAAATGTATTACTGGCACGCGAAACCTTAAGTTAGAGTGAATAAATGAAGACTCGGCACACCACTTCTGAAAGGTTGCCGACCCCTGCTTTAGAACCTAATAGCTGGAATAGAGTCTCTGGCCCCGTCCAGACTACCCGCCCGGATCGGCGGGTAGCCATCGAAGTATCGGGGATCGAATTATCGCGTCTTGTCTGGACGCGATAAATCGATCCCCGAACGCGCTACTTCGAACTCCGGTACTCCTGCAGGGCGAGCGGAGTACCGGAGTTCGAAGTGGGAGCCGCGAACTTCGATCGCGGCGCCGCGCGGACGCGAGGTAAGTCGCGTTAGTTCGAACTAAGGTACTTCGACTTCAGCTACGCTATTCGCGTAGCTGAAGTCGAAGTACCTTAGTTCGATCCCGCCCCTAGTGTGGACCAGCCCT